>OY804594.1:15498911-16098911 GCA_963680895.1 Fragum sueziense
AAACTACATTTTCTCATTATTTTCAATTGCCAACAGCATTTTTTTTCAAGAATGGCCTTTTTATGTTAATAAATGAAGAAAACAACATTGTTTTAGCATTTTTGTAGAATTTCAATACATTTGGTACATAAATAATGGAGAAAATGGCATTACCCTTAACACCAGTCACACAAACTACAAGAGGCCATTTAGCAATGAAATAGCCTCCATTTGTTCATAAATCTATCAATAAATGGGAAAAATGTTGAATATTTGCATAAATCTACTTGTTATAACACATCTTAATAGAAAATCCCAAATACTAGTGAGAAATGTTTAAAAAAGTTGCATTTGAATGATTAAAATTACATAATAGTTAAAAATGATGACTCACCAGAAATTTCTCACTTTCAAAATGACCAAAATTCTGTATTATCTTGGTTCTTATCTACAAAATTATATCAAGGCATACCTAACAAAGCATTTCTTACAATTTCTGGTATCATTTCCTTAGTTTCACATGTTTCATGTAGGTTAAAATTGACAAATAGACTTTAATAGGACACAGGAAAAGGGGTCTGTCATCATTATGGTCTTACAAATGCAATATTTATCAGCACAGAATCAGCCAAATTCACACAAAATAGGCTTTCATCAGTCTTTTTTATATTTATTATAATCAAACAGGCCAAAATCAGGTACTTTAACCCATTTATACACTGTTTTTATCACCAAATTCATAGTAAAAGGCATCAGCAAAATGCAGTATATACTTTACTTTGCTTCTAAACTGATTTCAAACTCTCAGAACTCAAAACCAATGAATCAAGCAATGAAATCTTCCTTCCCAAAAGGCAGAATAACCCCGTAGATGATTGAATGCAAAGCTCAGAGTGTGATTCAATGGTCCGAGCCGGTCAAATTATGAACTCACAGATAAAGCGGGCTGATCTTTGTCCTATGAAAATCATGCGGGCTGATGACAACAACCTAATGATACTATACAGTGAATTTCTGAAATAAATAGAAAAATCTTCTTCAAAACCAGCCTGTTGCCTTCAAAATAACAAGGAAAATCATAAAAGGAACCATTTCAAGACTATCAATACACATTAATGAGCCAAATAAAATAAATCTATGTACATAAAACAGTATGTGATTGTTCATGAGGAATTCACAAATCCCCCCTCCCCTTCAAAATGGCACATTTTTTTGAAAACTTGACCTTGAAATTTGACCTTGACCTTCATGGATGACTTTGACCTTGGTACCAATTAAAACTCATTGACAATATGTAACTATTGCAAAAAATATTAGCCTCATAGCTTTCAGGAATGTGTAATATGGACAGAAATGAACAAAATGTGACAATTATTCATTAAATTTGACCTTCAGATTTGACCTTGACCTTGATGAATGACCTTGACCTTGGTAAAAAAAGATAGATGTTGTAAAGATATACATCCCCACCAAATTTGAACTTTTTAACTCAAATAATGTGAGAGTTATTCAGAGAAATGTTCAATTTTTTTGTAAATCTGGCTCCAGACCCACACACAGATAGACAGTCAAGTGAACATTGATGCAATATTACCTAAAAATTCTGAAATGGGTAAAAAAAACATGTAAATTGCTTACCCAGAATTAATCGGCTGCAACACGAACAAAATCAAAGTGAAACCGGAAGTAATTGCTGCAGAACTGCCACTACTACTTAGAACAACAAAACATTGGAAGGGTTCATTTTAGGTTAGAGGGAACTAATTGTTTCCCCATAGACGACCATTATAACATTTTGGCATGTAGCTCAGCCCATGAGTATGCGGGTAATTCTACATTATTTTACAAAACACTGTCCCTCTTATGTAATAAGATTTTAATCTATCCATGGGCAGATAGTGCATGTTCCGTGACCTTTAGGATACATAACAATATGGAAACAATTAGTGATGCACATATAAAAACCCTTTCTTACGAAAACGGAGGTAATTTTACCAAATATATGGACACGCATACAAAATATTGTAATGTCCCTCACTTGCCTTGCGTGATCTTTTACTATCTTGAGAAACATACCCATGATTTGATTCATTCGTTAAAGGGTGTTTTACAATGGCCAGGCATTACAGAAAAGGTTAGAAGAAGAAAAAATATCGTAACAATTAAGGTTTTCGCATTATTGTGTTTTTTTCACCAGTCCTCCAAAATTCATGTCATTTCCGCAACGGTTATGTATTTCCATACTGTAAGCAAATCGAACAACAACTGCGATTATAAAACATGACGTCATTGTAACTTTCTTTAGCGCGAATATTTGTGGCATGGTTGCTTTGTTACTGGGCCTGCGCACAGTTTAAAAATTCTATGATAAGTTCAATAATTCAGTGCGTATGTTTTCTCTATGTCATTACCGAACGAGGCGCATCTCCATCTTTATTTATGTTGGGCACTTGCTTGTGTTACACAACGCAAACTATATGTATATCTGGTGTTTTGAAGGTTGAATACACTATGCTACCCCTAGTCACAGAGGTGTATTTCAACAATAAATATTGATTTGTCATTCCCGAAACGGTCATTTCCACAACGGAACTCATTGGTGCGGTAATGACAATGAGCGTTTCGGAAATGACATTTAGAGTTTGTTCACTTTCTCAAACAAAACCTGCTTTTGACGCCCCCACTATTAATAGATTAATATCTAGATCTAATGTAATAAAACATATAGAGAAAAGAAGAAATTGCTGAAAACCAACAATTCCTCTTTTTAGCTCACCTGAGCACTATGTGCTCTGGATAAGCTAGATCATGATCGACCAATGTCCGACGTCCACCTGTTTGTCCACAATTACAATCTACAAAAAAATCTCCAAAGCACTGTACAGATTTAAATCAAAATTTATAGATATGGTCCTTGAAACATCCTTTTTCAAAATATTTCAAAGGATTGGAAGTGGGGTCAGAATGGGATCTAAAATTGACCACTAGGTCAAATCTAGTTTTTGCTCAAGTGGTCTATAAAAATTATGTATTTGCTCAATTATAGTGAAAATTAGCCAGAATGATTGTCTTGATAATATCTAGGACACTATAAAAACGGGTCATGTAAGGTAAAAACTAGGTCACTAGGTAGAATATTATAACATTCATCTTTTAGATATGAATGTCCAATTTTGGCCCAAATACTTAAAAAAACATTTTCCTGGTTGTTAATCGTGATAATATCTCATTTCATCATGACATTTATGTCAAAAAGTGGGTAATGTGAGGTCAAAAAATCTCACAATGTCAAATGTTATGGGATCCATTCTCTTGCTCCGAAGGTTCCAATTTTTACCCAATCAAAGTCAAAATTGTCCTGAATGTTTATCCTGGTGATTTCTATGTCACATTAAAAAGTGGGTCATACAAGGTAAAAAACCAGGTTACTGTGTCAGATCTTGTTTTTACTCTAAGAACCATAATACTTGCTAAATAATTGGGGGAAAATGTTCAGAAAGTTTATATTGATGGTATTTAGGTCATGTAAAAGTGGGTCATGCATGGTCTAAGACTAGGTCACTACATCAAGTATTAATTTTTCTCTCAGAACAATAATATTTGTAAAACCATTGTTAAAATTGTTCAAACTGTTTATCTTGATGATATCTAGGTTATGGTAAAAATAAGGTCACAGGAGGTAAAAAACTGGGCCACTGGGTCAAATCTTTTGTTTCTACTCAGTACAACAGTATTTGCTCAAATAGGAGAACTGTTCGGAATGTTTATCCCGATGATATCTAGGTCATGTAAAAAGTGGGCCATGCAAAGTGTAAAACTAGAACACTTGGTTCAATCATATTATGCTGTAAGAACCTAAAATTGTTGTCGATCATTGTGATAATAATCCATGGTATTAACCTAGGTCATGTAAACAAAAGTAGGCCATGTGAGGTTAAAAACTAGGTCACTGGGTTAAATCTTGTCTTTGTTATAAATCCACACACTTCACCTATCACTGTGAAATTTCAAAATGTTCTTTAAATGGTATATTAATTATTTCAAATGTAAGTCGTACCAGGTCAAACACTATGTCAAATCTTAATTTTGCTTCAAGAACAGCAATTTATTTACTCAATCACTGGCAAATTTGTTCACATCATATATCTTGACTTTATCTTGGCCATACAAAGTTTAACGTTTTATCTTCACATGTTCACAAGATTTGACAGAAACCAATTAAGGACGGGAAATTGTCCATTAGTATATTTTAAAGTCCTTCTGTTTGCACTAGTGATCCAAATTTTGGCTCAATCAGTTCCAAAATTGTTTTAAATGTTTATATTCATTCATCTAAGAATCCTTAGAGCTCATGATTATGCTTTTTGTATTCTTCACATGTGATTTATCATCATCATCGCTCAAATATCTTTATATGTCGAACATCTCTAAGACGAAATTCCCTGTTACTCATTTTTTCAGGTCCCGATTACAGTACTCTGACTAAAATAGTTTTAATTGATTAGCAAAATGTATAGGATAAAGAGTATATGAGAAAGTTCTTTTAATGTGATGTTTAAGTAACATCTAGGAACAATGCCTAATGTCAGAACAGACTTGAAAGCTAATGCAGATGACAAATATTTTTGGGAAAAAAGAGATGTTCTATTCAAATCATTCCAAACATCATTGAATACTTTCTTAACTAACTTTCTGTATGGTGATGAAAAACCAACTCTTGTTTGAGAAAGGATTGAAGTCCCAACAGAGACAATAAGCGTGGCATTAAAGTATATTATGTATGTTTAATTTTACAATGACAGAGCCTGTTAAGAGTACCCGGTGACTTCACGGAAAGTCTGGTTTACGATTTCTGTGTCGATGCATGAATTAGATGGTTCGCCATACCCAAGGAAAAATCGTGATATTGACGTAGAAATGGTTTAGGTTACCACAATGAACAGAATCGGTGTTTATCATTTCTGTTTGCCCGAACCTGCAGAAGATATCTGGTACATTAAGGACAAATTCATCACTCTTCTCTTGAATGAATCTGAAAAAGTAACTGGTCGTCACAGGCAACTGCGAAATGTCATATTCACAGGAAGAAATTTTGAAAAGAAAGAATCTTGCAAATCAGTCGAATGTAGTGACAAAATAGTATAAGAAAGTTTGTACAGTCATGTAATATACTCCGTGCCAGATCATGTGATATTTATTAGACACAATTAAAAAAACTAAAACTAAGCTTGAGATGCATGGGTCAGTTCCAGTCTTAATTACAGCAAAATCATTATTCAGTTTTGATCTGTCTGATCTATCATTACGAATTGTGCATTTTCTATATTTTGGAGGGAATCAGTAGATCCGAAGGGAACTACATACACCTTGTTCCTCAGAATACATGGAAACAAGTTTTTAACCCTTTTGCCGTATGACAAAAAAAAACCCCTTATCTATACTGATCTAATATGAAAGCTCACACTGCAGATAATGGAATGGCTGTTGATATGAGTTAACAATATAACAAGCTGCATGAACAACATTAAAACAAATGAGCAGATGATGGTTACCGGGTTTGTTGCTAATCTAGGGACATCAAAACAAGGTTTTCTTAAGGAAAACATTAAATATTTTAAGTGGCAGTTGTTGTTAGACTTTTGAATAATCTACTGGTTTTCAACTTACAAAAATCTGCTTTGGACTTGCCAGAATTTCCAAGGTTGATTATTCATAAGTTGGAAAAACGCAGACAGTGTATAAAAATAGTGTTTCTCAAGTGAATCTATAGTTTAGTATCATTTAATTTGTATTAGCAATAAAGTTTACTAAGTTATAGTTTGTGTATCAGTGTTATTTCTACCCTTTTTTGAGTTTTTGTCATTACCGTAACAAAGGCAGTCATTTCCACAACACAAAGTCATTACCACAACGCACGTATTTTTTCAATAATATTCTGCTACTACATATGATATTGTCTTTAAAGATGATCAATGTATCCAAAGTCAGCTGACTTTATATCGTTAGCATACAAAAAGTCATATTAATATGTTCTTGGAAGAGCTCACAGATTCAGTTTGCCATGATTTTGGCACAAAACGGCTCTACGTGAAATAAGGTCTTGTAAAATACATCTATTTCGTTGTTTTTAAATCATAACCACCTTCACTGACAGAATTAATTTGTTTATTTCAGAATCTTTTGAAAGAAAGTCAAATAATGATAATGGTTTGGAATAAAATAATTTCAAAGTATCGTTGTGGAAATGACATACGAGCCACAGGGCATTTAAATCAAGGCAGATTTTTATTAAGTGTGCAATGATTAAGCGCGGACTGTGTCATTTTTAGTAAGAATATTAACTGTTTCAATGTTTAGATATGAATATCAAATATTTTGAGCATGCGAAAACACAAATTGGTTCGACCGCCAAATTTGTAAAATAATGTAGAATTACCCATGCAATAATGTAGAGTCATACCTCAAATTCAAGAACAATCCTTCATACATCCAAAACAATCAATTTTAATATGGGTTGAACCCTTTTATCACTGACTTTTTGTACCCTTTTTGACATGACCCTCCCGGAGCAGTCATTTTCAATGACCTTTTCACAATATTCACCTACTTTTAAAAATGGCTCTTGAACTGCCAAAATGTCTTAAATTCTGAAAATAAATTACTGCAATTGTTTGCCAGAATATCAATTTTTATAAAAATGAATATCAATTCTCAAGTATTCTATTATTGACCAATCAGAGCTCACCCTCAGCCTTGTTTATAGTGCGGACGTTCCATGGACAAAATTTTGACAGATGGCGGGAAAATGTATTGGTTCCCTCAAACCTAAATAAAAGATGATTTGGCTGCAAAATACAAAATTTAAGTCTTTTTACAAACAATGATCAATTTTGAACATAATTTGCAAAGATTGGTTAATTTCTTCCCATACAACCTGAAAAAAGTGCATTTCCCTTTACCCTATCATTACAAAATCAAGCCAAAAATGTGCTACTTTAGAAAATTGTTCTTAAATCAGAACATGTACTTTCAATGTTCAAAAGGAAGATTGTAAAATAAAAGTTAACATATTCTTTTCACCTTGCATTGTGCAACAATTACTTCTGAACATATCAGTCACTATTTCAGGTGAAATTAATTTAATTTTATATTTTTTATTAATTTTTTTAAGAGGTAACCCTTAACCTTAAAAATTGAAACTACATTTTCTCATTATTTTCAATTGCCAACAGCATTTTTTTTCAAGAATGGCCTTTTTATGTTAATAAATGAAGAAAACAACATTGTTTTAGCATTTTTGTAGAATTTCAATACATTTGGTACATAAATAATGGAGAAAATGGCATTACCCTTAACACCAGTCACACAAACTACAAGAGGCCATTTAGCAATGAAATAGCCTCCATTTGTTCATAAATCTATCAATAAATGGGAAAAATGTTGAATATTTGCATAAATCTACTTGTTATAACACATCTTAATAGAAAATCCCAAATACTAGTGAGAAATGTTTAAAAAAGTTGCATTTGAATGATTAAAATTACATAATAGTTAAAAATGATGACTCACCAGAAATTTCTCACTTTCAAAATGACCAAAATTCTGTATTATCTTGGTTCTTATCTACAAAATTATATCAAGGCATACCTAACAAAGCATTTCTTACAATTTCTGGTATCATTTCCTTAGTTTCACATGTTTCATGTAGGTTAAAATTGACAAATAGACTTTAATAGGACACAGGAAAAGGGGTCTGTCATCATTATGGTCTTACAAATGCAATATTTATCAGCACAGAATCAGCCAAATTCACACAAAATAGGCTTTCATCAGTCTTTTTTATATTTATTATAATCAAACAGGCCAAAATCAGGTACTTTAACCCATTTATACACTGTTTTTATCACCAAATTCATAGTAAAAGGCATCAGCAAAATGCAGTATATACTTTACTTTGCTTCTAAACTGATTTCAAACTCTCAGAACTCAAAACCAATGAATCAAGCAATGAAATCTTCCTTCCCAAAAGGCAGAATAACCCCGTAGATGATTGAATGCAAAGCTCAGAGTGTGATTCAATGGTCCGAGCCGGTCAAATTATGAACTCACAGATAAAGCGGGCTGATCTTTGTCCTATGAAAATCATGCGGGCTGATGACAACAACCTAATGATACTATACAGTGAATTTCTGAAATAAATAGAAAAATCTTCTTCAAAACCAGCCTGTTGCCTTCAAAATAACAAGGAAAATCATAAAAGGAACCATTTCAAGACTATCAATACACATTAATGAGCCAAATAAAATAAATCTATGTACATAAAACAGTATGTGATTGTTCATGAGGAATTCACAAATCCCCCCTCCCCTTCAAAATGGCACATTTTTTTGAAAACTTGACCTTGAAATTTGACCTTGACCTTCATGGATGACTTTGACCTTGGTACCAATTAAAACTCATTGACAATATGTAACTATTGCAAAAAATATTAGCCTCATAGCTTTCAGGAATGTGTAATATGGACAGAAATGAACAAAATGTGACAATTATTCATTAAATTTGACCTTCAGATTTGACCTTGACCTTGATGAATGACCTTGACCTTGGTAAAAAAAGATAGATGTTGTAAAGATATACATCCCCACCAAATTTGAACTTTTTAACTCAAATAATGTGAGAGTTATTCAGAGAAATGTTCAATTTTTTTGTAAATCTGGCTCCAGACCCACACACAGATAGACAGTCAAGTGAACATTGATGCAATATTACCTAAAAATTCTGAAATGGGTAAAAAAAACATGTAAATTGCTTACCCAGAATTAATCGGCTGCAACACGAACAAAATCAAAGTGAAACCGGAAGTAATTGCTGCAGAACTGCCACTACTACTTAGAACAACAAAACATTGGAAGGGTTCATTTTAGGTTAGAGGGAACTAATTGTTTCCCCATAGACGACCATTATAACATTTTGGCATGTAGCTCAGCCCATGAGTATGCAATAATGTAGAGTCATACCTCAAATTCAAGAACAATCCTTCATACATCCAAAACAATCAATTTTAATATGGGTTGAACCCTTTTATCACTGACTTTTTGTACCCTTTTTGACATGACCCTCCCGGAGCAGTCATTTTCAATGACCTTTTCACAATATTCACCTACTTTTAAAAATGGCTCTTGAACTGCCAAAATGTCTTAAATTCTGAAAATAAATTACTGCAATTGTTTGCCAGAATATCAATTTTTATAAAAATGAATATCAATTCTCAAGTATTCTATTATTGACCAATCAGAGCTCACCCTCAGCCTTGTTTATAGTGCGGACGTTCCATGGACAAAATTTTGACAGATGGCGGGAAAATGTATTGGTTCCCTCAAACCTAAATAAAAGATGATTTGGCTGCAAAATACAAAATTTAAGTCTTTTTACAAACAATGATCAATTTTGAACATAATTTGCAAAGATTGGTTAATTTCTTCCCATACAACCTGAAAAAAGTGCATTTCCCTTTACCCTATCATTACAAAATCAAGCCAAAAATGTGCTACTTTAGAAAATTGTTCTTAAATCAGAACATGTACTTTCAATGTTCAAAAGGAAGATTGTAAAATAAAAGTTAACATATTCTTTTCACCTTGCATTGTGCAACAATTACTTCTGAACATATCAGTCACTATTTCAGGTGAAATTAATTTAATTTTATATTTTTTATTAATTTTTTTAAGAGGTAACCCTTAACCTTAAAAATTGAAACTACATTTTCTCATTATTTTCAATTGCCAACAGCATTTTTTTTCAAGAATGGCCTTTTTATGTTAATAAATGAAGAAAACAACATTGTTTTAGCATTTTTGTAGAATTTCAATACATTTGGTACATAAATAATGGAGAAAATGGCATTACCCTTAACACCAGTCACACAAACTACAAGAGGCCATTTAGCAATGAAATAGCCTCCATTTGTTCATAAATCTATCAATAAATGGGAAAAATGTTGAATATTTGCATAAATCTACTTGTTATAACACATCTTAATAGAAAATCCCAAATACTAGTGAGAAATGTTTAAAAAAGTTGCATTTGAATGATTAAAATTACATAATAGTTAAAAATGATGACTCACCAGAAATTTCTCACTTTCAAAATGACCAAAATTCTGTATTATCTTGGTTCTTATCTACAAAATTATATCAAGGCATACCTAACAAAGCATTTCTTACAATTTCTGGTATCATTTCCTTAGTTTCACATGTTTCATGTAGGTTAAAATTGACAAATAGACTTTAATAGGACACAGGAAAAGGGGTCTGTCATCATTATGGTCTTACAAATGCAATATTTATCAGCACAGAATCAGCCAAATTCACACAAAATAGGCTTTCATCAGTCTTTTTTATATTTATTATAATCAAACAGGCCAAAATCAGGTACTTTAACCCATTTATACACTGTTTTTATCACCAAATTCATAGTAAAAGGCATCAGCAAAATGCAGTATATACTTTACTTTGCTTCTAAACTGATTTCAAACTCTCAGAACTCAAAACCAATGAATCAAGCAATGAAATCTTCCTTCCCAAAAGGCAGAATAACCCCGTAGATGATTGAATGCAAAGCTCAGAGTGTGATTCAATGGTCCGAGCCGGTCAAATTATGAACTCACAGATAAAGCGGGCTGATCTTTGTCCTATGAAAATCATGCGGGCTGATGACAACAACCTAATGATACTATACAGTGAATTTCTGAAATAAATAGAAAAATCTTCTTCAAAACCAGCCTGTTGCCTTCAAAATAACAAGGAAAATCATAAAAGGAACCATTTCAAGACTATCAATACACATTAATGAGCCAAATAAAATAAATCTATGTACATAAAACAGTATGTGATTGTTCATGAGGAATTCACAAATCCCCCCTCCCCTTCAAAATGGCACATTTTTTTGAAAACTTGACCTTGA
Organism: Fragum sueziense; assembly: GCA_963680895.1. NCBI lineage: Eukaryota > Metazoa > Mollusca > Bivalvia > Cardiida > Cardiidae > Fragum > Fragum sueziense. Next base: position 15,509,853 of record OY804594.1, read on the forward strand.
AATTTGACCTTGACCTTCATGGATGACTTTGACCTTGGTACCAATTAAAACTCATTGACAATATGTAACTATTGCAAAAAATATTAGCCTCATAGCTTTCAGGAATGTGTAATATGGACAGAAATGAACAAAATGTGACAATTATTCATTAAATTTGACCTTCAGATTTGACCTTGACCTTGATGAATGACCTTGACCTTGGTAAAAAAAGATAGATGTTGTAAAGATATACATCCCCACCAAATTTGAACTTTTTAACTCAAATAATGTGAGAGTTATTCAGAGAAATGTTCAATTTTTTTGTAAATCTGGCTCCAGACCCACACACAGATAGACAGTCAAGTGAACATTGATGCAATATTACCTAAAAATTCTGAAATGGGTAAAAAAAACATGTAAATTGCTTACCCAGAATTAATCGGCTGCAACACGAACAAAATCAAAGTGAAACCGGAAGTAATTGCTGCAGAACTGCCACTACTACTTAGAACAACAAAACATTGGAAGGGTTCATTTTAGGTTAGAGGGAACTAATTGTTTCCCCATAGACGACCATTATAACATTTTGGCATGTAGCTCAGCCCATGAGTATGCAATAATGTAGAGTCATACCTCAAATTCAAGAACAATCCTTCATACATCCAAAACAATCAATTTTAATATGGGTTGAACCCTTTTATCACTGACTTTTTGTACCCTTTTTGACATGACCCTCCCGGAGCAGTCATTTTCAATGACCTTTTCACAATATTCACCTACTTTTAAAAATGGCTCTTGAACTGCCAAAATGTCTTAAATTCTGAAAATAAATTACTGCAATTGTTTGCCAGAATATCAATTTTTATAAAAATGAATATCAATTCTCAAGTATTCTATTATTGACCAATCAGAGCTCACCCTCAGCCTTGTTTATAGTGCGGACGTTCCATGGACAAAATTTTGACAGATGGCGGGAAAATGTATTGGTTCCCTCAAACCTATAAGGTAGTACGAAACGGAACTACAGTCCAGTCACGTGTTTACAACATTTACCATCTTAAACGACACAATGTCGAATCTAAACAACTGTAATTTTGCATACAATGGTTCGAATCTTGCAGGCGTCTTCTTACACCTGCAAGATTCGAACCAACGCATGCAAAATTGTATTGAAATTTAAGTACGAGTTTTCTTTTGTTTACAATTGTAAAATTGGTAAACAATGTCATTGATATCGAGAATGGACTGCTTTTACTTTATAGAATTTCCAGAGCAGAAGATAGGAGCGATTGAAAATATATTCAAATATTCATAAAAAATAATGTTGTCAATGAAGCTCTATTAAAATGTTTTAACGTAAGGTCTGGGTAATGCACTTCCTGTATAATCGTTATATTTCGACTTATTCCGCGACGTCCGTAAGTCCGAGCATTTTTAAAGTACTGTTAGATGCAATATCGCCTGTTTTCGTAACAACAGAAATAATTGCTATAATAATAATGTTATCCGGGGAATATTCTAAACAATTTTTGTGAAAATGTTTCTAAATTGTATGAAGAGTAGGCAAAAAACTCCAACAAAAGTCAAAAACTGGTCGCACAGCCCATTACCCAGGTCTTACCTTAAGTCGGTGTGTAATAGCCCCACTTAATCCCAATTAAAAATAGGCCCGTAGGAACAGGGGGCTAGGGGCCCATAAATGCCAAATTTACCTTATTCAACATTGAAAATTTTCGGAAAATCCAATTTAGCCCCCCCCCCCCCCAATAGTCAGTCAAAGGGGCTTGAGTTCACCCAATATGAAATTACTTCCTACGGGCCAGAAAATAACGAATTCACGAACCCCCCCCCCCCCCCCCCCCACACACACACACACACACACACAACAACAAAAACAAAACAAAAAAAAAAACCAAAAAAAAAAAAACCAAACAAATAATAAAACAATAAAACAAACAAACAAACAACAAAAGCAGCTTACGTTTTTTCACCAGGAACCGTTTCTTTAAAAAAGCATTTACCAAATTACCAACATTATAAACCTTTGGTCCCTAGACGTAGAAAAAGAAGAAAAAAAAAACCCTACCCTTCTTTGATTGTTTCCTTTCAACAAAAGTATGCTAGTTTCTTCTTATATAGCAAGCATTGTCAGATAGAGAGAAAAACAAACCGAAAATAATAATAAAGATGCAGATGGAAAGACGTACAAGCACATTAAGATCATACTGCATATCAATCAAAGAGTATCCACACGCTAAAATTGACAATCGACAAGTAAAGGTGACTGCTTGACACTCGAGAGCTTTGGTCTGCACAATAACTGTCCGTATACTAAAATCAACACAGATCTGGCCCCGGTTTCTCGAAAAAACTTAAGGGGGAATGCTCCAGTTTCCTAAATTTTTTCCCATTAATAGAATTTATTTATATTTTGTATGTTGAAATTACATGTTATTACCAATTGAAAAATAAAATAAAAATGGATGGTCAGCGATCTTGTTTGAGTTTTATAGGCATTCGTATCACATACCCCTACATCGAAAAAGTGCACAATTTCTTGCATCGTTTAGTCCCGAAAACGGATTTAAAGTAACGTTTTACATTTAATAAGAACAGAAAACCCATAATATATGCTACTATAAACGCGCAAATGTATAACACAGCATGTTCACGTGTTCGGTTAGATCAACGAAGCTGGAGTGTTTTCTGTCAAAATTTGCATATTTTTGTAAATATTTCAAGTTCTACATGATAGAATTTGATAAAACTCCCTCATTGTATTAAGCAACATGTCCTGGTAATAATTCAAAAAGAAAATGTATAGGTCAGCGCACTTATTTGTGAATTACAGCAATTTTTATAAGCTACACGCGAATAAAATGACGCAAAACAGTGGTAACTGCATACACACTTACGGCTTTCTTGCTCTAATAATCGATTTCCATCTTTGGGAAATCAGTTTCGCACAATAAATACACTTTTACCGTCGAAAATGGTAAATTGTAATGATGTGTTATATTATTGAAAATCTGGTAGCGAAACATATTGGTGCGAAACATTTAATTTACTACAGTAAAGACCGAGTGTTCCGAAAAACTTGAGCATTTTCCCCTTAAGTACATACTCATGAGAACATGCTCAACTTCAAAGGAATACTCTCCAACGTTGAAGGGTATTCGATTGGAGTTCACGTGGATTTCGTGCGATTTGAGCACGGTGCTCAGATTTGAGCATGAGAACGTACTTAAGTATTTTCGAGAAACCGGGGCCTGGTCGTCTGCCGCCGTCTTTACTCATTTCTATTATAATCCGGTCACGATACTATGGTATATTGTTAAAAAACACCTATGTAAACAACACAATATCGATGAATTCCAAACTACTGCAATTTTGCATATCGTCGTTGTAAATGCAAAACCTGGTATCCCGCTTTTGGAAAATTTCAAAGGGGAAGGAACCATGTGTACGAGTAATAACTTTTCCCAAACTGAAAGGTTTTACTTGAAATTTGGGCATATTGTTCACAGATAATGTGTCATTAATACTGATCAGTAAAATATCTCAAAACCTGCAGAAATTGTCTTAATTGGACACAAAAGATCTTACTTTGAAAATCGCAAAAGTCGACATACGAGGTTTTGCATTTACACAGACGCCATGATGATTCGAATCTTGCAGGTATCTCACACCTGCGAAAATCGAACCAATGCATACACAATTTTATGGGTATGAAAATCGTCACTGGACTATAGAAGGCACTTGTGTCGTACAATCAAGAGATTGTATTTATGCCATAACCCGACAACGAGAGTCTAATCTCTAGCTCTAAAAGATACACTTAAAGGGTCCGCCACACCGTCATTCATCGTCAACCAAACTTGTACCAGGCGATTGCAGGTTTAATGGGACGTTAGATTAGCGTGGATGCCATAATTAAACGTGGTGCAGTTTTTTAGAAGAAATTTTCTTACTCCATCAACTTGAAATTAAGGTTGCTTAAGTATTCATTAGCAATCGTTTCTATCCTGTCGTTTTTATCGAATTGACAAATTATCTTCATGGAAAGAATTCGCATTTGGTTGCTCTAGGTGATTGTGATTTCATCTTGAATTCTCTAGGAAATCTTCAATTTTCCTTACCCAACTCACCATTTTAGGCTTAGTATACCCTACTACTGTAAGATGTCGTTAAAAAGCCAAAATCTCAGAGATCTGTTGTTGGTATGTTTGGACTCGGGTGTAATTTTTATCCGCCCAATGATTTTTTATTTGTACGTATGTTGTAAAGTAGCATTTCCTGAACATAATATTAAAGAATCAGGGTAAGTTTCCTGACTCGTTTTCGTGTCAGAGTTGTCTGCCCTTGACTAGTAATGACCATTTTGCGCAAAATTACCCCTATGTTTTAAAGTCATATAGCAAGTTACTCTGAATCGAAAATTTCAGATGTTATATCAATTCAGAGACTTAACATATCTACAAATGTGATGAAATGATTAAAAGAAATATTTCAAAACCATTTCCTGGAAAAAAATATGGGAAAAAGTGAAAAATCACATTTTTTTAGAAAATTTTGCAACTTTTTTCAATTCGCCAAAAAATTACCCAATGAACATTTTTTTTTGTTTTTGGATATTTTGAAGATAAAAACAAGAGCTATTTTTACACAAAAATTCAGCACACCTTTCCATGCAAATAAAAAAGATATTTGATTTTATCTTACCCCACCCACCCTGTTTTAGCCTAATTACGACAAAAACCTCTATATTTAAAAAAAAAAAAAAAAAAAAAAAAAAAAAAAAAAAAAAAAAAAAAAAATCTAAAATGTTCTGGCACATTTTTCAATTTAGAACAATAATATACTTCATTTGACATTCACCATCCCCAAAAAGGGGAATGTATTGCTTCAAAAGTTTAATGAAAAGTGTAGCATGGTTATTTGGTGCAGCAGAATAAACACAAAATTTGTCAGTCACATGGCCGCTCTCCTTAAAATTTGTGAAAGGGTTTCAAGTACATTGTACCCGATTACATTTTAAAACTTACAAACATGACATGTCATTTGATACAAACACTTTTAAAACATGTCCGCAAGTTGAGTCATTATCTGAAAATTTGAAGTTTTCTGTCGAAAACGGATTAAAGTTTAACAGATAATTCAGATATGTCACAATTTTGCACCCAAATCGTCGAAAAGGACTGATATAAGTAATGTAGAAGGATTCAATTTAAGAAAATATTAACGAATTCTACTGTCCATTTTGTCTGTTCGACCTTCTGTACGTCTTTCATCACCCAAACGTTGTGTGCTTGACGTCACCAATATTCACTTGTTAAGGCCCGGTCACACTGCACTTTCGGATGCAAAGGGGATATAAAACGTACAAAAAATATTGCTTTCCGTTAGACGTCTCTTTCCATCCGTTGGAAGTCCGATGTGTACTTATTGCATACGTTTTATCCAACGGGCATATGTCAACCGTAATTTCATCCGCCCAAGAAGTTTTGAGCTGCCCAAAACTTTTAGAACGGATGAACCTTCCGTCGTGTACGATATAAATCCGCAATATTTACGAGCAACAGACGTTCTACGTCCGTTATCATTCCGTTGTATCCTTTCTTCATCCTATAGGCATCCTTGAAACTCAAATCAACCGAAACTGAAATGGGATTGATAGGGGAACGATAAGGTAGATGGAACGTCTATACATCATTAGTAGCACGGAAATAGATAAGAGAGTAGGAAATAGAAAGGATGTAAGCATATGCATCGCGTATATGAAGTATACAAACGGAAAAAACGAGTTTTTATCTGGGATGTATTTCGTAAATTTAGCTTGACATCCGCTCCCATCCGCCAGGCTTCCCACGAATATCCGTTTAAAATCCCCGCTATATACTACTGACGTGCGCTATTTTCCGATATATTTTCGCCATTTTCTAAAAGCGGATGAAAACGGATGGTACCACTACCGAAATTTTGCTCGTCCGCTGTGTCCTTTTTGCATACGTTTTTGTCAATCGGCCAGTTGGACCGGGCCTTTACTTAGCAAATTCAAACTCATTCGAGATCTTAAGGTCCTAATCATTATGTATAAGTTTCATTTGGATTGGTCAATAATTGTGGGTGGTAGGTGGTAAACAAAGTCTAAACTAGCTATTTTTGATGTTTAAGGGCAGATGACTCAGGACTTTCTGGTCCTATCTGACCAATAATCCAACTCATCGAAGAACTCATCACACTTGTTCTGATTAAGCTTAATGAAGATTGGTTTACTTTTTGCGAAAGCTAGATTGTAAACATGTTTTGTCAAAAAGCCTTTCTTTGAACATGCCCTTATTTGTGTAAAGAGTTGTCTGCCACCAGAAAAAAATCACAAGGAAATTTGTTGCAACAGTCATCCTGGAACGAAACCTAATTCATTCAACACATCTTTAGGGTGTCTTAGAAACGTTTCTATCATCAAAGTTCAAAAAGAGGATTAAGTTTGAAAAGAAATCTTAAATATTTTTAAAGTGATTTTTCTATTTTGGTGAATGAGCACTTAATAGGACAATTGCGGTAAATATTTACTAAAAACCGACAATTCTATTACCAATTATTTTTGCTATACATAATTTTTCAATAAAGAATAAAGTTTTTTTGGGAAAAGTCATCATTTTTTGTGACAATTTCGATCCATGGTCACTGAGAAATTGTTTATTTCATTTTTGGGTGGGTAGAGTTATCTGCCCCTACTTAAAACTGCACCACTTTTATTTCTGGCATCCACCATAAAATGAAGCCCCAATGGGTACCCTAATTCTCTGTACCATCGGAATTTTTCTGCACGATTTGTCCAAAGAAAATCACTTTCTATGCCTCCTTTTGGGGTTGGCCCCTAAACTATAATGAATAGAATTGCAGTTGTCATCTGGCATAGATTTCAATTTGGATATACTCAAAAAGTTTTTACATCAGAAAGAAGTTAGGTCAGTTTTGTTGTACATACAATGAGGGGTTTAGCTCTATACAACATCCCGACGACGAGAGCCCTATCACTGGCTCTGTATGACAAACAAGCAGGATTCGTCACACCGTCCTTCTTTGTCAACCAAACTTTCACGCGTCTGCCATCACCATCTACCATGTGGATATTGTTAGAGTTACGCCCACAAACTAACAGGTTGTCTTCCTCGTCAACGCAAAGTCCTTCTGGATTCCGCAAGTCTGGATCTGAGAACTGGTAGATCACATGCCCCTGTTGATTAAGACAAGTAACTTTCTCAGCACCCGCATCAGAAACGAATATCTTACTACCATCTCGACTGATTTGGACACCTTCTGGACATTTAAACAAAAGTCTACCATGATGTGCCCCTAACCTTCTCTTCACCACCCCGTCTATACTGAGTACCTGTACCTCTCCATGACCTTTACCATCAGTACAGGCCACATATATCTCATCAGCAAATATGTCTACTCCTAGACACTCTCTGTCCATCTTCACTGTTGTCATGACACCCATATGTGGAAACAGTCGTACACGTCGTAGTTGTTTTTTGGCACCCAGAGTAACCAGTACTTCATCTTTGTTAATGACAGCTACCCTGTATGACGCTTTTAGTAGTTGTGATTGGACCTTGAAACTTTCGCCCAGTAATACAAGTCTATCAATGCAAGCCAGTACTAAATGTCCACTCTCAATAAAGGTACAGTCCGACACATTTTTCGTACCCACATCAACCTCTTGATTATCAACAACATCCATTAGTAGCAGCGATGTGGCTCTTTTACTACTTGACGAGGAATGTCCCTTACTCTCCAATGTGCCAATGGAGTCCAGTTGTTGTAATATGTCACTTATGACGTCATTTGGTCGGAAACAGATGTCGATCGGAAAGATACTCTTTTGCATGGTGGACATTGCCTGGTCGTATTTACTTTTCAGTTTGTTTGCCTTCTTCATTCCAACAAACATGACGTCATGATCTTTTGATTTCCTGCAAATGTCAAGTGATTTGATGTGGTCGGACATTTGGATCAGAGCATCTTCGGCTATATTTATGTGATCTTCTATACCTTTCTCCATGGTTCCTTCTGTTTCTCTAACTTCCTTCTCAAATTTTCTTTCCAGTATGTCGAAAGTTTCGTTGATCTTTTTTCTCGTTTTTCTCATATCTTCGAGGCATTTACTAAGTTCAGACTTCACTTTACCTTTATCTACTTTTCTTGAATCTTTCAGCTTTTCATATTCGATCTTCAGATCTGTCAGAGATTCAAATGCTTCCTCAAATGTCTTGTCAATCTTAACCTGTTTCGTCTTCGTGCTCATATCAGTTATGACGCATTTTCTGTGGTCAGTGAATTTACACGTGCCGCAAATGACGTCATCATGACTCTCACAGTAAGAATTCACGACCAAGGCTTTGTGGATATCACAGTACATTACGGGTGGATTTGGTTTGGTTGACGTGAAAACAGATTGAATATCTTTCCCGGAAAGAATCTTGTGATCACGTGTTGCTCTTAACCCTTTGTGAGCTTGCTCACATCTCTGACACAAATACTCAGTACATACCGTACAATAAGCTTTCGCTTCTGATGTGATTTTCTGATACTTGCATGGGTCACACTCGTAAAGGAAGGCTTCTTCCGATCCTTTAGAAATGGATCGCTTTCCACTAGCCATGGTCCTGGAATATAAAGTGAGAAAATTATTTTTGTTTCGTATCTTAAATTTTGATCTATCTAAATGCAGCAGTGCTCAGCAAGAGCAGCAGCAGCAGTAGTAGTAAGTACAACACTAAGAGGACGGGACCCTTCGACGAATTATCTGAGTTATGCCTCGGATGTACATGTATATGAACGAAATGTTAAAAAGCCATTTGGTTGCCAAAAGTAGTTCTAGCCACGCTACAAGAAGTTGCTTTCAAATCTTGCAACAGACTGAGCAAGCGAGCGAGCGGGCGACCCCTCCCTCCCCCATTCACTTGCTCATTCACCCATTTGCTCTCTCACTCTTTCATCCGCTCATTCCGAGTTTTTGCTACGTTTCCATTACTTAGAATAATAATAAAAAAAAAACATATAGACATGACATACATCCGAGGCTAGATTCTATAGAATTGACCGGGACCATCCCAATGAACAAGATCGCGTCCAAGTATGGATCTAATATTATGGATACATTTTTTTATACTAAATATAGATATTGTTTGGGGTTTTTCACTTAGAAACGAAAGTAGTCATATAAATTCTTTAAAGGGGGGTCTCCTTTGCGCCCATGCACAGATTTTCTTGTAACTTTACACATAGAATGCCTCTGACTTATGAACTACAGTAATATATTCCTTTTGCTCAAAGAGCGCATATAGGCCTATACGCGGCACGTTAAAGTGTTCCCTGTTTTCATTGATACCCGTTTTAATCCAAAAGTTTTAATTAAAATAGCAAGAGGAGTCATTGTAGAATATTTTCGTACCAATACTGTTGGTACCAACATGCGTAAAAAATCTTAGAAATTAATTAAGTCAGAAAGTGTTAGAAAAATAACCGAGAAATTTTCAAAACCCAAATTTCTATCATCTTTTTTGTGTGTTCCCGTCTTTGTCAACTAATGAATTTGATAAAAACGTTAGCCATTAATTTCTCCTAGTCGTATGCAAAACTTGGTTAAAATTTGAAACCGGTACCGTTACAACGTCATCAAATAATGAAGATTGTGAACAACGGTACCTTAAAATGCTCCCGGATTTCAATGGTACCCGTCTATCGAAAGCTCAATGTTGCCTACATAGTTTTGATTATCATGGCTCCTAGGCCGTGAGAATAAATAGCCCAATAAATAAATTTACAAAGGTACTTCACTCCTGCTGGAAAAAAATCATTCACTCAAATTACTGCCCTTCTCGTTACAATCTGACAGATCAAGATTTACAGAGAGTATGATAGTGTGGTAAATTAGATGTACATTGTTTACATATATTTTATTAAAAATCAGATCAGTCAGACTGGAGCCAGTCTAAGTTTTAATATAAGTTCCCAATTTTAAATCAAAATTGCAAAGGGAGTCATTGTACAACCTTTTTGTATCAATATTGTTGATAAAAACTTGCGAAAATAATGAATGTTCTTCTCAAATCTGAGATTATTAAAAAAGTTGATAATTATGTCAATAAAGCAGTGGCTAGTTCATCATTATAATAGAAATATTAGCAATTTTGCATTGAAAGGCACAATTAATGTACAATAAAACTGATTGTGTCTTCTTTTTATAATCTTTAGCAGTGTGGTGAAGAAAAATGTACATGTGTATTTATAATAACTGGGAAAATGCTCTTATAAGGGCGCTGTACTAGAAGAAGAAGAGAGTAGCATAAGTGCTGATAAGCCACAAAGGAAAGTTAAAAAGGGTAACATAATAGATTAGATATTTAACATATTGCATTTCCTTTACAATTCATCCCCACATTTTACAATTTACTCCGCTTTTTGTATTTTTTTTCTTCCATAATATCATTGGAGGGTGGGGTACGACAAGGTGCCATTTATTCTTTAGAATCATTTTTTTGTGAAAAAATGCTAAGATTAATGCCATGTACAAGTTTGTTATGTTAAATTAAGACACAATTAAGCATAATGAGCTACATGTATTTACAAATCTATATAAAAGGTTTTAAGTAAAATCTTAGATTTTACATTCTTAGAAACCTGGACCCTTTACACTTAAATTCAAAAAACAACACTGTTACCGGTTTTATTTTTTCTTTATATTTTACTATAAGCATGAGCATATATGGGGGCAATTTTAATGTAAATTTCATAGGTTGACAAAAACTGGAACTATGTGAAATTGAGACCCGAATTTGGTCAAAATTCTCAAAAACTGAAAAAAAAAAAAAAAAAAAAAAAAAGAAAAATGGCGATGAGGTCATACAAAATCTTTTAGCAAATTGTTTTTTGTTCAGTAATATATACTATTCTGGTTTATACAAAAGAGAAATTATCAGACATTATTTTGGGGGAAATTTGTATCGAATACAACAAAGCTGGGTGTACGTGTATATGCCCTCTTTAAGTTAGGATACCCCCCAATTTTAAACAAAAATATCAAAATTCTTAGAAAATTATTTTCCAGAAAAGATTTTTGGAAAATATTTCGAGAATAACGCCGTAATAATAACATAATACCAAATTTTATGAAATTCCGAACGTGGGCACAACACTATGGGAATTTCTAATAGGGTGAGACCCCCCCCCCCAATAGTAGATATAGAATCTAATTAGGTATGATAAATTGAAATGCATCTAAAACGACTTACCTTTCAATAAAGAAAAGATTTGGACTTCAAAATCTTTCGAAAATTATTAAAAACTGCTTCAAATTCTCTCGTCGTTCAATAACGCCCCCTCGGTTTAACTTCCTATTACATGGCTGGTTCTCGTCTTTAATCTTTTCCAAAACGACAGAATTTGGGATTGTCCAATTTGAAAGCTGCTGCAGACGACAAAAAAAGATATTACTAATGATTTTTTTAGTAATATAGCTCAGAAAACAAGGATCATTTTCTTCTTTCCCCTTAATGTTTTCTCAAACCAATTCTCTTAGAGACGCCTAAATATGGTTTTTGTTTGGAAAAGGGTGAATATTAATCGAACGGCATACATTATTTGGATTTGTCCCATTTAAAGGCTGAGGGAGTATTACATAATGGATCGTGTAAAAGATAGACTTTGTGTGCAGTGCGGCACTGAAAATAATGGAAAAAAAGAGAAAATGTATTTTTTTCATTTACTTCAAAGTTTTCTCAAAGCATTTCTGAGACCAAAGCATGTTTTCGGAAAATACCGATAAAAATGGGACAAGCAAAAGCTGCAAAACAAGTTAAACCCTTTCCCAAACTTCAAAATTGTAGACTCGTCCAAATTGAATTCAGTCGCTGGCGACACAAAATAATGTTTACAGAATTCGAACCAATGTGTGATTGTACAGAAAATTTCTAGGGAAGTGAGAAAATGCAATTAATAATCGTTTCCTTGAATTCCTCAATGTTTTCCAAAACCTTCTAAATCAAGGTCGCCGTATTCAAGTCTCTTTTGGGAAAAGGCTTACCATATCCAGAGCAACAGATAAGATAACTACACTTCAATTTTGTTATTTCAAATCTAAACTATACATGTATATTGTGCACACTCACTTGATGAGAGATACAGTCTTAAGGCCCGGTCACATACGATATCACGGCCGTTCCGCGGCCATACCACGGCTAAAAAATCTCAAAATATTTTGGACGTTGTTGGACGCGGTAACTTTAGGTCAATTTTGTTTTAGCCGTGCTATGGACGCGGAATGGACGTGGTACGGCCGCCGGCGGCTGTTCCACTGCCGAAACACTGCCGTAGCACGGCCTACAACTTCCAACCGCGTCTAGTGTTAAAACGCGCAACAAGATACCGCGTCCACATCGCGTCTGAATCACTGCCGTAGCACGGCCATAGCACTGTCATTCCACTGCCTAATCGCGGCTAAACCGTCCGCAACGCATATAATGCTATTTTCCAACTTCAGATCAGATCAAATTGAACAAACGATCTTGCACAGATCGAGTTCGGCCGGCATGTGTAATGGGGAGTAGTTTAGGTGATTCAGCTTTATCTACATCGCTCGGACTTCCAATTCAATTTTTTTGACATTTCAAAAGTTCTCGTATGCGACCGAGTAGTAGATTGATCTAGGAACGACATTTATGGCTTAGAAGATCGATCTAATCGAGAGTCAGTCGTGTCTGAAGGTCAAGCGTGATCGGATTGATATCTTTTACCCGGCCTGTACCCAACCTGCATCCGGTCACCCCGACTTGTACTCGATTCACCCTATCAAAATGACTGTAGAGGCTATTTTTTGATTGTCTAAAGACCAAGAAGAAGTCATTTATCATAGATTCCCACTGCCGACCAGATCAACTCGATCAAGCCCAATCAAGCGACCGAGTTTAGATCGATATCGATCGGCATAGGTAATCGGAAATGATCTGGTAATCGAGTTTGATCTGAATCGCTTCGGCTTCTTTCTGTTTTTCTTTTCTTTTTTTTCTTTTTTTTATTTTTCATTGTAAAGAAATATTGGTAGGCGATCGAGTGAAAAAAAAATAACGATCGGGAAGCGGCTGTGTACTGATCGGGTAGAAAATCGACCCGCCCGGGAAATGATAGTTGCTGGGAATCGATTGTGGTCGGGTTAATATCTTTCGCTCGACCAGCACCCAACCTACACTCGATAACCTCGACTTGTACTCGAGTGAATCCAGATACTATAAGCTCGTCCTCTGCTTCATCTGCCAATCCGACCAAATCGACTATTGAAGTCGGGTTGATCGGCTAGAGATCGATAAAAAGTTGTTTTGTCAGGATTGGTCGGGGAATTCAAGCGATCGACTTGATTTGATCGGCAGTGGTAACCTATAATTAGTTGGATTTTGCCAGAACTTAATTCTAGAAACACTGCCGATCAGATCAACCGTTGATCCCCGTTAAACCGTACTTAATTATTTCTTCTCAATCTCTAGTCGATCAACTTCGAAGTCTACAGTCGATTTTATCGATTGGCCTGATGACACAGAGGTCGAGCTGATCGGGATGCAGTTAAGTATCAAACAAGTACAAGTCGAGGAGATCGACTGCAGGTTTGGTGCAGGTCGTGTAAGATATATTACCTCCATCACGTCAATCTCCAGACACCATTGATTCTTGAGCAGATATATCTATATATCTACCCGATTAAAAATCGCTTCCCGATCAATTTTCTACGCGATCGCCCGCGAATATTTTGAAATGCGAAAAATGAGTGTGACACCTGAGCGGTGCAGATCCAGACACGATTGATTCTTGATCAGCTATATCTTCTAGCCGATTACAAAATCGCTTCCCGATCAATTTTCTACGCGATCTCTAACGAATATTTTAAATTACAAACAACAAAGTAAGAAGCCTGAGCGGTGAAGATCACGCTCGATAACCCCGACCAATCCTTATTACCCATGTCGTGCAAAATCGATATGTAATAGATCGATTGGTCGGAATTAATCGACTTAATTTTATCGGCAGAGGAAACCTAGCATAAGCCACCGAGTTGATTTGATTGCTAGTAGGCAACTAGCACCAAGGCAGTCGAACACGACTAGTCTTTACAGTTTACAGAAAATTTAGATATCTAATCAAAGCTTATCATGCTAAAACAGAAAAGTTGTCAAGCAAGCTGGCAGAAAAGATGTAAGGATCTTAAAAAAATATATACGTCAGTCAGTGAGGGGCCCATTTTCCTATTACTGCTGCTCCCAGTTAAGACTTTGCCCGCAAAGAGATGCAAGAGTAGCTGATTCTAGCGATATTCAATACATTTTAACTTCCGCGTCTTACCGCGTCCATAGCACTGCCGGAGCACTGCCTACCGCGTCCATTCCGCGGCCATTCCACGGCCATTCCGCGTCCGTTCCACTGCCTCATCGCGTCTGTCAGCCGTGGTTTGGCCGCGATAACATTTTTGCGCAGTTCAAAAATTTTTACCACGTCTAAAATAATTTCGATTTCATTCCGCGTCCTACCACGTCCATACCACTGCCATAGCACGGCCTTATCACTGCCGCATCGCGTCCAACAGCGTCCATTCCACGGGTGGCTCATTTTAGCCGTGATACGGCCGCGGAACGGCCGCGATATCGTATGTGACCGGGCCTTTATTCATGAGTACCTTCAGCGTATGGTTTGGTTAACAATTAGTGAAACACTGCATTTTGACAAGTAGTTTTCTCCAATATCTGTAGCTCTGATATCATTTTTTGAAAAAAAAAAAAAAAAAAAAAAAAAAAAAATCCCGTTTTGTGTATAACGTGCGATATACAACCCTTCTCATGCTGGTCACGACATATTCGAGTTGGGAATTAAGCTTTCACCACTAGTATAGACTAAGATCAGCCTGCACAGACGTGAAGTTTGATCTAAGCCTACACCTTCTGCTTTCTATTCATTTGCTGAAGTGGAAACTTAAGACAAACTGACAGATATGCATATATTCCAAATTGAAGTTTCAACTTTGTATTAGACAAACGTTAAAATTATCAGGATAAGAGGTTAATCTATTGACAGGAAACAAAACCACACAGGCTTGTCCAAAATCTACGGTGAACTGCAGACGATGATAAAGCTATATGTACAACGTCTCCGTAATTGTTTACTCTTTCCTAAACAGCTAATTTCTACATTAACCCTTTTCCAAACGACAAAATGTTATGGTAATCCATAAAAAAAAATTGCCACGAATGTCAAAATGGGTGTTATTAAAGATAATGATTTGTGTAAGAAAGACACAGAAATTATTTAGACTGAAGCAGAAACTGCTGGTTATCAGCAGTTTCTTCTTTTGTATCAATGTTTTCCCAAGCCTTTTCTATTAGGATGTCAAATCCAGGGGGCTGTTTCATCAAAAGATTTAAGACGTATTTTTGACTTACCGATGTCTTACGAAACTCTTGAAACAACAATCGCATAACCTAGGTCTTGATTGAATGGGCGATACGCGACTCTTGGTCTAAACGTGTGGTAAGTCCTCGGTAAGTCAAAAATACGTTTTAAATGTTTTGATGAAACTGACCCAAAGGTCTTGTTACGGAAAGGGTTAAACAAATTTGTAAGGTGATGTAGACTATACAATAAATGCAAGTGTGGAAAACGTCATAACGGAAATATTGATAGAAGTGGAAAAGATGCTGATTAAAACCATTTCATTATTTTCTATCAATGCTTTTCACTGTTTTTATACGGAAACCAAACCAAGCTTTCCGAACCCCGAAGGTTTTGTAAACGAAAGCGTAAAAATTAAATAATTGCAATACAAGGGAGACAAAAACAGCAATGAGATTAGCATAAACCAAGTTGAAGTAATTTCCCTTCTCATCAAAAAATTCTCGCCTATCATCTAAACAGGCAATAGGATTTTTTTGTTACGTCTAGAATCGGTAGATATTTAGGTTCTGAAGCGCATGCGGTACAAGGGCAGATCCAGGATTTTTTCCAGGGTGGGGGAGGGGGGGGGGTGTCAAAGCCCAAATGACAGCTTTTAATAAGAAATTATATAGTCAAAATTCAATTTTCGGTCAATTCCAGGGGGCCATGACCCCCTGACCCCACCCCTAGATCCGTCCTTGCGGTAATGCGTCGATGACTACCGACACTTACGATCGGTCAGAATACAGCCGGTGAGACTACGATCGACCTTGTACACATGGCCGATTTTCTCCGGTGTTTATTATCGGAAATGTATACAGTTGACACTCGTTATGTCGACATCGGGTAAGTCGAATAACAATAAATTTTGTGCTAAAAATAGATTCGTTTTACTGTTATGTTTTGATAACCCGTCGGTGTTGTTATAAAATCTCGCAACTACGGCTTGAATCAAGCCGTAGTTACGAGATTTATAACAACAGCGACGAAATACTTTTTATTTGGTCGAAATTACGTCACTGTTTTCTTGATAAATCGTTCCATTTTCCTGCTTTAGTCGAAGTGAAAATGTGTTTCCGCTTTCATCAATGGATCTATACAAGTGAGACAAATAATTTCGAATCAAATATACGTTTAGCCATTAAAATATAGTAGGAAAGAGAAAGAAAATGTTTCGGGCAACTTCTTTCCTTTTCCTACTAAATTTCAATTATCAACGTACTTGATGTACAACAAAAAAGGGTTACATAACATTTCAATTTACTTATTACCACACAGTGACTCTTTTTGACTCCCCACAAGATAACGTCTTTGGAAAACATTGTGAAAAATGAAGAAATTGCTTGTGACAAGCAATTTCTTCATTTCCCACAATGTTTTCTACCCCCCTCCCCCCCCCCCCCCCCAAAAAAAAAAAAAAAAAAAAAAAATCAAAATTTCTTTCACTTGAATTGTCTTCTGCATCATCTTTGAATTTAGACTAGTTTAAAAATGTGCTGTTTGGTAATGGGTTAAAACTTGACAAAATTCGGATGAGTCGAACCCCTGATATTTCGAGGAGAATAAAGTTAACTACGAATCCGTCAAAACGAAATCCAACTGTATATAAAGTATGAGTAAGCCTAACCTCTTCCAGTAAAAGGTGTATGCTAGGACGTTAATTGCATTTGTGTGATAATCTCTCAATGAATAGTATATTGCTTACAGCTGACTCGAAGAAAGTTGGCATTTGTAACAATATATGGATAAGGTTCTACCCTACCTAATCGTTTGATTTTTTTCTTATTCGACATATTGCAAGTCTGGTCTCATCCTATCCTACCAGATCGTTTTATCCCTTTCCCAAACAAAACCTGGTAGAGAATGCTTGGGTAATAATAAGCGTTTTCTCAGTTCGCCTCACTATTTGTTGTGCTAAATTACATATGATATCCTTATCAACATTTATTTTGTTCTCAACACCATGTTTCATATTGCCCCAGCCTCTCAAGTCTTTCGGATGAGACTTTAACCCTTTCCCAAACAAGACCTGCTTTTGACGTCCCTATTGGAAAGGGCTTGTGAAAAAAATTGATGATCAGCATTTTCTCCTTTTGTCTAAATATTTTATGTGCCAAATTGTACACAAATCCTTTCCTTTTCAACATGAATTTTGTCGTCTAGAGCAGCTTTCCCATTGGTTCATTTCAAAATTTTGTCGTTTGGGAAAATCGAGGTCCCGTCACCATTCATATCACCTTAGCAGTTGAGTGGGACGTAAAACTCCATTTAAATCTCATATTGAAGTACCCAATGGGTTTTTACAATATTACAAACCCACTGACCGATAGCTAGATGCCCCCTTTATGGTTGACCAGCACAAACCAACGCGATTGTTTGAACACCAATAGACCGATAACTTAGAAAGCGTATTTATAACCATAATAATATTCAGCCGATAAAAAAACCTTGAGACATCAGATGTTATATAGAGTGTCGGCCTACACAATATTTCCAAAACAATAAAATTTAGTTTTCCGAGAAAATTGCAATTGCTCATTGAGGTAGCATAGAACAAGCTCAGCCTGCACATACGTGCAGTCTGATCTTATTCAATACTTAATGATCATTTTAATGAAAAAAATACGAAGTCTTCGACCGATGGCTAGACGTCCCCTTTATGGTTGACCAGTGCCAAAAGAAACGATTGTTTGAACACCAATAGACTAATAACTTAGAAAAGCGTATAACCGTAATAATCTTTAGCCGATAAAAAATAACTTGAGACGTCAGAATAGAGTGGCAGCGTAACCTTGGTTATACACAAGATTTTTCGAGAATATTACAATTGCCTATTCAGGTAGCATAGAACAAGCTCAGCCTGCTCATATGTGCAGTCTCGTCTTATTCTATCATATATATCAAGGATGTTGCTGATGACAATTTCATGAGAATGTTTCTTTTTTAAAACATGTTTTTGTCTTTCTGTGTAGAAAACATTGTGGGAAATGAAGAAATTGCTTGTCACAAGCAATTTCTTAATTTTCCACAATGTTTTCCAAATTCATTATCTTATAGGGCGTCGTTAGGCGTCATTTTGTTGAATTGGGTTAATAAAATATTACGAACTCATCGACCGATCGCTAGATGCCCCCTAATCCGAGTTTTCTCTGATGAAATTCGCTCTTTGATATGATGATGTCGCTCGTTTATAAATGAGCGACATCAACATATCAAAGAGCGAATTTCATCAGAGAAAAATCGGATTAGATGCCCCCTTTATGGTTGACCAGCGCAAACCGAAGCGATTGTTTGAACACCAATAGACCAATAACTTAGAAAGCGTATAACCATAATCATCTTCAGCCGATAAAAAATAACTTGAGACGTCAGAAGTTATAGAGTGGCAGCGTAACCTTGGTTATACACAAGATTTTCCCCAATAATTGTAAACTTTCAGCCCGCAACTGGCCGTTTTATTAGAGAATTTCTCACAAAACCCGAAAAACTGGAGTAGGGCAAATACCGAAATTCTGACTAGCCGAAAATCGAGTCAAATAGACAAATACCCGCCTTTCGAAAGTAGCGCGGTCTACTTCAAAGACTGAATGGAGCAATTATAGAACAGGTGTATTCTATATTTCTCTTTGATGTGCCGACATAGGTGCGAGGTTATGTAATCCGCGGTTAGAAGTGCATATGTGTTAAATTGGATAATATCGTATTTATGTTCTGTGGGGATTTTATAGCATGACGCTGTCTAATAGAAGTAAACATGAAAAACATGAACGCTCGTAAGAGGTATGTATAGAAATATGTTCTCTTCTGCAAATTCGCTTGGTCTCCATGAATCTGCCAGAGCGTCTGTCCATCCATAATTAACCCACCCACCCGTCCGTAAGATCACGTTTCTCCTTTCGGTTTCCAATAAAAGCAACACCATATTAACACAAAAAAGGAAAAGGGAAAAGAACGACTAAAAGAAATAAAATGAGTAGTTGATTCATTTGATAATCGAATAATGACTAAATGCATGCATTCATGCAATAATTTGTAAATAGGCCTAAATGTATGAATGGATGAATTTGATTGGATGAATTGAATGAATTAATAAATGTGTGTATGATTGATTGGTTGATTGAATGAATGAATGAATGAATGAATGAATGAATGAATGAATGAATGAAAATTCATCGAGACCAAAACGAGTTCACTGATCGTGAATTGCACTCGGCAATTGAGAGAGTTCAAGACAAGACAGAATTGCAATGTAAACAAACCGTCAATAATTGAATAAACAGAGCTGAAATGGCCTTGAGTCTTTTTATGCAGTGAAAATGCAAATTGGTGCAGAGGACTTTGTTCAAGACCGCTTAACCCTTTCCAAAACTAAATCTGGTTTTTGAGGTCCATGGTAGAAATGATTTGGGAAAATATTAACAGAAAAGAAGAGAATGCTGATTATCAGCATTTTCTTCTTTTCTCTCAATATTTTTGCTATGAAATATTTTCCAGACCGTTTTTCTGCGAAGTGAAAACGAATGAAATATTGAAAGAAATATTTTAGTGTCTTCAATCTTTCTTGAAAATTCGACAGTGTAAAGGGCTGTTATTGATTCAGGGAGAAAGGTATATGTTCAGCATAGAATTCTTTAGACGCCTACGTGCCGTTCAATATTTCAAATCAGGCACTCCTATTGCGCAATATCTCGTCTTGGCTCTCGGCTTGGAATTAGAAACCTTTTTAACCCTTTTCCAAAACAGCAAATTTTCAGAGCTGCTGCAGGTGATAGAAATCGCTGCTTTTCTTCGAAAACCACGTATCTGCACGTTAAAACAAGCTGCAGACACGGGGTTTTCGTAGAAAAGCGACGAAATGCTGTTGATCAATACTGATGTGATTTGTGTACAGTTTATCACATGAAATTTTGAGGTAAAAGGAGAAATTAATGGTTGTCAGCTCAGAAAAAGTGTATAACTACGGTGTAAAATAATTGACATTCACGTTTCCGGATCAGTCTGTACCTTTAGTGCAAGCTGATTTGGATCCATGCTGCTCTATCACAGTTGCTAGAGGTCACGAAGAAGTTGTAAGAGATCAACATGGATTATAATCAGTCTGCATGTATACGTAGGCTGATCTTGTTCCGTGTTGTGCTTAAATGCAACAACGGACATTTTCAAGGCCTCGACAAATATTTGCCTTAAAGGGACATACCTTTCCAATTTCATTTTTTTTAAAGTATACCATGATGCAAAGATTGGTTATTCTAATGCGTATAAATGCAATCAGTTTTTAAAAGTTGTTAATTAGAAGCGAAAAATACATCTTGAAAGTTGATACAGAAATGACATTAAAATATGCACTGTTGTCCACAACATTTTTAATTATAGCACAAAAATATTTATTCATCGTAAACGGTTAAATATTTTGGCTTGCAAATTTTCAGAATTTTCATAAAAAATTTGCTCTTTCAGATAAAGATAAAAGAAAAAATATGAAAAAAGTGTGAAATGTCACTTTAAATCGGCAAGTAGAATTTTTCAAAGAATGATGTTTTTGCATAACATTAAAGTTCTAGATTATGCTGCATGGTACCTTACTGTATGACGAAGCAGCAACTTACAAATTGCTGTACATAACTCAATTATGATCTGCTAATAGACGCTTAATTGGCTAAAAAGCCGCATCACGGGTGGGGTATTGATAGAGTAATTATTCTGTATGACATAAAAACAGTTCATTGCTCTGGCTTGATTATTCATTTCCGAGCCGTCAACCTAGCGGTTAATCCGAGTTTTCTATGATGAAATTCGCTCTTTGATATGTTGATGTCGCTTATTTACGTAAATGAGCGACATCAACATATCAAAGAGCGAATTTCATCAGATAAAACTCGGATTAACACAGAGAATGTCTTCTGTGATCCCATTTAGATTGAAATGTAGCTTGATCTAAAGGCCCGGTCGCATACGATTCCGCGCCCATATTTGTCCACATCACGTCCAAACTTAAGCCATTACCAAACGACAAAATTTTAGACTGGTCCAAATTCAAAGATGTTGGAGACGACAATTTCAAGTGAATGGAATCTTTAATATTTCGGTCTTTTGGGATGGAAAACATTGTGGGAAATGAAGAAATTGCTTGTCACAAGCAATTTCTTCATTTTCCACGATGTTTTCCATGGACATTATTTTGTGTCAACAAGAGTCATTGTATGGTAATGGGCTAAGCTGCACAGGTCCCCTGTTTTAGACGTGCTCCGGCCGTGATGTGGACTCGAAATGGTATACGTGATCAGGCCTTTAGGTCTTGTATTTATACATGTATGCATGTAGGCCCGTGTCTCTAGGAAAATCAAGGCAAGCAACCATGACAAACTTTCAGAATATAGTATTTAAGAGACATTTCAGCAGGGCCTTTTTTTAGAATTGGGGGAAGACACAGGACGCTGGTAGAAAGGGGAAAAATCACATGCGGTATCCTAGTTTTGGGGAAAATTGTATAAAATAGAAAAAGTACACTTGATAGGCTAAAGCCCTCTTATACCCACTACTGTAGACTTGAGAACAAGCAGGGCTAGTTTATAAAGCTGCAATGAATGTGGAAAAAGCTTTCCTTGTTATTTCATTTGGGTTTTTATTGATTTTTTTTTAAAATATATCTTAGGGAAATTTACTTTAGGGGGGAAAAATTGCATTATTTCTGGAGGAGAAGACGCTGTAAACCAGTGTCACTTTCTTAAGGGGAAAAATAGAATTTTTTATATGCAAGAGCGTAATTTTATTTTTTTTTATGAAAATTCTGAAAATTACAAACTAAGCTATTGCGCCGTTTTCGAGATTAAACTATTTGATGTATACAGCAGTCCAGTTGTAAATGGACTTTGTCACTTGCGTCTCAACTTTCTATGCATTTCTTTTGCTTATCAGCAACAATTTGAAACTGATAAGCATTTGAACGCGTTAGAAAAACCAAGTTTTGCATCAATCCATACCTTAAAAAAAAATGAAATGGGGTTGTTATCACGGTGTGTAATCACGTGACTCAGAATTTCCGATAATCTTCAATAACTTTTATAATACTTGATCAATTTGAAATCGATTTGAAGCAGAGAATGTGGGAAAATGCCAGGAATAAGCAAGATGTGTTGGATTTTTGAAAAATCAATAACTTTTTTATTACATGTAGTTGATTTTTGTCCATCTAATGCGCGACGTCTGTCCACATTCTCTGCTTCAAACCGAATTCAAATCGGTCCCATATTAACAAAATTATTGAAGATTTTCTGAAAATATTGTGTCATGTGATTATCCACCGTGGTTATGTCCCTTTTACTTCTCTTGATCTGACATAAATAAAAGCAGATTTTCAGCCAACAGAACAATTTTCTTTATGTTTTGTCTAATTCTTAATCCGAAATATGATAGGTAGTCCATCCCAAATGAGTTTCATGCAAAAAAGACGATTGTCCTTGTTATTTTCTGGACAAACGATAGGCCCGGCAAAACCTAATTCTGCCAGAATAAACATTGTTCTTTGACATCGAGTAATTGATCTGGGCTAACGAGAAACTCTTCTCTGCCTTGTCTGCTAAAGTTTTCGAGGAAACCGTTTTGTTTTTTAGGTTGTCAGGTTGAATACCGGGAGAGAATATAATCCTTCTATAAGATATGCATACTTCAATGCAATAAAAAGAACCTTCAGTAGTTTTCAACTTAAAGGAATCATCTACATGGTTCTGTTTGCCTTTGTGAGAGGTAAGAAATGAGACAGGACTATAATTAGGAAAGTCGAGAACCTAATCCAGCCAGAATAAACATTATTTCTTGACACCAAACAATCGATCTGGACTAACAAGGAACATTTTCCCCTGTCTTGTATTTTGGAACCGTTGACCAACACATATAGTTGGTTGGAGAAAGGGGTAGGTGCCTGCGGTAGGAAGAAAATACTTTCCTGATAATACTTACGCCATATCAAAGACGAGTTCGTGTATTTACAGTGGTTTTGCCTTCTTTACCGCTGTATTTAGGAGTAAGGCTAAATGCAATATTTTATTGCACTGGTGGTGAACTCGGCCAATGCGTGGGACGTTTTTTCGCGATCATAATATTCCGTCGGTGTTGTTATAAAATATTGTAGCTACGGCATCGATAAAGCCGTAGTTACGAGATTTTATAACAACACAGACGGTTTGTAAATACATATCGATAAACCCGGTCTATTGTTGGAACAAATTTATTGTTATTAGAAAACCTAACCAATCAGATATTTGAACTCACATTTAAACGCAAAATATCTGTACATTGTTGTAGCGAAAAACGTCCCTCGCTTTGAGTTCACCACCAGTGTATTGGAGACTGTGCCTAAATCATCATATTGTCAGTATAAACCTGATACATGTAGCAGAATCTTAGATCAATGTCGTAATAAATAGAGACCATTCTTTCTATAGGCTACCCTCTTTACCAAGACTTGATGGAAAAACACGAGATAGCTGACAAAAACATAACCGCAGTCTGTCAAAATTCATCCCAGCACAACAATTGATCATGAATAATTATGAAATATTCCTCTCCTAAGATCGATGGTTCACGAGACATGGGACGTATATAAAGTATCATATAAAATGTCATTGACGTCCTTCACTCAATAAAGAGATGTACAGGAAATACTTTTACTGTTGGTGTGATTTTAAGAGGAGATATAAGTATAACAGAATAAGATATGAACGTAGCAATGTGAAGATTCATCCCAGCTCAACGATTGATTATGAATAATTATGAAATATTCCTCTATTAGATCGATGGTTCACGGGACATGGAACGTATCATATAAACTGTCATTGACTTCTTTCACTCAATACAGAGATGTACAGGAAAATACTTTTACTGTTGGCGTGGTTTTAAGAGAAGAAATATAAGTAAAACAGATTAAGATATGAACGTAGCAATGTGAAGATTCATCCCAGCTCAACAATTGATCATGAATACTAGTAATTATGAAATATTCCTCTACTAGATCGATGGTTCATGGGACATGGGACGTATCATATAAACTGTCATTGACTTCATTCACTCAATATTGTGAAGTGGAGGAACAAGTCAACACCATTCATGAGATGCAAAGAAGGAAAACTCATTTGTCGTATGAGAGAACTATTTTGCAGGTCAAAAATAGGCATACATACATTTTAGCCGGGATCTGGAAAAACGTACCTTATAGCCTTTGATGAAGCCATAATTATTTCAAGATCCCTCGGTGCCTAAATGGAAGCTGGTAGAGACTAATGCTGTTCTTTTTCGATTGCAACAGGTCATGTGAAATATAATGGAGAACAGAATATGGTTCCTGATCAGACTGCGTGTATACGCAGGCTGATCTGGAACCGGGTTGGGTTCAAAAGCCACAAGGGATACTTTTCCAGATCCCGGCTCATTTGCAAGGGATCGACAAATAATGTATTTTTGAAACTCTTTCTCAGTCCTTCGATGACACCTTTTGGTAGTTTCTTGACGGTTTACTCATGAAAACGTAAATCAGAATAACGCAAAATATGTATCGCTGGTCACGTTCGAAAACGTAGTAACTACAGCTTATTCAAGCTGTAGTTACGACGTTTTCGAATGTGACCGACGATATTTTACATTATTCAAGTGACTCAGCAAATACGTAACCCACTACCTATGCCATATTTGAAAGCTACTGCAAATTACAAAGCTTGCCCTGATGAAGACTCGGCATGTCCGCCATTTTCTTTTACTTTAATGTTTCCTTTATTTTCGCTAGACAAGGCTGAACCCATCTAAGTCTGTAATCACCCTTGGCGGATTTAGTTCGAATCTCGTGATATAATGACGCGCCGCCTTGTGGGGGTCCTACCGGTTGTGATTGAGTAGCAGCCAATCAAACGTCGAGTTCTAAACGCTTTTGGCGTTGTTTTGCCCAATATTGATGACGTCGCTAACACACGTTCTCTTTCGCGTTCTACTCCGTACTATACGGGCGGGAACTCAGCTGCCTTTTTTCCCGATCGAGTTGTCACATTTCCCGCCCGTTACCTCACAACAAGCAAATATATCGAGTCATTTGATTGGCAACAATTGGCAGCAGAGCTTAACAGGACACCAAAAATCGGACTAAATCGGTCAAGGGTTAATACATTTAGGTCTAAGGGAAGTAAATAGTTTTACATACGAGACGACCATTATAACATTTTGGCTTATAGCTCAGCCCATGAGTTTGCAGCAATGATCTGACTTACCTTAAATTCTAGAACATCCATTCATACACACGAAAAAATGAATTGTAGTATGGCATGAATCCTTTTCTCTATGACCTTTGACCCCATTTTTGAGATCACCCTAACTGCGGAGCTAGTCTCTGAAGCATTTCAGAGTATAATACCCATCTTTTAAAATGGCCAAGAAATTGCCAAAATGACATGATTCAAAATCGTTGATTTTTTGCTTTTAACTTTGAAATAGAATATAATCAGTCACAAATGAATAAATCATGTTCAATTCCAGTAAAAAAATGTCCAATCACAGGTCACCTTGATCGTAATAATTCACCGGACGCTACTTATGTCACGTGTCACGACAAACATAATTATTTACTTCCCTTAGACCAGAAACGTCGTTACGTCGTAGATTTCACCATTTGCTTGCGAAGATGTGTTTCCTTACACCGTTTCTATTAGATACATTAAATTCGAGTATAATTTTTGGAAAGTAATGAATCAGAAATTGTGCAAGCTTGAATAAACAGAAACATGAAACTTAAATAAACCTTTGTAAACTCGAGAGTTTTTAGGTTTATAGTTGAATCTATTTGCTTTGTAATATTCGAGCGAGTTAACCATTTTTATTTGAAAATGTGCCACATTGAAGAACTTTTTAAGGAAAAGGGGATATTCGTCGCTTTTCAAAGAAAATCACGTAATTGCAGATTGTTCTAAGCTACAGTTCCTACGCTTTTGTTGAAAAGCAGCGTATTGCTGATCATTATCATTTTCTGCTTTGCTTTCAATGGTTTTCAAGCCTTTTCTATGTCAAATTAACATATTGTTTATTCAAGAAAGTGTTAAATGACGTTAAACCTCGTTCAGCTATATCTGAATTTACACAATTCACTTCAAACTTTATTTCATTCTGAACATATATAATCAAACTTTAAGACATCTCGCTTTCAGCTTTCAACAAATGAGTGAAACAATCGGAAAGTATAGTGCTATTTTCCCAGGAATCTAGACAGTGTTTATATTTTATGAGAGTACTCTTGGGAATGATTTACTGGCCTCCATTAATCAGATTTATTATTGAACTTTGGCCAAGATTTCAACTTGCAATTTTCTCTCGAACTATTTCCAAATGGATGTCACAACCGGGTTGTGTTTGGGAAATGGTTAATATACCCCATATCCATGAAATCTATGCTATGTTTATATTTTATGAGGGTACTCTTGTGAATGATTTATTGGTCTATATCCATCGGATTTATCATTGAACTTTGGACAAGATTTCATTTCGCAATTGTTTCTTACATTATTTCCTAAATGGATGCCTCAATCAGGTCTTGTTTTGAAAAAAAGATTAAAATGCCCACATTTACGAGAAATCTATGCTGTATTTATACTTTATGGGTAAACTTTATGGGTAAACTGTTGTAAATGATTTACTGACCTAAATCCATCAGATTTATTATTGAACTTTGGTCAAGTAATGGTTTCACATGATTCTTATGAACATTCTCTATCCAAACCATAAAACGTATAGAAAAGAGTTGGAGTAAGACAAAAACAAAGACTCGAACAAAAGATATGAAACACGAAAAAGAGTAAACCGCGACGAAATCTTGATTCAACAAAATTTAATTATCTTGGAGGCTCTTGAAAGCATCTTTACATATTTTCGATAAAACTAGTTGCCATATTTTTACGCCAAAATAAATTTCCTGTTCACCTAAAATAGTAACAGAAATATGAAAACATAAGCCCTATCAGATATGTCAAATCGTTTTTCACCAGAATGAAAAATGAAAACATTATTTTGATTTAATTCCATCTATCAAGCAGTGCCGAGATTTATCTTTCTAACTGAATTACGACTCTTTGGGAAGCCTTTTGAACAGCGTGGATAAGAATCAGGCAACATTCTTTCTGCTCAGTGCAAGCTTTTTGTACCCTATTTGAAAGTCCTTTCATGCATCCTTTTCCCACAGGCCTATATATTCTGGGTTTAAAGTGCCTAATGAGAAGAGGGAACGAGGATAACTCCTATTTCTTCCTTCTCGACCAATCTTGTCGTCTGTGATTGTTCTGGATTTGGAACATTCCTTGTTTTTGTCAAGTCGCTGCCATAGAACGTCTTACAAATGTGGAGGATTTGTTGATAAACAGCGTTTACTCTTTTGTCTTCGTTTTCTATCCCATCGAAACAATATCACATCAATCCGGTAACATTTGATGTAAATGCAAAACCTCGTAAGTCGAATTTTCAAATTTTCAAAGTAAGGTCTTGTGTGTCCTGTTAAGACTATTCTTGCAGGTTTTGAGATATTTTCACCTATCAGTAATTTAATATTAGTTGATTTCATTAAGATCCGAGCGTTTTGATTGGCTAATTTTTTTTTCATAACTCCATGAAAAAAATGACATTGCCGGAACTTCTTTCGGAGTCAACAATATGGATAAAAGGATGTATCCTGTACAAATCGGCATGTTACGTTCGTTTTGAGATGTAAAATGCAAGTTTTATCATTTTAAAATCTTACTCTTGAATATATTTTCTAGTTGAAACAAACTCAATTTCAAAAACTTATTGCTTAAAACGCACTTGAGGGGATGGAAAATAACGTTACGACGACTGAATTCGCTGTAAACAACGTTGCAGTTACGCGCGCTTTTTATGACGTCATTTAAAGTTTTCGTCACGGAAAGGCACGTGCGTAAAATCTGAATACCTTGGCAGTGGGCAGATATCGCACATATATCCGCTTCTTTGAACATAGTCCGAACGATATCTCATTCTTTCTAGTCGCAAATATTACTATTTACGGTAATAAAATGTATTATTAAATTATAAGGAATGAATGCTTCGCGGATTCATACAGTGTGATTAGATTTTAGGTTTCATTTAAGGAATGAATGCAATTTTATTTTTGTCATGCAGGTATGAAGAATAAAATCTAATCACACTGTATGAATCCGCGAAGCGGTTCATACAAAAGTGTGATTAGATTTTATTTTTCATACCTGCATGAAAAAAAAAAAAAAAAAAAAAAATAAAATTACATTCATTCCTTATAATTTAATATTCTGGGATTTAACAAAACACGATTTTTAACCCCATTTTGAGATAAAAAAAATCCTTCTTATTTACCATCTGATCTGAGCCTTTACATCGCGTATGAATACACGTTATTTGGGTATATTTAGAAAAACGGGCCGCCATTTTATTTAAAATTTTGAACGCGAGCATAAAATCAAGCATAAAACTGAGAGAAAACGAAACAAACAAGCAAAAATACAGAAACAAACAGAGGAAACTAATGAATTACAGGTGTTTTAAGCACGGAGGATAATCGCCATTGATCGGATCGCATCTTTATCGTATTCTGTGATGTGTCTTTGGGTTGCTTTGACCAGACGGGAAAAATTACAGTCTGTGTCGAGTGACTTGAATATGTCTCTAAATACAATTTCAACGTCTTCATCATTCACATCTCATGCTCCCGTCAATGGATAATGGACGAAAATCATGAAAGGATAATGTTAGTTCTCTGTTGATTGTTCATGTTTATCTATTTTTTTACAGATAGATCTAGGTATGTTCCAGCAGCGAGTGCAGCTGTTCAAGCAAACTCCACACAGCGACAATGCCTTACATTATCACTGCAGGCATATAAATCACGTGACCATGGTGAATGTCACGTGGTATCGTAAAGATGGTGGAAATTTATTTATATTTCTGAAATCATTTCTTAATTCTAATTTTACTTTTCATTTGGATTCATATCTGACACCTCATATTCTTAAAATATCGATAAACGCATGTTTACTTTCTTAATAAAAATAATAAAAAAAAAAAAAAAAAAAAAAACAATTAACTGAAATCTTGGTAACTCAAGCTGTGCCGGCAGAGATCTCCCCAATCCCAATTCAGGGGAGATAACTGCGAAGGAGATTGCTGTTCAAGTGTATCCCATGAATGTGCATGACTCATTCAATTTCATATTTTGTCGGTTCATTGGTTTTTGTTGTTGTTGTTTTTTTTGTTTCAAATTCTCATATTTGTGTATTTCTCTATAGCTGTTACATTAAGTAAAATCTGATTCAGATGCAGGGTTTCACTTCTAGACTTTTAGGAAAAGTAGGTGGTGTGTTTTACACAAAAATAGTCCCGTCAAAATTTTTTTCATGGAGTTATGAAAAAAAAAAATTCAACCAATCAAAACGCTCGGATTTCAATGAAATCAACTAATATTAAATTATACCTGCATGAAAAAAATTGCATTCATTCCTTGATTATAAATGACACTTTGATTGTGAAAAACAATGGCTAAAGTTCAAGTAAACGCTTTTAGTTTGGGAAAAGTTATTACACTTTTTTCATTCCCCTTTAAAATCTTCCAAAAACGAGGTTTTTCATTAACAATGACTTAACTTTTGTAATTTCAATAATATAACATTAATTAACTCAATTTCGACTATTTTACTTTTTGTTGTTTGGAGGAAGGGTTTTCAAAACAAGAATTTTCCATTTTCAAGGAAACGATATCATGTCATAGATGACAGATTTAATATCGGAAATAACAACCGGAGGCATACAGCTTGTGTCTTTGTAGAAACGTTGTAGTCATGCCAAGACTCCAATGAACTTTGAATTTCTATCCAGAAAATATCGACGACAATAGGGGAAATATAAATAAAAAAATCAATAGATTAATGACGGTTATAAATGTACTCTGTACTCGTACAAACAAATTGGAATAAAAAACTTTGATAACGAAAGGAAACTTTTAATGAATATGAAAACATAAAGCTGAACAGAACAACATATAAGGGAGGGTAAAGGTATTCTAAATACATTATTTTTAGAATTTAAGTCAGAAGCCTGTGTTTTGGGTACTTATTTGAATCGTATCGGCGCGACAATTCCAATGAGTACTCTCAACAAAGGGTTTGGTGAACCCATGGAAATATCAATAAAATATTGCATTAAAACCAACTGTATCCCTTTTTCCTGTAGCTTTGTTGACATAAACTTTGCAATAAAGATGGGCGGACGTTTACTTGCATTTTCAGGAAAATCGTCTAGAAAAGATAAAAAATGATGAAACTATTTATGAATTTATTACTGTAATAACAGCTATAGTTTGGGATATAACGATCACGGCGATTACGTCATTGCGATGTTGAGCACTGCTTCTGAAATTTAATGTGGTACAGAAGCACAAACTAATAATAATTGCAATAGGTAACTTACAGGACACAATGTTGTTATTATTCTGTGATTTGTCGAAATGAAATGCTTAGAGTAAGAACATAAATTGATATTGCGAACGTCTTCAATTTTTGTCCAATCTTTTCGTTCGAACACCAGAGCTACTCAAGACGATTCCAAAATGAATACCCATAACATATGATTTGGATCTGAAATTTCGGGTGCCTTTACCACTCTCTAATCCACGGTGGAGATTGTGCATCATGGGATGGATAACAGCTACAGACAAATTAGTCTCACTCCTGGTTAAATAGTTAGTTCCATGTACGACACCTTACTGAGCTATTTGCAAAGATATGATTTTTTCGTGGAATCCTTTTACCTTTTCAAAAAAATGATGCCAGCCAACCAGAAAACGAAATGATAGCAACTACGGCCAAATTAGCCACTCTTGAAATGTGCAAAAACTTTCTTATTTATGAGTCAGTTTTCTAGCAGTTTGTTGCATGTACCCCGCCGTACTAGGTTCTCTCCTCAGATGTATGACTTACTTGAAAACTCCTAACGCTTTTCCCAAAAATTGATACCAACTCACTAGAAAAACGACATTATTTTTGTCCTTTTTCTGCTCGGTTGAAATCAATTTTTGCAAAATGTACAGGGTTTCATGTAAGTCATACAACAGAGGAAATAGCTCAGTAATGCTACGGTCACAATGTGAAACTCCCACCGCGTGATTTTTAGACATTTGCGGATTCGTAAACTTGCATGCCACTGGGCGATATTTTACAAATCGGTGCGAGTGGTCAAAAATCATTAAATGCTACCGGCCGGCGTGATAACTTCCAGTTTTCGCATAATTTTGGCCGGTGGCAGCCATGATCCGAGGCAAAGTCCGTAGATTTACCCAACAAATCATGCACAATCTCCACCCACCATGATTTTCCATCTGTACACACGTTTTATGTTCTTTGTAAAAGCTTTCAATTAGAACCATCTTAAGATTTGTTCGAGGCAAAAAATGTGAACAAACAAAATATATATCTATAAAAATATGGCATAGAATAACTAAAACAAACATCCAATAACATAGGAAACATCAACATTTTCTTGGAGAGAAGAACAAAAACAAACTTCCGAAAATAAACCTATCCATCTATCTAAGTTAACGGCTGGTTAATCCTGGATGACAAACATCGAACGCTCAATTCCTTTCTATCAATAGACCTGGAAACCTCACCATAATTGATCTTATCATCATCGTCTGAAATATGACTTGGTGCAACAAAATCAAGATTCAAAATCAAAAGACGAAAATGGTGGTTATCAGTATTTTGATTTCGGAACTATTAATGCTTATTTATCAGTACTTTTCGCATTTCTTTTATTCTTTTTAAAATTCATGGGTAAACGAAATTCTTACCGATTCAGTTTACCAATGGCCCGACGTTTATTTTGGCCTAGATTTCCAGAATTTCCGTGAAAGACGAGAAATCTAGCGATTGATGACGTATGATTGTCGTTCAAGATTAACGGACCGTTAACTAAGATGCATGGATGGGGTTATTTTAGGAACTTTCTTATTGTATTTTGTTTGTCTACGTTTGAAAATAGAATTTCATAACTGCAGTTTGAATAAGATGAAGTTACGACGTTTTCGAATGTAGCTAACGATTTTACTGCTATTGTAGCCTTGTGCTCAGGACCTGTATATGTGTTTATGTCTTTTGAAAAAAATCAAGGGAGACTAACACTCAGAAATAAAATACCCATATTAACTTCCTTGATAAGAACGACACAGAGCAACAATTTTCTATGTACCTTATTTCATTTTTTCTAATACAAATGATGTTATTCTTAACAGACTGACATCAGTCTACTGCTATAGATGTCCCAAAATGAGTGGCCTATAAACAATAGGCTATTAAAGAGGGATGTCAGGCTATTGACTTGAGATTAAAATGATGTTATGTGATAAATTACCTGTTTAAGATGCTGCATCTATTATTGATACATGGTTAATCGGATTAATTACGGTATGATTTATGAAAACAAAATGTAAACATCTGCCACTCCGAATGTCCTCCTACTATTCCACAAGCAAAAATTGACAGTGACGTAGTTTTGTGTTTACTGTTTCTAAACCAATAAACTCTTCTCATTTGTACCGTTTACAAAGTGCACGTGATAAATGAACAGGTTGATTGGTTGTAAACGATAAACACAAAACTACGGCACTGTCAATTTTTGCTTGTGGATTTATACATGTCCTATAAGCACTGATTTTTGTTGTCATTTGTTTTTAAAATTATACTATAAATAAACCACCAAACGTGGACAGACGGGCCTAACTGAACAGGGGAACCAGGTATGTAAACGTCGTGGTTTTAAGAAGGCGTTTACCGTTAGATATAATCACAACACCCCTCTCACGTAGGACAGTCAATAGTTAAAAGTACATTTGAGTCTCAATGTTGATGGTGCCACTATACGTGCTCGGTACTGCGAAGTCTGGCGGGGAGTGATGCTAAAAACGTCGAAAATGCTATGGACTTGACTTCAACGAATTATTCGTTAGAGTTTTATTTCATTTAACAATATAACAGAACAGCGAAGGAAATTGCTCGATATGTTATTGATATTGTATTTGCGTCTATATGTTCAATTTTGGTTGGTTTCGTGAATTGGATTCTATTTTGAGAGGAATCGTTGAGCATCTTCAGAAACGTCTAACTTTGTTATTTGCGTGCATGCATTTAACAGAAAATTCGAACCTGCTGATCATCAATTCGAAGAGATTTTTTTAGTGATTTCCGTTGAAACATAAACGGATTTCGAAGTGAATTCGAAGTGAATCACTCATATAAAGGCCATTTATTTGGTTTTCAAGCAAACTGGGTGTAATAAATCGAAGGGGATAAAATGCAGATCGCGGCAAACAGATAGCTCGTAAAATAGACGGCGCTCTCGTTTTCAATGTCCGGAAAGACTACTTTTGCAGAAAACCCAATTTTGTCCGATATTGGTTACCTCCCTTGACATAAGAGAATCTTCTTTATAAATGCTCGGTCACATACGATTTCGCGTCCATATCACGTACACACAATAATTTTAAGTTGCACTGGTCCCCTGTTTTAGACGTGCTACGGCCGTGATGTGGACGCGAAATGGCGTATGTGACCAGGCCTTAAATCTTTGATTTTGGTAAAATTGGTAGATGTGTTAACCCAACACCAGACGACGAAATTTCAAACTAGTCCAAATTCAAAGATGTTGCAGACGACAAAATCAAGTGAATAAATTTTTACAATTTTGGTCATTTTGTATAGAAAACATTGTGAAAAATGAAGAAATTGCTTGTCACAAGCAATTTCTTCATTTTCCACTATGTTTTGAATTGTTTTCTAAAGCCTTTATCTTTTGGAGAGTCAAAAGGCGTCACTGTGTGGTAATGGGTTAAATCCAATCATCATAACACATATGAATAAGATTCTTATTCAATATAATAAATTTTAGAACTCGACACCAATTAACAACAACAAAAACAACAACAACAACAACAACAACAACAACAAAAAAATACAAAAGAAAGAAAGAAATGGTGAATCTGTGAAACTTGTTACCGATCTCCGATCTGTACGGGTATGCTTCCCGCATGCATTCGCGTCTTTCTGGAAAGGGAAAACAAAAGTTCCATTTGTTGTTCTTTGAAATTATATAAAAGCAAGCATTGTATATGTAGTGATTAACAGGTGTAAATGAGTTGCTTTGCAAAGTTTTACGCATCATTTTAGCGGTAATAAGCGTTACATAAATAAACAAGCAGATAACGATACGCTTGATTTTTTTTTGAAATCTTCTGAAATTCCTTTAAAACCAAATAGAAGTTAAGTTATATAGCCGGTTCGTTGCTCTAGGATAATTCGATTTAAGTGCACTCAGTGGGTTTTAAGATTGTTAAAATCTCAAAAGTGTCATTCAAAAAAGAAGAGTATGTGCATATTATAAGAATGCAAAATAGCTTCGACTCAATCAGACTGTGCATATCGCACAGTCTCATCAGAGTAGAAATGTTTTGCTATTTTCATCTCCATCTACAAGATAATACTCATAGTCACTATAGATTTGCCGTTCGCTTTTATTTTGTTTTGTTATTGTTTTGTGGTTGTTCGTTTCAAAGTGTAAATTTCGAAGGAAAATCCCGTATTGTCGTGACTGGTTACATTTTGTCTTACATTTCCGGCATATCTTTTGGCGGTACTATAAATAGATCAGTAGGAAATTCCACTTTGTAGTTTTCAGGAAATTAAAGCTTTATTTCGATGATAAAATGCATTAACTGCAGACAAAATGTGTTTTTTTTACTCGTGATAATCAGGATATTCTGATTTTAATGTCCATCTGTTTTTTCTTTCATAACGTTAATTGATTTTAACATCTCTAATGCAGATTTTTCCAAAATATCGTGGAAGAAATAAGTTCTCAAAAATACAAATTAAAAAAAAAAAAAAAAAAAAAAAAAAAAGATGGAAAAGACCCAATCGCGACCCTCGAGACTGTTTGCAACCTTTTGCCGCGTGGAATCTTGAGTAACGATAAGATCCGAGAATATTCGAATGGGAAAAGACCATGACAAGCATACAGTCTTTTTGCATATTAAGTTTTTTTTCACATTATGCAAGACTTTTTTCTTCAATTTTGTCTATTGTTGTGACTTGAAAAAGAAAAAAAAGCAATCATGTACTTTTGCATTGTTTTCAGCGAATTTCCTACGCATAATCGTGTATTTATTAACGAGGATTTTGTTGAAAAGTGACGATATGTTCAATCGATGGATTTTTCGTACGTTCATGCTTTCTGAATGAAATTTTCAGAAGTTATCAGTACGAGTCATATTTTTTTCTATTTCTATGTTTGAAAAACAAGTTTAATAGCCAAAAGATGTCAGAAAGTTGGTACAGTTTCAAGTAATTAAAATCCTTTCAACTCTACTGAAGAATTTTGTCGTAAACAAAAATTTGAGCCGGCATATGAAAACAGGTCCTTTAAAGTGACCTTTCACTATTATTTTACATAAATTTTACTTTTATTCTATCTGAAAGAGCACATTTCCTTATGGAAATTCTGAAAATTTCAAGTCAAAATATTGAACCGTTTGCAAGAAATATATAATTTTGTGCTAAAATTAGACAAATTGTTGTGGACAACAGTTCAGATTTATATATAATTTGTCGTTTCTGTCTCAACTTTAAAGGCGCATGTTTCGCTTATAGATAACAACATAAAAACTGACAGCATTTCTACGCATTAGAGTAAACAATCTTTGCATCAAGGCATACTTTTAAAAAAATGCAATAAATGTGAAATGTCACTTTAAGCATTTGCATAATGTCAACAAAGAATCGCGTGGCACAACATACACATCAGAACATAGTCGATTGTTTTGCGATTCCACACTGTGATTGAAAATATAAAAGAACCAGAGCAGCTTGAGTCTAAATGCAGCTTGATCAGGGTTCTAATTTCTATCTTACATCTCCCAGATCTCAGTTGGTTTAGAAACGATGACGCACTTTCCCCACCTGTTTTCCACATAAACTTGTGTAACAAAACTATTTCCTGTTGTTTACTTTTAGTTTTTACAGAACTGGAATTTTGTTAATGAAAATAATGGTGGCAGCAAGTAAACAAGGCAACTACAAATTAAAACCACGATATCACTACCTCAAAAGAAATTAATCAACCAAACATCTAGAAATTCTTTTCGTCGGAAAACATATTCTATACTTATTAAAGCTACATACATACATCCTATGAGAACCGTAAAAGCATGATATTTTCTCTCTTACAAGGTGAATAAGTGTGTCATTACTTTGTCATAAAAATTGTTAACTCGTCACTTTTAATTTAAGCATAATTTCAAGGCTGTTGCAAAGGACAGGTTCGATTTGAATTAATGTTTACAGCCCCTCATCAAAAGCACCACTTTCTAGCCATACTAAATGCTTCAAATTACACACACTTGTAAATGCACTTCAAATAAGTTGATTCACATGCTGGATTTCAAGGTTATGATTCAAGAAGAAACTAATTTACAAATATTATTTTGAACATTTTTGTCAAATATTTCCATAAGTATGCATTCATTCAAAATTCTAAACCAAATTGCTAACGTTTGCATTTGAAATTGAAATGTAACACAGTTTTGGAATTACTGGCACTTTTCAAATTTGGCCTCTGGCTCTTTGGTGCTAATGAGGGGTTGGATACTTTAAGATGTAATATGTATACGACAATAGACGTCATTCCTTTAGATTTTTTACGGCAGGTATGGTCCAGTCACTGTATTATCAAACATTTTAACAATGTTTCCCCTTTTTAAAGAATAGAAGAAAAAAGTGTTTAATGTCTCAAACAATATTCCATGTGTTTGTTTGGATCTTGCAGGAAAAGCAGCGATGGCTTGTTACACCTTCAACCAAAACACTGTTTAAGGGTGCTATTTGGGAGAAAAATCTCGATGGTAGAAACACTAATAATTAAAGACATTCCTCCGGATTCATACACAATGTTGTCGCTTTTCTTAGAAATATCGTAACTACAGCTTGTTTAAAGCTGTAGTTACGATGTTTTGGAAGAATAGCAGCGATTTGTTGTTGCATAATTAATATCAACCATTTTCTTTTTCCATCCAATTTTAGGGTGTCATTTGGGAGTAAAGGTTCGATGGTAGAAACACTAATAATAGAAGACATTCCTCCGGATTTTAACGACAACCAAACTTATACGTGGAATAGGGGCTACATTAAAAGGTAAGTCGAAAATTTATGAGCCGTTATACTGAATTAGTGTTCGACCTACTTTTTGGACCAATGAAATTGCAGTATATGTTAAAATCCGCCGTTATATTTGGCATAAACGAGACTATAAGCTAGTTTATGTGACGTCTATACATAGCCACGCCCCGTCTCCAATGAACCAGCGAACACTAGGCCAGGTGGAGTCTGTATAGTAGATTCTACGCGATATAAACATTCAAATGCGCATCTATCTAATACATAGTCTAACATAGAAATCTTATTGTATATTTGAAATGTACAATAAATCAGTCTGTCTCAGTGTGCAGGCCAATGGGGATCCGTCCTACTCTCTAGTGTAATTAATGGTAAATAAGGAAGCAATGATAGAATACCATGGTTCTGGATCGTTTACTGTATGGAGTTAGAGTGTACAGCGGAAATTACCAGTTTTCTCTTTCTTCACTTGTGAATGACACTTAAAATATTGTCTGTGTAATTGCAAAACCTCGTAACTACAAAAAGATTAAAGCCGTAGCTGCGAGCTTTTGCAATAACACCCTAATATGTCGTGAGCCAACTAAGAACTGAGCAATTACAAATTCCCTAAAAAAATTACGGAACCCAGTTTAGCTGAGAGTTGAGAAAATTTCGCAATTGCTCAATTGAAAGCTTTATTAAATGTTATTATTTTGAAGTACTCCTTGCGGGTTGTAGCGGCTGTGCCCCTGGTTTACGAAGGTATAGTTATCATAAAGTCATTAATTCTTTTAGAAGTATTTCTTTGCCACTCGTGTTTGATATCATCCGACTAATTATTCTATATGATACCTCACTTATGAACTTGATCACCATAAACATCTTAATGATTATGCGATTTTCTTTCTGTGTGGTTATAATTAATTATCCATAAAAACAAGCTGCGAGTGGAACTATCTTCAGCAAACTGTTAAAGGGTAGAATCTACTACAACAACAACAACAACAACAACAACAACAACAACAACAACAACAACAACAACAACAACAACAATAATAATAATAATAATAATAATAATAATAATAATAATAATAGTAATAGTAATAATAATAATAATAATAATAATAATAATAATAATAATAATAATAATAATAATAATAATAATAATAATAATAATAATAATAATAATAATAATAATAATAATAATAATAATAATAATAATAATAATAATAATAATAATAATAAAATAAAAAATAAAAAAAATAAAGAGATAGTTAAAAAAAAAAGGTTTTGAATCGCATACAAAGATAACTTCGAGAAACACTTTGTGAAAAAATATAGAAACTAGTGATGACTAGAATTTCCTCAATGCTTTCCATACTGCAACACACATGTTTTGGCCTTTAGTGTTACAATTTGGTCGCTTTTCTTCGAAGAAAAGCGACGATATCCGATTGTCTGGAATAATTGTAGATGAGTACAGGAGAACAGACATTAAGGTATTCCATCCATCATCAGATATCAAACACTTCGTGCAACTTCGTTCGTCATCCATGGCAACAGAAATTATCGCAGATACTTCACCAATATCCGTTTGCCACGGATGACATCCAGAAGTTGACGAGGGTATACCATCAGCAATGTTGTTGCCACGGATGACGTCCGATGTTGCACAAAGTTTTTGGTACCTAATGGCGGATCATACACCTTAATTCTTTAACACATTACCAAGTGGCAAAATTTTAGACCGCTCCAAATTCAAAGGTGTTGCAGACGACAATTTAAAATTAATGAAAATTAACATTTGTGGTCATTTGTGTAGAAAACATTGTTGAAAATGAATAAATTGCTTGACACAAGCAATTTCTGCAATTTCCACAATGCTTTCCAAAGCCATTATCTTGTGGTGAGTCAAAAAGAGTGACTGTGTGGTAATGGGTTAACAAAGTTTGAGAAACGTTTAGTTCGATAAATAGAAGGAAATCTGTTTGAAAGAGTGTTTGAGTGGATATCGGAACATATAATTTACGAAGAGACTTAAGATCAAAAGCAGGTTCTTTAATTACTGGAAGAAAAAAATGCATCAATTTTGCACAAGATAAACAAGGCACTTGTATTTTACCTTGAGAATAATGATTAGCCATTATGAATTATCGTAAAGCTTGTATCCGTTCGAACCTGTATCAACTTTTTGTTTATCGCTTTGTTGTTGCCAAATTTTACCCGAGAAAAGTTCAAAACAAAATAATGTCCGCGTTTCTTCAACGATGTTCAAAAAGTAAGTAAAATATCTCCCACCAAGAATGCGATGATAAACAAGTTAAGTTTATTTTAGAAATAATCTTATAGCCTAGCAATAATATTGCTATGCTATAT
This sequence comes from Fragum sueziense, assembly GCA_963680895.1. Lineage (NCBI taxonomy): Eukaryota > Metazoa > Mollusca > Bivalvia > Cardiida > Cardiidae > Fragum > Fragum sueziense. Next base: position 15,549,896 of record OY804594.1, read on the forward strand.
AATACACAGCAATTTATCAAATATGTTGAATGAAACATATTACAGTTTACTGTTTACAGCAGATAGAATGACCAAAAGTATGCGAAATAGAGAACGATTTTATCCATTTAACCGTGACGTTACTTCGGACAAACAAATGTTATTTCGTTGGTGTTGCTATAACATCTCGTAACTACGGCTTAATTCAAGCCATAGTTATTAATACGAGGTGTTATAAGGACACTGGCGGTTTATCAAAACACAACGGTAAACTTGGTATATTTTTAGCTCAAAATTCATTGCTATTAATCGAGGTCGACACCTTGTTCATGTGACCATACTCACGGTGGATAATCACGTGATGTAACAATTTTAGAAAATCTTCAATAATTTTGACGGGATCGATTTGAATTCGGTTTGAAGCAGAGAAGGTGGACAGACGTCTCGCATTAGATGAACGTGTTGAATTTTTGAAAAATCAACTGATAAAAAAAGTTATTGAAGATAAACCAAAAATTTAGTTTATCTTCAATAACTTTTTCATCAGTTGATTTTTTAAAAAATCTACCACGTACAGCTTATTTCTGACTTCTCCTCTGCTTTAAACCGATTTCAAATTGGTCAAGAATTGTCAAAAATATTGATATTCTAAGTCACGCAATTAACCATCGTGATACTCAAGTCTTCAAATCTTCACAAGAACAAAATCACTCAAACAGATTCATGATGTCAGAGGATTTTTTGTATATATATACGAGTAAGTTTTACATCACTTGAAGTTTGACTCCCTTACGACATTTTTTAGGTCTACCGTACCCCATCGTTATTCATATAGATCCAAAGAATGATACCCGACATTTTCCCAGAATTAATAATTCCAAGAAATAAATTATGTAACATAACTGTAGCTTGTCGTGAGATAACAACTAACCATATGCCGCTATTTGCATTAGGCTCATTAATATTTAAACATCTCTTAAGGCTGTTTAATGGCACTTAATGTACTTAATCCCTGGTATAACTAACTGAAACAACATGTATTCTTCTTTTTTTCAATATGCTATAGCATATAATTACTATCTCATAATTATCACCCTTAGCACGATGATTCCCAGCGTAGCTTCAGGCCCTGCATTCATGCATTTATGTACCTAGAAATCAAGGCACGCGACCATGACAAACATTCAGAAATATAGTATTAACTTCGGGAGATATTTCGACATGTTGCATTTAGTTGCTTTTCAACAAAAGCTTAAAACATGCTGCAGATACGGGGTTTTTGTTGAAAAGCGACGATTCGGATCATAGTAGAAAATAAACAGAAGAATCGCATAATTATCAACGTATTTATGATGATCAGATTCACACGTAATGTATCATAATTATAAAAAATAATTGGTATGATGGTACCAAAAATGAGATCTTAATATGTTTGGGAATAAAGCGGTTTATTTAAAGATTACAACCCATCATTAGATAACAAATACTTTTTGCATCTTCTTGCGTCATCCGTGACAACGAAAATTAGCGAGAGACCTCCTCGTTAGTTTCTAGGCGTCATCCATGGCAACGAAAATTGACTAGGGATACCATTATATAGTCAATTTCTGTTGCTACAAATGGCGCCCGAAGATTCACAAAGTGTTTGGTAAAATCGTCAATAATTTTGATAATACTTGACCAATTTGAATTAGTTTTAAAACAAAGAAGACTTATCTTTTACTTCAATGTCTTTTTAAAGCTTACTTATCCTTTAGATATGACTTCTCATACGGCCAACACGTGGTTATCACTTTGTTGGATGCTCTTTGATTCGGTATTGAAATGCCTTCGGCATTTCGCATGATTGTTCTTTCATCGACACATAAAAACATGAAAACTTAAAAATTGACCACACACAGTCAGATTTGAAATTCGCTCTTCGGTATGTTGATGTCGCTCATTTACATCAGAGCGCACTACCATTCAAAAACAAAGATTTAGTAGGTCATTGTAAACAATGAATGTTCAGGCGAAGTTTGTGGCAAAACATTGCCTATACACCTTTTAGAAAAACTTTATGGTCATAAATTTGTTCACCAATTATTTTTCTATGGGGATAGAAAGATTCAAGTGATACATTCAAAAATACGTAATAGGTGTAGTTCTCTTAAACAACATTTGTTTTTAAAAAACATTTTACAATCTCCTCTTTGTGAATGTGGTCTAGTTGAAACGAGCGAACATTTTTTCTTTGAGTGTAATATGTATCGGCATATTAGACCAGAACTTTTAAATAACATTAACAGAATATCTAATACAATGTCAATTGATATCCTATTATACGGTGACAATAACCTTCCTTTTCAAGCAAATAAACTGATCTTTGATGAAGTGCACCGATTTATTAGACAGAGCAAACGATTCTGATTTTCATTTATTTTATAGTAATTACTTGTAATGTGTGCTTAAGCATATTTGCAAGGCGTCAATCTATATGTCCTTTCTTGTCCACTTCAATATAGAAGTCAATTTTATTTGCCACTCCATTACAAAACAAATTTTCTTTATCACATCTCATGTTTATGATAATATTTTTCTTCAAATTCACGTTAGAACTTCTTTACACTTTCAAAAATCAATGCATCTAAATATACAATTAGGATTAATCAAGTATATTTTTGAAAGTATAGAATATTGCTATATTGATGAGGTCCTTGAGTCAAAACACTACAGGAGAGGAACTATATAAGCTTTAAGCTTTCGTTCTGATCCTATTCACCAATGTATTGTTATATAATCATTCTATTGTCATTGTATTTGAATTTGTGAATAAAATATTATTAAATTAAAAAAAAAAAAAAAAAAAAAAAAAAAAATTGTTCACCAGGCATGACAATAAATGGTTCATTGATCGGTATCATAAGGCGTTTTAAGAATAGCGTTTAAGATCGGACGGTGAACAAAGCGCCATCACTTGTGTCGAACTTTCCTTTGTTTTTGAATGGAAGTACGCTCTGATGTAAATTAGCGATTTCAACATATCAAAGAGCGAATTTCATCAGAGAAAACTCGGATTAGTCGTAAGCAAACTTGAAATTACGAGATTTCAAAATTGCTTATATTTTACGGAAAGTGAGGAAGATCTAAACGATTTCATGACTGCTTACAATATCATAAATGCAGAAAAAATGTGTAAATACTAGTAAGATAATGAATTGCTGTTTAACAGCATTTTTCTTCTTTTGTCGCAATGTTTTCACATGTTCTACCCGGTAGATACGTAAAACCTGGTCCTGTTTGGGATAATGGCTATTATTGCCTAAAATGTGTGTTTTCAGTCTGTTATTGGCATTGTATAACCAGCAGAAAGCGGGCGGATATCCAGAGAAATCGTGCATTAATCGGCAGATTCACGTGCGATATCGGACCAGTTTTGCACTCAAATATCCTCGATCGGGGATTTGTTGTGAGTGCTTCAGAAAATTGAAAATAAAGCCGAAATTTTGTCATTTCCCTTTTCCGCGATGTAAATTCTTGTAAGACCCCATTTCCAGTTTACATCCCAATAAATAAACTAGGTCTCCCAGTGTAACCATATCTGATGACGTAATAATTATAATGACGTAGGTTTAATTCTTGGAATCAAAAAGTAAACAGACGGGCAGCTGACAGATTTTAAACTAAAAGTGTATTTCGTGGACATGGAAGGATAGAAATTAGAATTGAGTGGTTGTGGTCTAGGTCAAATGTGGTGGTAAGCCTATGTGTTTCTTGTTCTTCTTTTAGTTACTGCAATTTTTCCTTTACAACTTTGTTTTTATTGAAATGAACGAATGTCTGAAACGAACCAAACGGCCCAGAGATCTACCTTGGAAATTCCGACCTTTTAATTTATTACTCGCACTGAAATGAACGTTAGGATATCCGGAGCATGTTTCCAAAAGAAAACTAAGTCGAATATTGTTAGGATTTCGCCAACCCAAATGAAGATTATGTCAGTAAAAATGCGATGAATCTTGACTATATAGCTACACGATGAAAATCTAACGGCCCGTCTAGTGGATATCGCACTTACTCGATATATGTCGAGTCGAATGCCGGAAAACTCTGGTATCTGTCGGTGTAAATATGGCTAAATTTTCACTAAGTTTTTTTAGTTATTCGTCTTATTTTATTACATTCTTTGCAAATTATTCATATTTTATGCAATAATAGCGTCAATTCACGTTTTTTCGGTCGTTAACATTTTCAGAGGCCCACAAAATGGGTTATCGCCTTCGACCTCCGGTCTCAGGCGATAACGCATTTTTTGGGCCTCTGAGAATGTTAACGACCGAAAAAACGTGAATTAACCCTATAATATATCCAGAAAGGGAAGTAATCTCGGCTTCCACAAAACGGCATGCAAGATCAATACATCTAGTTTGTTGACCACACTGGAAACTGAGTGACATTTCTGTATCTTTAATTAACCCTTTCCCAAACAAGACCTTGTTTTGACGTCCTAACTAGATTAAGGCTTGGGAAAACATTGAGACAAAAGAAGAAACTGCTGATAACCATCAGTTTCTCCTTTTGTCTCAATATTTTCTTAGCTATATTGTACAAAAATCCTTTCTTTTCCAATGTCCATGTTGTCGTCTGCAGCAACTTTCAAATTGGTCAACCATATTTTTTTGTCGTTTGGGAAAGGGTTAAATCCTTATAAGTGAGTCGTGATGTTTGTCTGGTGTTCTAGTTTGTTACGCGGATACAAGAATAAATGACGAGTGTCGTGTATAAGAATAATTTGTTAGACCTCGGTCACCTTTGGAGACATATCTAGCCTCCCCATTAATCATTAATGACCAGTCTATGGGTTTTAATTTACATACAAGTGCAGAATATCGTTGAAATTAATACAAACTGTCATGTGCTAGCATTCTTATGGGAAAGCATCTTTTTATGTCTATAGAAAAACTGCACACAAGATCATTAGATCTAGTTTGTTGACCACGCTGGAAACTGAACGACATTTCTGGGTCTTAATTAAATCCTTACAAATGAGTCGTGATTTTTGTCTGGTGGTCTAGTTTGTATAAAAGAATAAATGACGAGTGTCGTGTATCAGCATAATTTGTAAGACTTCGGTCAGCTTGGGAGTTATATCAAGTTTCTCAATTAATTATTTAATACCAGACTGCGGGTTTATTTTTCATCCTTGTACAACTCACCATACACGACCTAGCAAAGCATCTCTAGCTAATAGCTAGAGATGTTCCGTCAGGTTATCTATTGAAAAGCTTTATTGAATAGGGTTACAACAGGGTTTCTGTCTTTGCATACCGTCAAACCAACATATCGTCGGCGTGAGATCAAAACCTCGTAATTCCAGCTTAAAAAAAAAAAAAAAAAAAAAAAAAAAAAAAAAAAAAAAAAAAAAAAGCTGTAGTTACTAGGTCTTGACCCCCTACCAACGATATGACAAACACGCGTGATTCACCAGATATTGAATATCTACAGTAAATGCATAGTATCATCTTACAAAGACAAAGACAGTCTAGATCTAGAAAATCATGTATGTCTAAGTGAAACATTTGAGGACTAGACAGCTTACGTAGACCACGCAGACTTACTAGGATTGATAGTTTTTACACTTCACAAATGTTCCATCTTCGCGAGACGGTTCACAAATTCAGTTAGCATGTAGATCTACACGGCCAAGAAAGTGTATGAGAAAAAGATTAAGTTCTAATCAAGGTACTGTTCGCCTTTTTTTTCCAATAAGCATTTATTGAAACTTTTAAAAATACCACACCATTAAATCTACCGATCTATCTATCTATCAGGATTTGAACCTTACAAATTCGAAGTACTTTGAAGTCAAGTTTGAAGGTTGGAGAAGGTCTAATTGTCGATATAGAGGGCTGTTGTTTCTTCATCGGGTTTAAATCAACTAAAGCATAATCTATATCATTGGTGTTTTAATACATCTAATAGAATAAAAACCGCCAGGCCGTTAATGTATGTGCTACATGAGTTACTCACAAATAATTATCTTTTCTAAGAAACTCCCAAAAGCTCTTCAGACATATAGAAGTCGTTTCCGCTGTTTTTTATTCTCATATTCATCATTACTCATTCATGAAAAGCTGGTTAATTAAAGATGAGCGCAGACTTAATTAATACAGCTATAGTACAAATATTTCAGAAAAAGTCAAGTATACCCTGAGACATAGATACGCCGCAAACGGTTGACATGTGACGGATCAATTCTTGTAGCAATCTATTAGACTAATAAAGCCCCGTCTGACTGCCCGTCATTCAAGTAAAAGTAATAAAGCACGCTTGTCTGGATACTGGGAAAGAATGGCTGGCTTTTCAACCTGATTTGTATTGGTCACTTTTCAACAAAAAACCGCGTAACTGCAGCTTGAGACAAGCTGCAGTTACGTGATTTTTCTTGAAAAGCAGCAACAGGTCCTGATACAGACACAACCAGGAATATAGATTAGAGAAAACAGTGACTTTCAAATAAGGCAATATTTCATATTACTTGTCCGATACGCCATTTATCATTCGTAAGCTTTATCTTTGGAATCATCTAAGGATTTTCTTAGATTAAGTAAATTTGAGAGACCATTTACCCATGTATAGATTACCAATCTAAAGCTTTTTAACTTCATACCACTAGCTTAATTCCTCAATTATTTTTATAGAGCCGCAAATGACTTTTAAATAGTGGAATCTTATTCAATGAGTTCTCGTTTGACGATTAGAGTCAGCATATCATTTGAGTGATAATTTATGATATTTTGGAAAAAAAATCTTCAACTCTGTTTATCTTCGAAGTCATAATTCTACAAGGTGAGGGATAGCCTGCTGATTTAACTGACTATCAGGTTCATCAGATTATATAGAGCGACTTTCGTTTCCATCTCACAGGTTGTCTTGTTTACTTAAAGTGACATTTCAGAATTTTTTGTCATAAATTTTACTTTTATTTTAATCTGAAAGAGCATATTTCCTTATGAAAATTCTGAAAATTTCAAGCCAAAATATTGCGCCGTTTACGAGAAATTTATATTTTTGTGTTAAAATTGAACAAATTGTTGTGGACAACAGTTCGGATTTATATGCAATTTATCGATTATGTCTCAACTTTAAATGCGTGTATCTCGCTTATTGGCAACAACTTCAAAAAACTAATAGTATTTATGTTGTGCCGATTTTAAGATTCTTGCCTAAATTCGAAATTAGGCATGCCCAATTTCGAAATTGGGCACGGAACTTTGCCCAATTTCGAAATTGGCCATCCATTTTCGAAATTATGATTCAGTAAGTTCCGTGTGTCATGCAGAACTATTTCTGTCGATCTTTTTCGACGATTTATTGATAATTGAATCATACAACGCCCGAAATGTTACGGTTTACTGCGAAACTGTCATGCAGAAATATTTCTGTTGATTTATTCTCGTTTTTTCCTCACCGATTTATTAGTAATGAATCGAACAACGACATAATGATTATTTCACGGTTTACTTTGATTTTTGATACTTCCTACGTACTCGTTGCTGCCGCGGATCCAGGATGTCTGTGATGGGGTTCGAATTTACAAATAGAGACGTTCGTTTTCCCAAGTATTACACAATTTTGACAGAATTTCTGCATTGAAATGAAATAATCAGGCTGCGGAGACAGTGGCAGATCCAGAGGGGGGTGCGGGAGTCAAACGAACCTCCTCTGAATCCTAATTATTTCAATTTCATGTAAAAATCCAGTCAGAATTTTGTAATAATAAGAGAACGAACCACCTATTTGTAATTTCGACCCCCCTTACAAAGTCTGGATTCGCTGCTGAGAGGGGTTTCCTTTGAACCTCGAAAACTCCCCTACCCATTGGATACGCCGCTGCATTGTAAACGTGTACACCAGAATGTAAAAACTTCATCTGCGGGTCCCAGTCGATATCAAAATCCAGTCTATTTTAAAACGAAAGTACAGTGATATTCAAGGATAAACGAAACCTGTCTCATGGTGTATAGATATTTATCCACATGCGAGAAAGAAATACGGCAACATTTTATCTGAATTTTCCGATAGAATTAGGTCACAGGATAAAATTAATGATGTCTTTATGACGTTGCGAGGTCGTACTGTAAGCGGAATCATGCATACTTATTAAAATGATTATAATAGTATAAGATCCATTTCTCGCTCTGATTTTATTATCATTATTGTTCCAATGCATTTAAGCCGGGCATTAAATCAACAATTTACCAATCATTTATCTCTCAAAAATCTTATTTAATTTCAAATGTGATATACACTTTTGGGGTATTTTTTATCAATTTAAAATGTGGGCCTTTTTTAACTGGGCCTTTTTGGTCATTTACACTAGAACTAGGCATTTCTGGTTTCAGGGGATCAATTAGTTTTTCTAGGTGGGTCGCTTGTTCTGGCCGGCATGGTGGGAAGAATCGGCTTGTTCGGCTGGGTCGGTCGCTAGTTCTGGCCAGCACGGTGGGAAGGATCGGCTTGTTCAACTGGGTCGATTGCTAATTCTGGCCAGCATGGTGGGAAGAATCGGCTTGTTCACCTGGGTTGGTTGCTAGTTCTGGCCAGCACAGTGGGAAGTATCGGCTTGTTCGGCTTGGTCAGTCGCTAGTTCTGGCCAGCACGGTGGGAAGGATCTGCTTGTTCGGATGGGTCGGTCGCTTAGTCTGGCCAGCACAGTGGGAAGGATCTGCTTGTTCGGATGGGTCGGTCGCTTGTTCTGGCCAGCATGGTGGGAAGGATCGGCTTGTACGGCTAGGTCAGTTGCTAGTTCTGGCCAGCACGGTGGCAAGTATCGGCTTGTTCAGATGGGTCGGTCGCTTGTATTGGCCAGCACGGTGGGAAGTATCGGCTTGTTCGGCTAGGTCAGTCGCTAGTTCTGGCCAGCATGGTGGGAAGGATCTGCTTGTTCCGATGGGTCGTTCGCTTGTTCTGGCCAGCACGGTGGGAAGGATCTGCTTGTTCGGATGGGTCGGTCGCTTGTTCTAGCCAGCACGGTGGGAAGTATCGGCTTGTTTGGCTAGGTCAGTCGCTAGTTCTGGCCAGCACAGTGGAAAGTATCGGCTTGTTCGGATGGGTCGGTCGCATGTATTGGCCAGCACGGTGGGAAGTATCGGCTTGTTCGGCTAGGTCAGTCGCTAGTTCTGGCCAGCACGGTGGGAAGGATCTGCTTGGTGGGATGGGTCGGTTGCTTGTTCTGGCCAGCACGGTGGGAAGTATCGGCTTGTTCGGCTAGGTCAGTCGCTAGTTCTGGCCACCACGGTGGGAAGGATCTGCTTGTTCGGATGGGTCGGTCGCTTGTTCTGGCCAGCACGGTGGGAAGTATCGGCTTGTTCGGCTAGGTCAGTTTTTAGTTCTGGCCAGCACGGTGGGAAGGATCTGCTTGTTCAGATGGGTTGGTCGCTTGTTCTGGCCAGCACGGTGGGAAAAATCGGCTTGTTCGGCTAGGTCAGTCGCTAGTTCTGGCCAGCACGGTGGGAAGGATCTGCTTGTTCGGATGGGTCGGTCGCTTGTATTGGCCAGCACGGTGGGAAGTATCGGCTTGTTCGGCTAGGTCAGTCGCTAGTTCTGGCCAGCACGGTGGGAAGGATCAGCTTGTTTAGATGGGTTGGTCGCTTGTTCTGGCCAGCACGGTGGGAAATATCGGCTTGTTCGGCTGAGTTGGTCACTAGTTCTGGCCAGCAGGGTCGGAAGGATAGCTTTGCTCGGCTGGTTTGGTCGCTTGTTTTGGCCAGCACGGTGGGAAGGATCGGCTTGTTCGGCTGGGTCGGTCACTAGTTCTGGCTAGCATAGTAGGGAGGATCGGCTTGTTCGGCTGTTTTGACAGTTTGGCCTCTACAGTTTATGCAGGGAAAAATGATGAATATGGTATTTTTCTCAGAAAGGGATTCTCCTGTTTAAATGGTTTTACAATCAGCTCACTATTTTGAGTTAGTTATCTTCAAAGTCTAAACGAAATTAGAACATATCAAATTAATTAACATGAGTATGCAGATCTATGGTAGATCACATATATTTAGCAGATGAAAAGCTTCATAATAAATCTTGTTTGCTTTAAAAGAACCATTTCTAAAATGTCGATATTTAACTTTAAGTAAGTGAAACAATTTAAATTTCGGTGGTTAGAAAGCCCAAAGCAATGGATCTAATTCAGGCTTTTTATGGCAATATTATCTATAAATTTGATGTCCTGCTGAACGTGTAAACGAATTGATAAAAGCAGAGACATATAATATAATGTTTATTTATGTCTCTGATAAAAGATAAGGTGCGAATTGCTTAGGGTACGAATCAACTTCCGCGCAAACGGAAGAAGAATGTTCCGTATGTTCTGTTCGGTACGGAACTTTAGCTATTCCCTACCGAACTTTTATTGGACTAAAAACGACTTGAAATGATTTTGTAAGTGCTAACTGTGATACCTCCCTAAAAACGGATATTTTGAAGATGAGTTCTGCACAGAAAATGGCCCGATATACCATAAACTAATTATAAATAAGCTATTTCGCCGAGTTTCGAAATTAGGCAAATGAGTTCTGCAGGGATTTGCCGAATTTCGAAAATAGGCAAAAACGAAAATCGGCACAATATTTATACTCATTAGAATAACCAATCTTGGCATCAAGACATACTTTAAAAAATTGAAATTGGAATGAAATGTCCCTTTAATTCTAAAATAGACAGATACTTGATTATTAAAACGGTTTGATCCCTTTGAACTGTTCTTACATTTATAACGCATCTTTTCAAACAGACGTATTCCTAGTAAAGTTTGGCGCAATAGACGATCAACGGATAATGTGAAAAAAACTACACTAATGATATCATTAACTGTTGAACATAGCTAATAGTTCGAGAATACTTTTTATGTACAACTTCACTTTACTTTACTACGTAGTCCTATGAAAAAACAGTTTACGAATGGCTATGGCCGATCAAATACCTCTGCAAATTATAGCCTTTATCTATGGAATGCATGCTGATCTAAAAACAAACATAACTCAGACTTAAGGTAGTCCATCCCTAATGGAATTCGTATGACGTCGGAATTACTCGGGCGCGATCGAAAACATTCGGCGGTGGAATTCTCCACCGCCGAATGTTTACGACTGCGCCCAAAATGGTTCGGATACGTAACGACGACGTTCGTAAAAAGCCGATGTTTTTTTAATCTCAAAATGGCGACGGGTATTCTATCTTAACATTTGCGAACATTGTTCTATTTTACTAAATCTTTTCTCAGATACAAAACTTAGTTCCATGTGCGATTTTTGCTTCCAAATAAACTACATTGGAAAGTAAACTAACCGCAAAGAATTGGAGATGTTTTGAGGAGACTCAAGCTAACAATGAATTAATTCGATATACCCTGTCTGTCATTTTGGATAAAGCTCTAAATCAGATTCCGACAAATACGGGGCATTCTGGATTTATTTCTTTTTAGCTCACCTGAGCACGATAGTGCTCAAGGTGAGGTATTGTGATACCGCTGTGTCCGTCGTCCGTCGTCAGTCGTCCGTCGTGCGTCGTGCGTCGTGCGTCAACCTTTTGCTTGTGTGCACTCTAGAGGCCACAATTTTTGCCCAATTAACCTGAAATTTGCTCAGAATGATTGTCTTGATGAAATCTCGGACAAGTTTGAAATTGGGTCATCTGGGGTCAAAAACTAGGTCACGGGGTCAAATCTTAGAAAAACCTTGTGTGCACTCTAGCGGCCACATTTTTTGCCCAATCAACCTGAAATTTGCTCAGAATGATTGTCTTGATAAAATCTCAGACAGGTTCCAAATTGGGTCATCTGGGGTCAAAAACTAGGTCACGGGGTCAAATCTTAGAAAAACCTTGTGTGCACTCTAGAGGCCACATTTTTGGCCCAATCAACCTGAAAATTGATCAGAATGATTGTCTTGATAAAATCTCGGACAATTTTGAAATTGGGTCATCTTGGCTAAAAAACTAGGTAACAGGGTCAAATCTTAGAAAAACCTTGTGTGCACTCTAGAGGCTCCTTTTTTGTCCAATCAACCTGAAATATGCTCAGAATGATTGTCTTGATAAAATCTCGGACAAGTTCGAAATTGGGTCTTCTGGGGTCAAAAACTAAGATTGAAATTTGGTCATCTTGGGTCAAAAACTAGGTCACAGGTCAAATCTTAGAAAAACCTTGTGTGCACTCTAAAGGCCACATTTTTTGCCCAATCAACCTGAAATTTGCCCAGAATAATTATTTTGATAAAATCTCGAATAACTTTGAAATTGGGTCATCTGGGTTCAAAAACTAGGTCACAGGGTCAAATCTTAGAAAAACATTGTGTGCACTCTAGAGGCCACATTTTTTGCCCATTCAACCTGAAAATTGATCAGATTGATTATCTTGATGATAGCTCATTCAAGATTGAAATTGGGTCATCTTGGGTCAAAAACTAGGTCACGGGATCAAATCTTCGAAAAACCTTGTGTGCAATCTAGAGGCCACATTTTTTGCCCAATCAACCTGAAAATTGATCGGAATGATTATCTTGATGATATCTCGGTCAAGATTGAAATTGGGTAATCTTGGGTCAAAAACTAGGTCACGGGGTCAAATCTTAGAAAAACCTTGTGTGCACTCTAGAGGCCACATTTTTTGCCCAATCAACCTGAAATTTGCTCAAAATAATTGTCTTGGTGAAATCTTGGACAAATGCAAAATTGGGTTATCTTGGGTCAAAAACTAGGTCAAAGGGTCAAATCTTAGAAAAACCTTGTGTGCACTCTAGAGGCCACATTTTTTGCCCAATCAACCTGAAATTTGCTCAGAATGATTGTCTTGATAATATCTCGGACAGGTTCGAAATTGGGTCATCTAGAGTCTAAAACTAGGTCACAGGGTCAAATCTTAGAAAAACCTTGTGTGCACTCTAGAGGCCACATATTTTGCCCAATCAACCTGAAATTTGCTCAGAATGATTGTCTTGATGAAATCTCGGACAAGTTTGAAATTGGGTCATCTAGATTCAAAAACTAGGTCACGGGATCAAATCTTAGAAAAACATTGTGTGCACTCTAGAGGCCACATTTTTTGCCCAATCAACCTGAAAATTGATCAGATCGATTATCTTGATGATAGCTCAATCAAGATTGAAATTGGGTCATCTTGGGTCAAAAACTAGGTCACGGGATCAAATCTTAGAAAAACCTTGTGTGCACTCTAGAGGCCACATTTTTTGCCCAATCAACCTGAAAATTGATCAGAATAATAATCTTGATGATATCTCGGTCAAGATTGAAATTCGGTAATCTTGGGTCAAAAACTAGGTCACGGGGTCAAATCTTAGAAAAACCTTGTGTGCACTCTAGAGGCCACATTTTTTGCCCAATCAACCTGAAATTTGCTCAAAATAATTTTCTTTGTCAAATCTTGGACGAATGCAAAATTGGTTTATCTTGGGTCAAAAACTAGGTCACAGGGTCAAATCTTAGAAAAAACCTTGTGTGCACTCTAGAGGCCACATTTTTTGCCCAATCAACCTGAAAATTTATCAAAATGATTGTTTTGATAAAATCTCGGACAGTTTTGAAATTGGGTCATCTTAAGTAAAAAACTAGGTCACAGGGTCAAATCTTAGACAAACCTTGTGTGCACTCTAGAGGCCACATTTTTTGCCCAATCAACCTGAAAATTGATCAGAATGATTGTATTGATAAAATCTCAGACAAGTTCGAAATTGGGTCAACTGGGGTCAAAAACTAGATTACGGGGTCAAATCTTAGAAAAACCTTGTGTGCACTCTAGAGGCCACATTTTTTGCCCAATCAACCTGAAATTTGCTCAGAGTGATTGTCTTGATGAATTCTCGGACAAGTTCGAAATTGGGTCATCTGGGGTCAAAAACTAGGTCATGGGGTCAAATCTTAGAAAAACCTTGTGTGCACTCTAGAGGCCACATATTTTGCCCAATCAACCTGAAAATTAATCAGAATGATTGTCTTGATAAATTCTCGGACAACATTGAAATTGGGTCATCTTGGGTCATAAACTAGGTCACAAGATCAGATCTTTGTAAAACCTTGTGTGCACTCTAGAGGCCACATTTTTTGCCCAATCAACTTGAAAATTGATCAGAATGATTGTCTTGATCGATTCTAGGTCACGAGGTCAAATCTTAGTTAAACCTTGTGTGCACCCTAGAGGTCACATTTTTGTCCAATCAACCTGAAAATTGGTATACAAAAAGTTATTATATCAGGTGAGCGCTTCAGGGCCAATGGCCCTCTTGTTAAGATATCTATTCTGGAAATGAAAGTTGAGATAGAAGAGTAGTCTACAGGCATATATGATTATCAATGCTTCTTAACACATTACCACACAGTGACTCCTTTTGACTCCCAACAAGATAATGGCTTTGGAAAACATAGTGCAAAATGAAGAAATTGCTTGTTACAAGCAATTTCTTCATTTCCCACAAAGTTTTCTACCAGAAAAGACCAAAAGACTTTAAATTCCCTTAACTTGAAATTGTCGTCTGCAACCTTTTTGAATTTAGACAAGTCCAAAATGTGTCGTTTGATAATGGGTTAAAGCGATCCCCTAGGGTGTTTGGTATCATTGTTCATTCATACCTTAAGGGGAAGATGCAAAAATAGAACTAATATTTGTAGGTAGGGATCGACATCTTTTTTACCTGTAACAGAACCATTCATGTAGAACAGAAAGTGAGGGTTCGAGTACGACAACATGACTGCAACACTGGTGGAAGGGAATTGTGATAATCTAGATGTACAAATTGCGCAAACTGTTCAGCATCAATACATTTTCACAGTCCAAAGTTTTCTTTTTCTACTTTGCCTAACACTATATTCGTTTACCGAATTGTAATGACCACAGAAGTTGCCAAAGAAATAACCCTGGAATAGATATTATCACCGCAAACTCCAAACAGGGGAATAGGAAAATAATGAGGTCGATACGAGGTTTTTACATCATGGAAACGGCAAGAAAACACCAAGCAATTCTTAACAATCATCTCATAAAGTTGGTCGAAACCGACGGGCATTGAACATGTATTGTTGTTAAATACTTCTTTGTAAGAATCTGGATTTAGAAACGCGAAATCTGTGTAAATGGTGTACGTGTTTTGTGTTAATTAACCCATTACCAAACGACAAAATTTTAGGGTGGTCCAATTTGAAAGATCTTGCAGACGGCAATTTCAAGTAAAGGAAATTTACATTTTTTTGGTCTTTTTAGTAGAAAACATTGTGGGAAATGAAGAAATTGCTTTTTACAAGCAATTTCTTCATTTTCCATGATGTTTTCCAAAGCCAAAATCTTGTGGGGAGTAAAAAGTAGTCACTGTGTGGTAATGGGTTAAATGGTACAAAAGATTCAAGTACAATTGTGCTTCGTGCTTGTAAAGATAGGAAAAACAAATAAGACCAAAGTTAAATAACAATCGTTTTTCGTCATTGTAAAGACCTAAGACTAAATATAAAGTTATTTTGTGCTTGTGAAATTAGAAAACTTGAAGCACTTTTTTCGTGCCTGTACATAAAGTTGAACATAACAACGATTTAATTGTTTGGATGTAGCATAACCATTTTATTATGGATGTTCAGAATTTTCATTGTATAAGTTACTAAGTTCTCTACCAGCAGTTTTGAATGAAAGATAATTAAGTTAACCTTTTCCCAAACAAGACCTGTGTTTGATGTCCCTAATAGAAAAGGAGTGGGAAAACATTGAGACAAAAGAAGAAACTGCTGATAACGAACAGTTTCTCATTTTTGCCTCATTACTTTTTAGCTATTTCAAACACAAAACCTATCACTTTCATCATTGAACTTGTTGTCTGCAAAATCTTTGAATTTGGACCACCCGAAAATGTTGCCGTTTGGTAAGGGGTTAATCTAACTACATAGTTTAAATTTGATTTGGCTTGTTACGATTAAGAGTTTCGTCAATGTCGATGCACAATAAAACAAGAGTTGTCCGCGGACAACGTAGCTCGCCTATACGGGAGCTTGTCACAAAAACAGCAATTTTTTTAAAAGCAAGTTAAACTCCAAGGTCAAGGTCACAAGGTAAAAGGTCATGGTCCCAAATGAAAGATCTTGTCGAGATGTATCTATATATGAAATATCAAGGCTGTATCTCTAATAGTGCCTAAGATATAGGCCAGGTTAAAGTTTTTCAAAAGTAGGTCAAACTCCAAGGTCACTAGGTCAAAGGTCATGGTCCCACATGAAAGGTCTTGTCGAGATGTATCTATGTGAGAAATATCAAAGCTGTATCTCTAATAGTGCCTGAGATATAGACCAGGTTAAAGTTTTTCAAGTGAAGACGGGACGGGACGGGACGCGACGCCGACACTAGGGCTGTGACATTAGCTCCCCGGACATAAAGTCCCGGCTCGCTAATGATAAATTTTGAGCTGTACGAATTCTTCAACTGAATCTTATTTTGACAGCATTAAACCGTCACAATGTAGAAAGAAAGCGTAATACTTCTAAAATATTACAATTGCAAATTCAATACTTTACTAGTAAGCAACTACACTGTTTGTAACTACGCAAAACCAATCGTCGATTTTCAAGGAAACCTCGTAGCTGCATCTTAAAATAAGGTGTAGTTACGATATTGCCATTGAAATGCAGCGCAAATTTATTTTGTTTCTTCAATAGTAATATCGGGGACAAATTCATCTTATTTGCAAGCTCCAGTTTTAATGATGTTTAGAAAAATGCCGATGTAGGGTAATTACATAATTACATTCATATTTATATATTATATATATTATTACGTCAAAGGCACTAAACATAATATCTAAAATAATGATAATAATAAACATGATATTTCATGAAAGAAAAATATATAACATTCACATCATTTACAAATGCATTTTCCAGATCCATGAACCATAAGCATTTAGAAAATCTTCTCGTCAAACATCTAAATTCTAATATTCAAAATCGACGGCAAGCCTTTCATTACAGCTATCAAGATATGTTTTTTTCTCGTGTCATTATTTCCCACTTTAATTCCAATTTAGCTCAACACGTGTCTCTACACCTGGCTTCTGTCAAATTGGATCTTTTTTTTTAATTCCGTGCCAAGATAACGTCCCTATCAACTATAATGAGCAATTTATTTTACACAAGACTGGTTCTTGCCATTTCACATTCCATATTTAAGCAAGAGAAAGTATTCTTACAGTATTTACCTTGTGTCATATGAAAAGCTAAAAGTATGGTCCTTGCACCGGTTAAAAACTGGTTCTTGTCATTTCACATTCCATTTTTAAGTTAAAAAAAGTAGCCTATCCTTACAAAATTAACCCCGTGTCATATAAAAAGCTATTAGTATTGCCATTGCACCAATTAAAAGAACTGCAAACAGCGAATATTTTGAAAAAAAAAAAAAAAAAAAATGAAATCAGAAAGTTTCTGCATTATTTTATCAAACTTTATTAATAGACATTCTGTACATACGCTTTACATATGAACTTTAACAAATGCTTCCAGACACTAGAATCTTTACTTATATCGATGAGGAAAATAGAGGGCAAGAGTTTCATCGTTGCAAGAAGTTACGAATAAAACATTAGGACCCATGACTGCAAGAACCTACTTAGATGCTCAATTGTTGTCAATAGATAGTTCGATTGATCAATTAAATTACTCTTAGTAGACCTGCTTTTTGCATCAATGAAATTGCAGTATATAAACATCCGCTATATTTCGCATAAACGAGACTTGCGGCTAGTTTTTTGACGTCCATACATAGCCACGCCCCCGTCTCCAATGAGTGACACTTAGTCAGATAGAGCCTGTAGAGTAGATTCTACGCGAAATAAACATTCAATGCGCTTCGCGCACTTGAATGTTCATTTTGCGTAAAATCTTCTATACAGCGTATATTTAATACAAATTCTAAATTGACTCAGAAAAATCGAATATTGACGCTTGTATTTGTCTAATTATGACAAATGAAGAGGAATAGAAACAATAATTAATATTTTAGTTGAATGTTCATTGAATCAAACAAATGTAAAAAGAAACGACCATATTGTTGCATGTGCCGTAAATGGGAGTTAAAAAATCCAAGTAACTACAGCTTTAGAATCTGCAGTAACGAGGTATTGGTGCACAAAAACGATTGGATTTTACCAAACATGCAGTTCAAGTCCACTTTCTTTTTCTTATCGTAATGATTACTTTAAAGGAATATGCCCATTTCAACGTAAAGGGGTATTAAAATCAGAGTTTTACAGGTTGATAGAAAACACTTGTAGTGCCAGAAGAACGTTTTAACTATGTGTTTATATAACTGATGATTCTCTCATCCGCCCTTCTAAATAGTCCGAGGTCAATTTCGTGCTTTTGCTCGCCTTAAAATCGTCTTCAAACTTGGTATATTGCCAAATGTATGTAAAAGATGAGAATTGAAATAAAATTTCAATCGAATACCATCGCTTACTGCCAGCGTATTTCCCCAGAAATAGGTTATCGTTTCACTTTCCAGTAGTAGAACATATATTTAGAAAACTTAATCAACCTCGAATATTATACTTTTGTCGTTTGGTAAAGCGTAGCCTTACTTGAGCTTTTACAGCATTTTGCGAGATGAAAATTGATTAATGAAATAAGATAAGTTAAAAGGTAGCATCACATTTTCAAATAACATTTACTCTATTTATTTACATACTTATTAAATATTCAATTTTGTCATAAAACTGTTGTTTCCTTTAAGATTAACATTCCTACTACTTTGATAATTATGGCTGCGATTTAGAACAACAATAAATTACTGTCAAAATGTGCAATTGCAATTGCTAGGCGCATTACGCGTTTCGTCTTTTTTTTCGACTCTATTGTGTAGTTCCTGTAAGTAGATTTTTAACATTCAATATCAGTATTTAGTGTTACATAAGCAAGGATGGGCAATTCGGCACAGACGAGAATGTCCAAAAATAACCTACTTTTAATGTAGATCTTCATTTATTACCACTAGCCAATTTTCGTGTAGTTTATTTTGTGCGGGAAAGGTGGGTTCACACTAACGAATTTTCCTTATTGGTCATTCGTAGGCCATTCGCGAATATTCGTAAACAACTCGCTCGCATCCGTAAACAACTCGTAAGTATTAAATGCCTTCTTTCCCAATGCCAGTTGCTGAGTGATGATATGGCGATAATATTTTATTGTTTACAACCAAAAAATTGAAAGACAAAGTAAAGAAATCGTTCATACCCATAGATTTCGTTTTGAGTGCTCCATTCGGAAGGCCTTTCGTAATTTACACGTAAGTATTCGTAAACAACTCCTATGCATTCGTAAATAACTCGCAATAAATCGGTGATAATCTTAACGATTCGTGCTCATACGGGAACATTTTTGGCATGTCATGCATGTTCTTACGAATGTTCACGGATTAAATGTTCCGTTATATTCATCCGTAAACGACTCTTAGTTAATAGCAAATCACACGTGTGTGATTCACGAATGTATACGGAAACTTTACGAATATAAACAAGCCGGGATGTTTAAAAATGTGGTCGTGTGTTATGAGATCCCACGAATGATACTTAAACAGATCAGCCTCCGCAAAACGCCTGATGAGGGTTATGTTTGATGTAGAAGCTGCAATAGGACAGTGGAGATTGAGTGTATGTTATTGAATAGAAAATTTTGAGTAAAAAGAAAGAATCGCATTGCTGATTATCATAGCAATTTCATCTTTTCTCTCAATATTTTCCCAAACCAGGGTCTTGTTTTGGGAAAGGATTAATGGTTTTGAAGAAATTGTTGGTACAACCCAAGCATATTTCGTTTGTTAGACATGTTGTCTTATGTCAGATGTTCAATATCGAGGTTGTTTTTTCACAACAACAACAACAACAAAATAATAACATTAACAAAGAACTTACGCAACGAAGTCGGTAACACTCTTAATGATTCGTTAGTAAACCGTAACCAGCCCGTAAACTAGTCGTAGAAATACGTAAACCGTCCGTAAGATCAACTCAAATCGTAAAAATTCGTGTCCTTTTCGGCAATGTGATTACGAATGCCTAAAATCATAAGGAATCGTAAGAAAATTCGTCAATGTGAACCCACCTTAACTCGTTTATTTCTACTTGAAGAAGTATGACATGATTAGATTAAGTGATTGATATTAAGAATACGACCATTAGATAGTGAAAGAACAGTTAGAGTTTCTATAACTACGAAAGCCTTACGATTGAAATTGTTATAAATAATTCAAATCCATCAATATGTTTTCTGAAAGAAACCATATAGACACTGTGTCATTACAAGATAAGTCATTGAAGAAAAAAGTGCAAGGAATAAAGAAACCTTACACTTTCTCGAGGTCAGGCGATAATGATGAAAAATTGACTTGTCTTATGAATAAGCCAGGAGAGGTAGATATTCAAAGTGGCTGTCTGATGGACGCTATCATTTTTGTCAGATCTCTTTTCGTGTGGCTGGATATTTTCGAATAGCAGAATTTTTCGATGTGAAAATGTGTATTGGATTACGACTAAAGGTGCTAGTGTGGTATAATTCTATAACGTTTTCATCTCATCTATATAATATTGGAGTTTCGTTTCACTTTTGTTTTTTGTATTATCTGTTGTGTAAATGAGGCTTGAATTAAGAGAAAGAATATTGAATGTATGTGACATTTCTATGATATAAAAATAATGTATGCATACACAAGGTTTAATTTAAAGACTTACAAAAGAGTATTGATAAATATGGAGACAGGAAGAGCATATGAGAAATAGTATGCGATCGTGTGCGTTTGGGGGTCTGTGTGTCAGATTGATAGCAAAACTGACAGAGACAAACATCGGCCCCCAGTGTGCTAGATTCGTTTTATGACAGTTTTGTGATTCTCCCCAATTGCTTACTTCAACCTTAAAATGACTCAACGTTTTACGTTCAGTAAATGTTACATACCGGTATTCTTCTTTTAATACGAATGAACTTGCAATTACTAACATCTTATAAAAGCAAATTATATCTTTTATTGTAGCTAGCTAAAGCTTAATAATGTAATGAGGACATTGCATCTGTAGAGATGAAGTTGATTAATTAAAGTAATGAATTTTATTCGCTGGAATGCAATCCGTCTATGCATTATTGATATGTCGGGCACGATTTAACACCGATGGTACATGTAGTACTTGAATAGTACAGACTAATCTGCAATGCTGAATTTGGCACGCAAATTTCCTTTTGAACCATTCCCAAACGACAAAAAAAAAAAAAAAAAAAAAATAAACATCTCTAAATTGATAGGTGTTGGAGACGACAATTTCAAGTTGATGAAATTTTAAAAATATTTCCATTTTGGGTTAGAAAACATTGTGGGAAATGAAGAAATTGCTTGTCACAAGCAATTTCTTCATTTTCCGCAATGTTTTTTTCCAGTCTTTTTCTTGTGAAGGAATCAAAAGTCGTCACTGTACAGTAATGGGTGAAAGAGGCTTTGAAATATTAGTAAAAAATGTCATTGTCCACGTTTCATATCAAGAATCGCTTAATTTGTCAAGTGCGATTCTGTTTTTCAATAAACGAACGTGCCACAATAAATCAAGGCCGACATTGTAATCAAGCGGGGCTTAGAATTTGCATTTCTGGTTGCCCTCCGTTCCATCTGGATTTAGAAGAATTTCGATGACTATCAAGCTGAAACAAACCAAGTAAAAAGTACAAAACCGACTTTCAAACAGTAGTTACTGCGTTTAAGCATCTCTTCAATGACTCTTTTCATATATACAAAAGTCATTCCGGTATTTGTAATTTTCCTATTAACGATTACTCACTCATGAAAATGAGGAATCCGGTTAATTAAAGTTGTGCCATCTCTCGAGTGCAGGTATAGTGCTGACATTTCAGAAACAATCTTGATGTTGATAAATATTAATGTCGGTTGAATGGAGAACATCGGGCCTCGGTGCAATAGTTTAAAGTGATCAAAACTTATTACTAAAACAAATCCATTTGGTAAAGAAGATACTACTAGTAATATAATATAAATTGGCCAACTTGAATTGCTAGACAGAAGTGAATAACTTGGTAACCGCGCAATTATTTCATTTTTGACCCGAAATGGTAGGGCACTAAGGGCACACCACACAATTGCTGCGAATCAGATTGCTTCCCACGCTGTTCTGATGCATAAATTACCTTGCCCTGGCCTCTTAACATATTTACGTATTTATTTCTTTTGCTTATTCAGAGCATGGGATCAATTTATGTATCAATTTATTCGACTTTAACAGCTACATCTGACAGCTTATCATTCAAGTAAAAGTAATAAAGCATGCTTGTCTGGATACAGGAAAGAATTGACTGGCTTTTAATCCTGAGTTGAACAGATATTGTGGTGCAAGAATTACATGTCTTAATTTACTTTTCTACGTTAGAAACTACTCACGGTTAACTGATATATTTTATACCTGTGTATACGGCTTAAGGGGCCCATACACGATCAATATTATTGACAATATTATTGTCAATATTTGGTATTGACAATAATATTGACCGTGAATGGGCAATATTGAAGGATTGTCAATACTATTGACGAATATCTACGATCGCTGAAATATTTTCTTCAATATTTTTATTGACGTTATGTAACCCATGGTTGATTGTTCTCTAAATTAATATTGTCAATAATATGGCTCAATAATATTGTCAATGATATTGATCGTGTATGGGCCGCTTTATGTTCGAGTAAGCTAGATAACAATTTTAATAGTAATGGTAATTTGACACGTTTTTGTTGCGAGTGAAAGGATTAAAAAACATATGATTTTGAGGATATTCTGTGTTATGTTTGTCTCAGTCTTTACAAGACGTTCCACCTCTAGTGTATACCGGTATTTATCGACAAAATCGCCATTCCACAAGGTGAGAGAAAGCCTGCTGACTTAAACGATTACCAGGTTCATCTGATAATAATGTTCAGTTTTAATTTCTATCTAACAGGTTCTCTTGTTTACTGAATTCTAATTCTATAGCAGACAGGTGTTTAGTATATGTTCGTAAGAGCATTTTATATAACTGGTTCATTCGCGATATCGACGCAAATATGACTTTTCTTATATTGAAAATTAATCTTACGTTTGGATTATTTAAAACCATAAAAGTCCTTTAAAAGTTGACAAGTGCACTAAACAGTTCTACGAATGACCATGCTTAAGCAAATATCCATTCCTGCAATAATGCATCTATGATTTATATTAAATCAATCTGTACGATTCAGCACTTTCAAATCGAACTATACGCCCACAAAATGTTGTTTTGCCTAACATTTCGCCGATACACAGTAGTGTTAAATATACGAAGTACGTCTCCAAATTAACTCGGGATCCCTCATTGGAAAGTAAGCGTCTCTGCGAAGAACAAATTGAAGATGTTTTCGAGACCCTCATGCTAACAATCAATTAATTTGGTAAACTGGCTTGTCATATTGGATAAACCTAGAAATATTGCATCTAATTCCGACGAATACGGGACCAACGTGTGCACAGGAAACCCGTTTATGGGTATATAAATTGGTTATAATATTATTTTGTTTTTCTAAAATGTAGGATCATTTCTACCTTAAAAGTAAGCAAATGTGTAAGGATCAATGCAATTAGACATCTGCAAAATGTTTTGAAAAGAAACATGTATACTAGAACGATCAATAGACTCGAAAAAACGGTTTAAATGATGTGTAACAAGTTAGCGAAGTGTTTGGTAAATTTTCTGAGCGCAAAGCCAATACTTTCTCGAGGAACAATACATGTATCTACTAAAATGAAATGACCAACGAAACTGTCAAAGAAATAGCCGCGAAATTGATATTATCACCCATCTCCCAATAGGGGAATTGGCAAATAATGAGGTCGGTATAAGGTTTTTACAGCATGGAAACGAAATAAATTCTAAACCGACAATGACACGTTCTCATAAAGAATTCTTTGAAGTTCATACGAGGATAAGGCACCTATTTTCATTTACTCCGTATTTTTTCTTTGCAAAATGGAAAAAGAATAGCGAGTTTTGAGTTTTGGATTTGTTATGTGTTGAAAAAGTCGTGTAGAGTTCATCACTTTATGATTTTGAATTGAAGGCAATACGATGACTTTTAATCTTTTCGGCCTTTTTTACGCCCCTACATTGGGTGATCGGGATTTTAATCGATATTATTGCCTAAAATGTGTGTTTTCAGTCTGTTATTGGCATTGTTTAACCAGCAGAAAGCGGGCGGATATCCAGAGAAATCGTGCATTAATCGGCAGATTCACGTGCGATATCGAACCAGTTTTGCACTCAAATATCCTCGATCGGGGATTTGTTGTGAGTGCTTCAGAAAATTGAAAATAAAGCCGAAATTTTGTCATTTCCCTTTTCCGCGATGTAAATTCTTGTAAGACCCCATTTCCAGTTTACATCCCAATAAATAAACTAGGTCTCCCAGTGTAACCATATCTGATGACGTAATATAGTGACGTAGTTTTATTCTTGGAATCAAAAAGTAAACAAACGGGCAGCTGACAGATTTTAAACTAAAAGTGTATTTCGTGGACATGGAAGGATAGAAATTAGAATTGAGTGGTTGTGGTCTAGGTCAAATGTGGTGGTAAGCCTATGTGTTTCTTGTTCTTCTTTTAGTTACTGCAATTTTTCCTTTACAATTTTGTTTTTATTGAAATGAACGAATGTCTGAAACGAACCAAACGGTCCAGAGATCTACCTTGGAAATTCCGACCTTTTAATTCATTACTCGCACTGAAATGAACGTTAGGATATCCGGAGCATGTTTCCAAAAGAAAACTAAGTCGAATATTGTTAGGATTTCGCCAACCCAAATGAAGATTATGTCAGTAAAAATGCGATGAAACTTGACTATATAGCTACACGATGAAAATCTAACGGCCCGTCTAGTGGATATCGCACTTACTCGATATATGTCGAGTCGAATGCCGGAAAACTCTGGTATCTGTCGGTGTAAATGTGGCTAAATTTTCACTAAGTTTTTTAGTTATTCGTCTTATTTTATTACATTTCTTTGCAAATTATTCATATTTTATGCAATAATAGCGTCAATTCACGTTTTTTTCGGTCGTTAACATTCTCAGAGGCCCACAAAATGGGTTATCGCCTTCGACCTCCGGTCTCAGGCGATAACGCATTTTTTGGGCCTCTGAGAATGTTAACGACCTCAAAAACGTGAATTAACCCTATATTATTATGTTGACCTTTAGTGAAAGGCCACACATAACAATTGATTCCTTTCATTTGATACAAACTTGAACGTAGTACGTCATGGTCAATCTCAAATATGTAGGTGACCTTTCTTCAAATGCCGTCATGGTAACATTGATGTTTAACCCTTTCCCAAACAAGACCTGATTTTGACGTCCCTTATTAAAGAGGCTTGGGAAAACATTGACGCAAAAGAAGAAAGTGCTGGCGACCAGCACTTTCTCCTTTTGCCTCAATATTTTCTGGGCTATAACATGCATATTTTCTCCTTTTGATACGATTTATTTTGTCGTCTGCAACCCCTTTGAATTTGGACCACCCTAAAATTTGTCGTTTGGCAATGGGTTAACAAAACACACTATATTTCATACCGCACAAAGTCAAATGTTTTTTATTAACGAGTCTATGGTTACGTCTATGGTTACATGATAATTTTCCGACATTCAATTTTATCTATTTTCGAGACTATTAGAATATATCCAACACCAGACACGATTCATCTATATTCTGCAAGTGATCTTCATGAAATGATATTTATCTTAGCCCGAAGCTGTTCCTTCACTTGAGGTGGAAGACCCATAATGAAAGACACCACTTTCTAGCCAAACGAAATGCATCAAATTACACACACTTGTCAATACACTTCACATAAGTTGATTCACCGTGTCGGATTTCAAGATTATGCTTCAAGAAGAAAATAATTTACAAATATCATTTTACTCAATATTCATATGCAAGGGAGGAAATTTTGAACATGTTTGTCAAATATTTTCATAAGTAGGCCTATGCATGAATTCAAAATTCTAAACCGTACAAAATGGTTATGTTTATATTTGGAATGGTAATGTAACACAGTTTAGGAATTACTGGCATTTTTTCAAATTTCGCCGCTGGCTCTTTGGTGCTTATTATGGGTCTTCTACCTTAAAACAATGACAAACGCGACATTGTAATAGGAATTTTCAAATTGTATATGCAGGACCCGACCGTCAATTGTGAAAATGCACACGTTTGATATATTATGTCAAAGATTTACAATTCAAGTTTCAGTGCGGTATAAATATCGTTTACTATTCTCGGTGATGAAAGGTCGAGGAGAGTTTTCCTGCAGTTTTGACAGACATTTAGACTAATCTAATTTTACAGTATATTTTGGAATTGGCTTGTTAGAATTCAGACAGCCAGTGATGCCGCTTCACATGGAAATGATGTCATGTACAATGTACATAATGATTTTATTGTGTATATGTATTATGTTGAAACAGTTTAAGCACTTTTTCTCTGATCATATTATTTTAAGATCGCGTTAGAATTTGCATTTAGATAGCCTTTCGGACTTCACTTTTTTTTTACATGTTTACTATGTTTTCGAAACAATGTAGACTACGAAACCAATCAGAATTAAAAAGGAAAATACACCTGTATGTATAAAGGGAATAATGATTACTCGGAAACCATTGGATATTAGACACATAAACTTTTCGTAAATATTTCTACATGGCTGTATTCTTTGCTAAGTTCTCAAATTCAAAATTGACGACGAACTTTTCATTGCTAATAACAAAGATACCCTTTTTCTGGAGTTTCTCATTTCCACTTTACTTCCAATTTAGCCAAACACGTGTCTCTACACCTGGATTCTGTCGATTTGGATCTTTTTTTTTTAATTCCGTGCCAAGATAACGTCCCTATCAACTGTAATGAGCAATTTATTTTACACAACACTGGTTATTGCTATTTCACATTCCTCAATTACCTTTTTCTAAGACAAGCCATGGTCTAAAGTCACGATTACAAAACGTGTACTTCATATTAAAGTAGAAAAACATAATTCACTAAGCGACCAAGACGACGTTGTTAGACTTATGATAGAGTTAGATCAAATTTAACAAAGCAATAAATCTGATTTTGTAATTCTGCAACATGAAAGAAAAATTCGACGCATCATAATGTAACTTTTGATATTTCATTTGTAAACAGTGCGATTCTTGAATGAATGTACGTTGGTTACATTTATTAACTTAAAGTTAACATTGCCGCATGCAAGCCGTTACCTACCCGAATTCTTGCTTGAATGAAAAGAGCTGCCTCTAGAATGTCATTTCCTAATACTAAGTATACTAAATTTAGAAAAACGCAAAGATATTAAAATCAGAGTTGTACAGGTTGATAGAAAACACTTGTAGTGCCAGAAGAACATTTTAACTATGTGTTTATATAAACTGATGATTCTCTCATCCGCCCTTCTAAATAGTCGGAGGTCAATTTCGTGCCTTTGTACGCAGAGAAATCGACCTAACTTTGGATATGATGCCAAAATCCCTAGTTAAATGAAAACTTTGATTGCCTCAAATGAACAAACGCTTTTTATTCATCCTTTAAATCTATCTTTTCAAACCGAAGCCTTCTTTAATTATGACATCAAACCAAGAGAATATGAGTGATTATGCATATTTTTATTTATAAAGAAGAAAAGTATAGATTGTCGTACGCAAATTTATTTATCAAATCTTTTATATTATCCGTTGCTTTATGAACATAATCATATCAGTCGACACTGTCGAAGTCAGAGGGGTCGTTAAAATACCTCGACATATCCGAAGCTCGACTCATCCGATTTTGATTATTTTCGATGAAAACGATATTCGACCGTTTTTGATGGGCATCATATGTGTCCATGATTGAAATATAGATCTAGTAGGAAAAGGAAAGAAATTGCTCGACACGAGCAATTTCTATCCTTTTCCTTTTATATTTCAATGGCTGTTTATATTTCAAAATGAATTTGTTTAGCATTTTAGATGTCCATTGATGATGACCGGGCAATATTTTAACTTCGACTTAAGGGAAAATTCGACTCATCCGATGTCGACATAACGAGTGTCGACTGTACATATAATTTGTAGTTGTTGGCTTCATTTCCAGTTTGCCAACCTTTTTGAAGATTTTGTATTGTTTAGAAGAATGATTGTAGTAAAGCAAAGTATGTATTGTAAGAATTTGCAACTTTCTTTGTAATTTAGATCTACCCAAAATTGCTAAGTGCATTACACTTTATTTCGTCTTTCTACGGTGCTGCGTAATTTCAAGCTGTTCATGATAAACATCCAAGGTCAATTTTCAGTGTTGCATTATGAAACTCTGTCACGAAGAATCTCGGATAATTTGGCATGGATCGCGTCTGGAATGGTCAACATGTGCAAAAATATATTTTTAGATAATTAAACTTATTACTCAATAGCCAATTTTGCGAATAGATTTTTTTCGTGAAATCAATCTCTTTCCTGTAATAATGGAATTGAAAAGAGCATGAAAAGAATGAACTGGAGATAAGAAAGAAAATCAGATCTGTCAAAGAATGCTTTCTTTCTATAACTATGGAAGTCGTTTCAATTTTACATCTGTTTGTTATATGTATTGTTAAATTGTAATTGTGTTATGGGTCCGTGGCCTAAATTACTAATAAAATAGTTACCGTTATAGTTATATATACTCGGCAAAACTGCTAACGCATCACTCAGATCTTTGTTAATTGTACGGCGCTCTGCAAGCGCCGTACAATATGGTACGGTATTACAGCTTTATCACTGGAGGTGTAAATTGTACAAGGACATGGTGTAACGAACAGTTCCGCGACTGTTCATTACTACATTTTGGCCGACTTCGATTGGCGATAGTTCGGGCTATAGTTTGGCTGTTCCGCCTATTTTATTCAACATAGTTCTTTGTTTATCTCAACACTGTTTGTTTTCTATGTTTTCATTCGGGCTAAATGCGTCGATTTCTTGACCACAAGAGTTCGTCATGTTGCCGGTTGAAAACATGGGATATCTCAAATGTGTAAGTGTAGGGGTGTTCTCAAAATGAAATATCGATGGGAAAGAACTCAAATATTCTTACTGCGTAAAAATGTTTTGGGCTAATTTGATTTCCAACCTGATCGATAGGATACAGTTTGGTCAACCAATTTGGCGCCGTACCACCATTTCGTCTTGTACATGTATAATCTGAACGAACCCACAGAATAAGTTCAAAATTTACACATGCCGACTAGCACCATTTGCAAAGGAGTTTGTGAAGTTTCATAGTATATGATATTGTCAGTTCTCTAATATTGAACATTTTATAAGGATATCCTTTATTTAAAAATTCCTAGAGGGTGAAATGGTTAAAATGGGAAATTCACACATAACCTTCAAACCTTTTTTATTGGCCGAAAAAGTTCTTGAGTAGAGTTACCTTCCTTCAACAAACCGACGGCTTTTACGCCTTTGAGAGCCAATCCGTTATGCCCATGGGGGTAATATTACATTATTAGTGTCGTTGGTGTCAGTGTTGATGTTGACGGCGACGTAGGTTACGTAGACAAAAACTTACAGGTCTATATCTTATGAACTGTATGAGATATAGTATTGATATTTCACATATAGACAGGTCCCACCAAGACATTTCATTTAAGACCATTGTAAAAAATATTATGTAATTTGTGTTCCACATGGGTCAAAGACCTTCTGGATTATTTATATATGAATTAAACATATTCCATGAAATTTGTCCTTGTGACCTTGACCTTGATAGATTGATTTTCCCTTTTTAAAAGGCGCGCCTCAACTAAACAATCAATCAGCTTTCAAAACCAATTTAATGATTAAAAAAGATCACAAGTAATACGAGCCGAAAACCTGTTTTGGTCCCCTTTTTGTATGACGCGGTCACGCTAGAGAGAAAGCTTACATGAGTTTTATGGTTGTGTGCAGAAACATGCTGGAAAAACATACATGTATGCCAAATTCTAATTCTAAATCTTTGACAACAAAGAAATTATGCAATTTTAAAAAGTGATGCGTTAGCTCTTTTGATGAGTATATATATTTCAGGCTCGGTTACGTGTAATGTTCCCCCTGAAAGAATCCATCAAGACATTCGTCATTTTGCCATTTCATGTAGTATGAACAATTAGTTGCTCAGTTCGAATTTTGTATAATTAGAAAAGCCTAACAGTATGGTTGTATGAATTACATTTACAATAAAATGAATAAGTCGATAATGCAGAGTTGAACTGCAACATAATAATTATATGACTATGTAAGAGCAAACCATAGATTTTTCTGGAGGTCAGCCGATAATGATGAAAAATCGACTTGTCTGATAGATATAACAGGAGAGATATTCAGAAAACTCCTAGTGGCTGTCTGGTGGACGCTATCATTTTTCGTCAGATCTCTTTTCAAGTGGCTGGATATTTTCGAATAGCAGGATTTTTCGATGTGCGAGTGGTTATTGGATTACGACTATAGGTGCTAGTGTGGTAAATTTTCATGTAACGTTTACATCTCATTTGAGAAGGGGTTGTGTACCATTCTACCTTTACTTTTCTATTTATTTTTTATTTCTATTGTTGACATAACCCACTAGATCTACTAGACAGCAAAGTTCAGACTTCTTGTCCAAATTCAAAGATGTCGGAGACACAATTTCAAGCAAATTGAATTTTACATTTTGTTTTCTGTCTTGGTAGAAAACAGTGTGGGAAATTTAGAAATTGCTTTTCTCGAGCAATTTCTTCATTTTCCGCAATATCGTTTAGTCATTACCTGTATCTCTTAGGGTGACAAAAAGACGTCTTTATAGGAGAATTACGCATACGATATTTGTATACTAAAGTAATAATGCTTTTTCATGCAATTAAATTGCTTAGGCAAAAAAATCTCTCCTTGAAAAAATAGTTTTTAAAAATCTGAAATTAAGATTTATATCGTTACACTAATTACACTACTTGTTTTCCTTCATTTAACATTTTCCACAAACTATAGAAATTTAGTTTCCCACTCCAAAATTGCTGTAGAAGAAAAGGGTTAGGATAATGTTTATGTATTTCGCGTACACTATAGCTGAGAAAATATTGAGACAAAGGGAAGAGAGGCTGACCATCACAATTTTCCTCTTTTGTCTCAGTGCTCTTTCAAGCCAATTATGATATTGTACGTAGAACCGAATAATGTTTGGGATATAGTTAATGCATGCATTTGGTAATACAAAATTGGATAGGACATCTGTGGATTCAATAGTTATAAAATGTCATGCATTTTATTCGCTGGAATGTAATCTATCTATATATTTTATTGACAAGAGGGCCAAGATGGCCCTGGATCGCTCACCTGATAGAAGGTTGAAACATACAACATGCAGAACAAAATCCACCTTTTACATGACCTAGGTATCTCTAAGACAAGAACACGCAACTTAAGATGCGAGATTATGATCCAGCTGAAAACAGCATTCTTGATCTTCAATGATCAATGTTTGTGGCTGTTACAGTGAAAAAGTAAAAAAAGCACCAATTTTGTCATAATAAAGGGCACATAGCTCTGTTCTGATAAAGGTATTCTCATCAACATTATATCCAAGTTGTTTTTTGATTGGTCAATATTTAAAGCTGTTTGAGTGAAGTTAAAGTCGAAAACGGCAATTTATTCAACGTCAAGGGCACACAACTCTGCTTTTTTTAGGCCGATCAATATGAAGAATGGTATCTTCTAAGATCTTATGGTTACCAACATTGCGACCAAGTTGTGTCTTGCTTAATCAGTATTTGTGGTTTTAAAAGTGGAAATAAAGTCGAAAACGGTAATTTTGTGAAATTCAAGGGCCAATAACTCTTGTTTTTCTGGTCTGATCAAGCTGAAAGTTTTTCTCATCCAGCATCTTATGGTTACCAACATTGTTGCCAAGTTTTGTCTTGATTGTCAATAAATGTAGATGCTACAGTGTAAACAAAGTGGAAAACGGCAATTTTGTCAAATTCAAGGGCACATAATTCCAGACTTCCTGCTCCGATGACACTGAAAATCGAACTCATGCAAAATCTTATGGTTACCAACATTCTGGCTAAGTTTTGTCTTGATTGGTCAATATTTGTAGATGCTAGAGTTGTAACAAAGTCAAAACTAGCTATTTTTGATATTCAAGGGCACATAACTCCGGACTTCCTAATCCGATCTGACCCAAAATCAAAGTCGTCCAAGAACTTATGGTCATACATGTTTTGACTAAGTTTGGTCAGGATTGGTTACTATTTGTGGATGCTAGAGTGGTAACAACAAATTGTGGACAGACGGACGGACGGACGACGGACAAAAAGCGACCACAATAGCTCACCTTGAGCACTTCGTGCTCAGATGAGCTAAAAATTCAGTTGGGATTTTAACATCGATCGGTTGTTGAAGTTGGTTGAAGGTGTAAGCTAAGTAGAAAACTATGGTATGTGAACGTATACATACGTGAGAATCTGATTTTCAGACAACTCATTTTCGTGCTTCGTAAGCCAGCTTAGACATTGTAAAAGACAGTATGGCATTTGCAGCGATACAGTTAATTAAAGTAATGAATTTGATTCGCTGGAATGTGATATGTCTCTGAATTATTGATAAGCCTGACAGGATTTAGATTCGATTGATAACGGGTGTAAAAAATGTGAAATCCTCGATGATACGCAGTTCAGAACGTAGCACATATATTGACTTGAATGCAGATTTTCATTCTCCATAGTCATAACTATGGCACATACATAGGCCACGGCGTAGTTAGTAACGCATCTGACTCTAACGCATCTGACTCTCAAACGTCTGGTTTGGATTCGGCGAATACCCTTTCTGACATTTGTCTCACTCGAAAGGGTGTATTATAGAAAATCTAAGTTGTATGTACACGGACGATGACGCTCGGAAACGATTGTGTTGATTTTGTTGAGTATTGGTTAGAGAAACGACAGTAGTTCATAGCTAGGTGTTCCAGCTGCCACGATATGACAAATACTGTTAAGAATAACATTGATCCATATTCAAAATTTATTTTGGTTTAGTAGGTTTCCAACATATTGTTCTCACATTTCTCGAATGTCTGTCCGTTAGTGAGGGAAATGTGTTTTTATTGTCAAAATAGATATTTGCCTGGCATAGACTCGAATCCATCCAGATTTGGATCTCTTGATAAACTCTGATTTTGCTAAAGGAGCCAAGGCTAGTAAACCTGACAAAACATGCAATTCTGCCATAGTACCAAGGTTGGTCATTGTTCACATTTCATATCCAGAATCGGTTAATTTGTCAAGCGGGATTCTGTTTTTCAATAAACGAACGTGCCACAATATATCAAGGCTGGCACGCTAATCAAGTAGGACACAGAATTTGCATCTCCCTACTTTATTTGGATTGAGACGTATTTCCACCAAACCACTAACCGCTTTACAAACAATTCAAGACCTTTTGCCTAAATGCTTTCCACAGCTTTTTGAAGTATTAGATACTTCAAATATAAGTTAGTTTTAGAAAGTGTTATCACAGATTTCATTTCACATGTCGCCGCTTTCGCTTTTTTTTATCATAAATTGTACGCCTGGGCTTTTTAAAACAAGAGCCGTCACAGACGGATTATGCTCCCCGAATAAGTGTTTGTCACAAAATAAAAACTATCATACATTAAGCCCCCTTTTCCCATGACAGCTTTTTTGTACAGGCATTATTTATAGAATATGGTCTAGAACATCCTATTTATTACATGAGCACAAAATTTCATTAAATTCTGCCCATTAGATGAAGAGAAATAAGGGAAAAACTAATTTTTACACTAAGGCCCCTTTTTCCATGACGCAGCCTTAAATTTACAAACGGAGAAAAAGGTCCCTAGGTATTGACCCAGGGAGTTCACATGTGAAGTTTCATTGAATTTGGTCCAAGGGTTGCTGAGATATGGCTGTGGACGGACGGACGGACGGACACACGGACGGACGGACGGACGGACGGACAGACGAACGGACGGACGGACAGCGTGGCGACTATATGCTCCCCCGAAATTTTTTCGGGGAGCATAAAAATAATAATTAAGTAATATTTTCTTGAATACCTGTGATGTATGTGTACTATGATACTAGTCTTTTTGAAGAATGTTACGCTCTATGCGAAATATGAACACATTTTGAATAAAGGTCAGTGTCAGGTCAAATGAAATCCGTAATACAGCTTTTCCATCGTTATTTTCCGTCCAATTATCCGTGATAGTACTTTGCGTGTGAGATACGAATAATTATGCTTATGCTAATTGTTTCTATTTGCGCTAGGTTCATGATTACAAGTATTTTGGCTGATGCTCAAAAGTTTTATTTGTACGTGATATCTATTTAATTATGATATAACTTCTTTATCACCCTCATCCCAAGTAACCAAATGACTTTAATATCGTATTTGAAACACATACTTTATGTCATTAAAATAAAAGTGGGAATTCCACCATCGTTTGGCATGCAAACATACAACATCAATTCGTTCGCAAACATGCGTAAATGATATAGGCACGATGGGGATTGTGCATGATGGGATGGATAACGAATACGGACAAAATAATCTCGATTCTGGTAAGATTTTTTGCAATAACTTCCTTATTTATGCGTCAATTTTCAAAAGGTTTGTTGCATGTACCCCGTCTTACCGAGCTCTTTCATCGGATGTATGACATATTAGATAACTCGTGGTACTTTTTCCAAAATATTGTCCCAACCGACCAGAAAGCGAAATGGTAACGACTACGGCCAAATTAATCACGCTTCAGGTAAGTATTTGTGCAATAACTTTCTTATTTTAGCGTCAATTTTCATGCAGTTTGTTGCATGTACTCCGTCTTACTGAGCTCTTTTCTCAGATGTATTACTTATCGGGAAACTCCTTGTACTTTTCTCAAAAATCGATCCCAACCGACAAGAAAAATGACCTGGATTTTTTTGTCGTTTTTCTGGTCGGTTGGGATCAATTTTTGGACAAAATACAAAGATTCTACAAACAAGTCATATATCTGAGAAAAGAGCTCAGTAATGCGGAGTACATGCAACAAACCGTTTGAAAATTGACGCAGAAACAAGAAAATTATTGCACAATTTCTTACCTGAAGCGAGGCAAATTTGTCCGTATTCGTTATCCATCCCATCATGCACAATCCCCTCCGTGATAGGGAATACCTATGCTGTTACATTATCAATGTATTCGATCTTAATTGAAACGAAGACATTATGTACTTTAAACAATTGTATACAGTATCTTGTATACGATATTGGCCACTGGTTAGCCAGGTAATGTCTATAATGTATTGAGAGTTTATCTGGAGAAGAGTACTTGTTCCCTAGACTGTATTAGTTATGGTGTGGAAAGGGGTTATGATTGTCTTCAAGTTTGAAGCAAGAATACCATCGCTTTTCAACAAAACACTCGTAACTGCAGCTTTAAACAAGCTGCAGTTACGAGGTTTTTGTTGAAAAGCATCGATGTTCATGAAAGCTTAGCTTATATAAGAGTAATCGATGGTATCATAAAGGAAAAACCATTCCTCGCACAGTCCGTGTTTTCATTATCTCAGGTGAAAATCTTTTAGGGTTCACGTATCTAACAAATCAGCTCCTGAAAACGAAGCCTTCAACGTAAAGCAGATGCTCACGAAAGGAACGTGTTTAATTAAACCAGTCTAGAGTGTCATGGGCTCATGGGCATCTTTGTATTTCAATTTTCCAAACTGACAAGGAAATTTAATGGTATAACTTTATAGAAGGTCGGAAATACTCACCGTAGGTGCAATGCCCACAAATTGTTGGAACTGCAAAAGTTATTGTTAACGTATTCCATCCATCATAAAACACGTTCGTTGTTTTCCGTGACAACGGAATTGACAAGCGTATCCGGATACTGTCGTCAATATCCGTTGACATAAATGACGTCGAAGTCGCACGAAGTGTTTGGTATCTGCTTTTTGATGATGGATGGAATACCTTTGCACCATTTGTTCGACCAACGAATCTCACGATCTTTGTGAAGATTGGCTGGATTCAAACACGGTGGATAATCACGTATTGCAAAAACTTCAGAAAATCTTCAATAAATCTTATCATTACGGGACCGATTTGAATTCGGTTTGAAGCAGAGGCGGTGGACATACGTCATGCATTAGATGAGCGTGTTGGAGTTTTGAATAATCAACTGATAAAAAAGTAATTGAAGATAAACCAAAATTTTGGTTTATCTTCAATAACTTTTTCATCAGTTGATTTTTCAAAAATCTACCTCGCACAGCTTATTTCTGACATTTTCCCAACTTCTCTGCTTCAAACCGAATTCAAATTGGTCAAGTATTGACAAAAAATATACGATTTTCTGAAATTCTAAGTCTTGTGATTAACCATCGTGATTATTATCTCAGGTAAAAATCTAGGAGCCAATGCCTTCATTAGGTGGACGTCTCCAGTAACCAGTCTTGGCATTAGCTTGATAACGATGTAACCCTTTCCCAACTGGTAAAATATTTGACTATTCCAAGTTAAAACCTGCTGTAGACGACATATTGGATGTTTGTAAAGATAGAGTTTGTGTATTAAATAGCACAGAAAATATTGAGGCACAAGAAGAAAATGCTGGTAATCAGCATTTTCTCCTTTTTTCCTCAATGTTTTCACAATCTTTATCAATTAGTGAGGTCAAAACCAGGTATCGTTTGGAAAAGGGTAAATGTGGTAGCCTTGAAGCTTCAGCCTCCCTGGCCCTCGCTTGATTACGGCTTAATTAAGAGCAAATAAATAAGCGGTGTATTTTGGAATGGGCCATTATCATTAGTAATTAGCCGTGCAATAATGACGATAACCCTTATCCTCCATTTCCCAAAGAGAAAAAATGTTCCAAAGATGCTTCTGAAGAAAAAAATGGGTGTTTATGGATTTGTAAATTAAGTATATTATGTCAAAGATATTATTTGATTAAACGTTTTTTTTTAAGAGTTTTCTTAATATCGATGTCAATTCCTGGTTTTGTTTGGGTGCTTACGGCTTTGAAGATAATAGACAATGGTTTCAAGATTGTGGGTTCGATTTTTTTTGCTCTATATAACCAAGTTATATCGTTCTTTCCTTTTGAATGACATTTATCCATCGGACGTTGCTTCGAACCCCTGCTCGTCCATCATCCTTTCTCACGTTTTACAATCCAAATTAGATTTTTTTTGTCTTTCACCTAAAGATGAATTGTTTCTTAAGTAGAGCCAGCAGCTGGTTTCTCGTGTTGAATTTTGTGTTTGTACTGGTGTGAGCAATACCAATAATACATGGTTCGGTGCATTAGCCACAGAAATATGACTGACCTTAAACATCATTCAGTCAATCATTCGATCAGCGTATTAGATTTTACATATCTCAAATGCGATTTCGTGTGACAGTACTTTATGTCGAACAAGTACGAGGTAAGAGTTCAAATGGATGGTGATCTTGAACTGTTCTCGAACCATCGTTCGTAACAACTAACAGTATTCTTGAGGCGTTGTTCATATGGTTTTGATCATGCGGTACCCACAATAAATAAACTGAAGTAATCTCCCCTTTCTTTGATCATGGACATTATGGGTTTACCCAATATACCTGAAAGAAGGGTAATTATGATAATTGAGCCAGTAATTTAGTAAAAGGCCTATTTCACTTGTAAAACCAGTTCAGAAGTTAAGCGGGGGTAAAGCATTTTAAATTTTCGAATCAACGAGAGGATTCTAATGAGTACCCATAACAAAGGTTTTGAGGAAAATCAATGATGATATATTGTACTTTGAAAAGAGAATACGCAGTCAGTAGCTCTGTGAAACCACAATGGATCGAGATCTGTTTTTGCCTTAAGCGCAGTTAGGTCCGAAGACATAATCCTTCTGAAGCAGAACCTAATGTGTTTCTTATTTTCATGCTTAATATTGAAATCTTAAAGTTTCGACAAGTACTATAAATGTTGACATTAAACAAATATATCTAGTTCAACCCCAAATATAGTGTCTGACTTTTTACTTTTGGCAACTCCGGTATAACTCTTTTGCTGTGACACGGTAAATAATATATTGTTGATCATTGTCGAAACATATGGATAGTATTTTATAGGAGATTGCTCCAGCGCCTGTGGTATATCGAGCTATGTACGTTGTTTAATGACATATGGTCAGATCGACCTCGTATGTGGGATAAGCTACTAGGGCTGCTTTCTGTTGGATGCGCTAAAAGCCTATCGTCGCTTTTCTGCAAAAACTTCGTATCTGCAGCTTGTTTAAGCTGCAGATACGACGTTTTTACAGCAAAGCAATGCTATGTAATATTTGTAAGGATTGTTGTTTGATGACATATGGTCAGATCGACCTCGTCGTATGTGGGATAAGATATTAGGGGTGCTTTGTGTTAGATGCGCTATGTAATATTTGTAAGAATTGTTGTTATGTGTTCATATGAAAGGATTTTTTATTTTTAAAATGGCATTAAGAAATATCGATGTGCATTGTTGAAATACGACTGAACAAATATACATGTACCTTATAACGTGAAATGGCTTTATATGCTATATCATATTTGTGCCACTGATATATAGGTGTTATGTGAAGATGAAATGTCTCCGTTTGATTTGTGTTATTTGTATATCAAAATATACATATCGGTCTATTACTGTATAGATGTGAATTCTCAAAGGAAACGATTTCATTCTTTCTAAATACTAAATAACTGTATAATACGATGGTCAAACAGACCTCACGTGTTGAATGATATAGAATTCCTGTTAGATGCGTATTTGTAATATTGAGGAATTTGTGTTAATGTACAAATAAAAAGGTTTTCATGTGAGTGAATGATGTCATTATTGTATTGGATTTTTAGCGTTATGTGATGGAAAAATAATGGTAAATCTCTGAGTGGTATTGTTGGAAAATGGCTTTTTACTCGTAGTGTGAAATAGATGTGAAATATTCAATTGTTCCATTTTTCTATTATTTTGTATAAGTAAGAGGCGATAGCCTCCCAATAAGAGGCTTAAAGTGACATTTCAGAATTTTTTGTCGTAAATTTTACTTTTATTTTTATCTGAAAGAGTATATTTCCTTATGAAAATTCTGAAAATTTCAAGCCAAAATATTGCGCCGTTTACAAGAAATTTATATTTTTGTGTTAAAATTGAACAAATTGTCGTGGACAACAGTTCGGATTTATATGCAATTTATCGATTATGTCTCAACTTTAAATGCGTGTTTCTAGCTTATTGACAACAACTTCAAAAAACTAATAGTATTTATACTCATTAGAATAACCAATCTTTGCATCAAGACAAACTTTGAAAAATTGAAATTGAAATGAAATGTCCCTTTAAGGCTTTTTCAAGGCATTTTTGGAAAGGGCCCCTGACCAAAAATTGGGAATATTTAATCGACAAAACACTGATTTTGGGAAAAATCAAGTAATGTAAAAACTGTTATTTTTTTCATTTAGGAGAGCTACAACACATAACAGGATTAAATGTCTAATTTCCTTGTTTTTGAGGCACTTACTTTTGTACAAAGTTATTCCGGTATTATATTTAGTGAGTTTTGAAGATCTTTTAAGCATTGGTTTGGGATTTTTTTTCTAAATTTTGAAATAGGCGAAAAAGCCCTGAGGCTAAATGTCGCTAAGAAAGGATAGCTACTCATACAGACATAAATAACATTTAATAATTTCGTGTATTACATAATAACAGAAAAGAAAGAAATGTACCTAGATCTTTTTGTTTAGAATTGAAAATGACGTAAACTATGAACTATTTCGAATTTAGTGGATATTGTTATGAATCGACATAAATTAAAGAAATGATGAGTCTGGGTGTGGAAAAGGACGTAGTGTTCTATGCTAAACTCATAAATTTTGTTTTAGGGTACACATTTAGTGTAATATTGAATAAGATCAGAATAGACATAAATACTGTATCTCTGCTGCTCTTAACGCCAAAATAACCAATTTGCGATTATTGTGAAAACCAATCGTATAAAATGTGTATTCTTAAAATACAAAAGATGAACTTTTTTAGATACCAAAATGTTACACTGACATTTCAAAGCCCTAAAATAATAAGGTCGCATGTGGTATATCATTTTATAACTCTTACAACTCTATTCTACAAAGTCATCAATTTTACATTTCAACGACGACGAGAAGTGCCAAGGGCGTAGGTTTTCAATGACGACATTTTTTCATTTGTGTTCAATATCGCCGTAACTACAGCTTGGCAAGCTCTAGTTATGGCATTTTAAAAGATATACCCACTGTTGCAGTTTCAATTACGTCATGGAGCGCACTCTGCGAAATTTTAAGTTCTGCATTTTTAGCTCAACTGAGCACGAAGTGCTCGAGGTGAGTTATTGTGGTCACTTTTTGTCCGTCGTCCGTCCGTCCGTCCGTCCGTCCGTCCGTCCGTCCGTCAACATTTGGGGTGTTTACACTCTAGCATCCACAAAAGTTAGGCGATCTTGATCAAACTTGGCCAAAACAAGTATGATCATAAGTTCTCGGACAAGTTCGATTATGGGTCTGATCGGACCAGAAAGTGCGGAGTTATCTGCCCTTGAATGTCAAAAAATGCTGTTTTTAAGTTTGTTTACACTCTAGCATCTACAATTATTGATCAATCAAGACAAAACTTGGACATAATGTTGGAGACCATAAGATCTTGGATGAGGTCAATTTTCAGTCTGATGTGCCCTTGAATTGGGCAAAATTGCCACTTTTTTGCTGTATTCATAAAAGAGTTAATCTAAGGGAAGGAACTCTGACACTACTTTCCTTTAGTATAAGTAGAGTTATCTTGTTTCAGAGCTCCAGATAAACGGGAGTGGTGAATTTTTAAACTGCAATAATTCTGTTATTGTTCATCAAACCCTTTATTGTGGGTACTCATGTGTATCGTCTCGTCAAGACAATACAAATGAGTACCCACAACATAGGGTTTAGAATTGAAATAAAAAGTTAGAATATCTTCACCCCCACTAATCTGTAGCCCTGTTGTTTGATAGAG
Source organism: Fragum sueziense (assembly GCA_963680895.1). Classification (NCBI taxonomy): domain Eukaryota; kingdom Metazoa; phylum Mollusca; class Bivalvia; order Cardiida; family Cardiidae; genus Fragum; species Fragum sueziense. Next base: position 15,591,010 of record OY804594.1, read on the forward strand.
GATATAAATAGATTTACACCCTACAGTCTACAATTATTAACCCATTACCAAACAACTAAATTTTAGACTAGTCCAAAGTCATAGGTGTTGCAGACGACAAGTTCTATTTAACAAAATTAAACATTTTTTGGTCTTTCTTGGTAGGAAACATTGTGGGTAATGAAGAAATTGCTTGCTACTTCATTTTCCACAATGTTTTCCAAAGCCTTTATTTTGTGGGGTCTCCAAAAGCGTCAATGTGTGGGAAAGGGTCAATCAATCAAGACAAAACTTGGACACAATGTTGGGGACTATAAGATCTTGGATGAGTTTAATTTTCAGTCTGATCTGATGAGAAAGTCAAGAGTTACGTGCCCTTGAATTTGACAAAATTGCCATTTTCGGTTGTTTTCAACCTTGTTTACACTCTTGAATCTACAATTATTAATCAATCAAGACAAAACTTGGACACAATGTTTTGGACCATAAGATCTGGGATTAGATTGATTTTCAGTCTGATCTGATGAGAAAGTCAAGAGTTATGTGCCCTTGAATTTGACAAAATTGCCGTTTTTTTTACTGTTTTCGATTTTGTTTACACACTAGACTCTACAATTATTGACCAATCAAGACAAATCTTGGACACAATGTTGGAGACTATAAGATCTCAAATGAGTTTGATTTTCAGGTTGATCTGATCAGAAAGTCAAGAGTTATGTTCCCTTGAATTTGATAAAATTGCTGTTTATGGCTGTTTTCGACCTTGCTTATACTCTAGAATCTACAATTATTTATCAATCAAGACAAAACTTGACCACAATATTGGGGACCATAAGATCTTGGATGAGTTCGATTTTCAGTCTGATCTGATGAGAATGTCGAGAGTTATGTGCCCTTGAATTTGACAAAATTGCCATTTTCCGCTGGTTTCGACCTTGTTTACATTCTAGAATCTACAATGATTATTGATCAATCTATACAAAACTTGGACACAATGTTGGGGACCATAAGATCTCATATGAGTTTGATTTTCAGTCTGATCTGATCAGAAAGTCGAGCATTATGTGCCCTTGAATTTGACAAAATTTCTGTTTTCTGCTGTTTTCGACCTTGTTTACACTCTGGAATCTACAATTATGGATCAATCAAGACAAAACTTGGACACAATATTAGGGACCATAAGGTCTGGGATTAGTTTGATTTTCAGTCTTATCTGGTCAGAAAATCGAGAGTTATGTGCCCTTGAATTTGATAAGATTGCTGTTTTCGGCTGTTTTCGACCTTGTTGATACTCTAGAATCTACAATTATTTATCAATCAAGACAAAACTTGGATACAATGTTTGGCACTATAATTAAGATCTCGGATGAGTTAGATTTTCACAACCTTATTGACCATTAGTTCTTTTTCAGTCTTAAAGTAATAAATATTAATTGAATTGAACAAAAGTGTTGCTCATATCATTTTGGTTCAGGTGAGCGATATAGGACCATCATGGTCCTCTTGTTTATACGTTGACAATGGAAATTATGAAGGAAAAGATGCATGTCATCAGCATTTTCTTCTTTTGGCCCATTGTAGATTCAAACAGGGACATTTAAGCCAAGTCTTGAAAAGGTTAACCCATTACCACACATTGACTCTTATTTACTCCCTAAAAGATGAATGCTTTGAGAAACATGGTGGAAAATGAAGAAATGGCTTGTGACAAGCCATTTCTTCATTTACCACAATGTTTTCTGCTCAAAAAGACCGAATAATTTTTAATTTCATTCACTTGAAATTGTCGTCTGCAACATCTTTGTATTTGGACCAGTTTAAAATTTAGCTGTTTGGTAATGGGTTAAGGTAATAGCTTGCAGAAGCTTTTGCAAAATATCGTCTATATACTAGATAAAACAATGGTCTCATCTTTCACATTATTATTTATCTAATCTTACCCCGTGGTGTTGTTGCCTCAAAACAAATTACTAATTAGTGAGATGGATTATTTTCACATTTTGAATTATTCTGCTGTAATGGAGTAAGATTACAAATAATAATAGAGTGCTGACGGTGCATTTCGGTCGTATTTTGTTTTATTTTCTGTAGATAATAACATTTCTAGAAAGGTTCATAGTTAACTAATTTTGAATACCAATTAACGAAAAAGGTTCATGATCAGGTTGAAGTTTGAATTGACACCTTTTTTTCAAGTGAGCAAGTTCATTTAGTTTAGTCCAACCTAATATTTAGATGTCTCCGAAAGGTTAGAATTAATTTGAGTCTTGATCTGGAAAAACGCCTCTTATAGCATTTTTAAAAATTGAGTTTCAAGATCATCCTGTTGTCAAATACAGTTCAATATGCATCCATGCTTCTCTCTGTAAGTTACTACAGGTCACGAAGAAGCTATTAAAGAACAACATGGATCCTGATCAGACTGTGAGTATGCACAAGCTGATCTGTATCTATATTGGGCTCAAAAGCCTTAAGGGACGTTTTTCCAGATTCGGCCACATTTGTATAAATAATTATGTATGAGCCATGATCTGGAGAAAAACGACAATGAGCATTTTTGAATACCGTACTTCCAGATCAGACTGTAGGCAAGTGAAGTCTGGTCAAGATCCATGATGCTCTTTCACTGGTGTCGCAATTCAAGGAGAGGCTATTAGAGAACAACATGGATCACGATCAGACTGTGCATTTGCACAGGCTGATCTGGATCCATGTTGATATCAAATGTCACAAGTACCCTTTTCCAGACCCTGTCTCATATGTAAACACTATAATAATTATGGTCTACTATTTATTCAAGCTGTTGTTTGTATTTGTCTTATTTACAAACTTACGGTCTTATTTACAAAAGTCATTTGCGTCAATAACGCATTCTTTTCACTCGTTTTCACTCACAAATTGTTGTATTTATCAAAACGTTTGGCCAATAACAGAAGTATGAAAAGCTGTTGCCATCACAAATCAGTTAGAATCATGCAATGGTTTCGAATAGTAAAACGAAGTGATTTGTTTTGGTTACAAATAAAACGGTCTACATGTAGAATTAAATTATGGTATTTATAATTGTCCTATCAAAAATACAAGGTTTCCAATAAAATAAAGTATAATTAAAAAGGTTTCAAATGAAATGAAGTAAGTAAATAACGAAATTTAGAATTAAGTCAATTCAAGTTTGCAGTGTTTACTTTTCATTTGGTCAAATACATTAGTAGAATTCGGTTAATGTTGCACTTTAAGAATTACGAGTTACAACATTTAAAACAGATATTTATCAACATTCTCTAGATATCTGTTCATATCTCATTCATTCAAGAATTTATTAATCAATGTACTTGCCAAATATTAAGTAAAGATGATTAAATACAACGTTGGTGGGCAACAAGAAAAATATATCGAGGGCTTTGTGCAAAATTATTGTAACTACATTTTGTAAAATTTTACAGGAGAGTGAAAAACTTATTGACTTTCTCAAAGTTAAAGAGGAAAAGTGTTTTTAAAATTCCAAATATCTTATTAAGTATATAGAATTGAAACTTAATATTTAGAACACATGATGCATTCCTTCCTAGAGATTCAGAAAATGAAAAAAAGTGATATTCTGAAAAAAATATGTAGTTACAATAGTTTTGCACTGAGCCCTCGATATACCAGTGATTCGTGCATATATCTAAGGTATTCAAGTTATGGAATTTGCTGATCAAAAAGTATCCAAATGCAGTTTGACTAGGCCAATTCGGCTTTTTGACATTTGCCACTAAACCGAAAATTGAGACTGTTCCAAAATCACTGATACTGCAGACGACACCTTTGAAGGAATGAAACATGTGTTTCCCTTTTTGTGTATGAAATAAAAAAGACATTGTTGGAAATAATAATAATAAAAAAAAATAGCACGTTACAAGCAATAATTTGTTCATTTTCAACATGTTGTCTAAAGCTTTTATATTTTGTACTATCAAAAAGCATCGTTATGCGGGAACGAGTTTAAGTTAAAGTATTTCCTCCAAACGCACATCAGTCGTATCTGCTTTTACGCTTTCAATTGAACCCGAGATAAATACAAATGTACACCATTCTTGTAAAATATCGTGAAAATAAAGAATCGTTTAGTGAAGGGTAAACGATAAATTAAAAATACATAATACAAATTCTAATAGATATCTGGACCTTTGATCTTTCAACAATATTCGAACATCGTTTGAATAATTCATTTCGTTTAATGGCATAATTCCCCCGGCTTCCATTTTATTAACAATTTATGCAGAATTTATGACGCGATCAGTTGCCAAATTCATGATAATTGAGAATAACCAGCTTTTCTATATAGAAGAGAACCCATTCAAAAATGACCCATGACTTTAGACATCCTTTAATAGACAATAGATATCTAGTTTGAAAAAAAAAAACATTAAAAAGAAAATGTTGATAAATAGTATTTGCTCATTTTCTTCCACGAGTTCTTGGTTGTATCACCTTCGGAATTAGGAAGCATATTACTTTATCAAGCAGACGATTTAAACATTTCCTAAATTAGACCAGGCTTTGACCTTCTCACTAGAAAGGGATAAGAAAAACATTGAGGCAAACCAGCATTTTTTATCTCTACGTATCTCTATATTTTCTGCGCTATACCGTCTTCATTATTTCGATTGCAACAGCCTTGACTTTGGACACTCTTATAAGTTTGTTGTTTGGGAAAGAGTTGATTTGTCATATCTAAATGTTAACACGAGTTTGATGCATCTTTCCTGTCAATCAGAATACAGATTGATCAATTAAATCTGTCAGATTGCATGTCCGACAATTTCGAACACAGATAAAGTTATGTTTACTTGTTTCGAGGAAATCAACCAATAGAAATTCAACAATATAACGACACAACAATGGTGGTTGTCTGGCGAATCTGCCCAATCAAGCCTTTCCTGAACGCCTAAATTTAACACCGTTCAAAATTGAAAGCTGCTACGGATATCAAAACGTACAATGGCATGTATATCTTGATAAAGATGGGATTTGTGTACACTAATATGTCTAATCTAGATCAATGCTCATATCTAATGACGCTTGTAAAAGGTCAGGAAGAAGCCACGGGTGAACTACATGGATCTTGATCAGATGCAAAATCTGGTCTGGATCCATGTTGGTCTCAAATGTCATAATTATAACGGCCATTTTCCAGATTCTATCTCAACTTGATTTACACCAAGTATACATTCAGATTCCGACTGAGTTCTTGGCATAATCTAGCAGAAAGATTACGTCAAGGGAATGTTAAATCATCATAATAACAGTTTATGATCGTTATAAATCATATTAAACCATAAAATGTGCCGAATCATAGAAAATGAAGCTTTTTAAAACTCGGAGACTGAAATATGTCGAGTGTTAGCATCCTCTGAGACCGAGGTAACTCATGTTATTTCGTCCCTTTAGAAAATAGCTAGTGAAGCTTTGAATTAAGGTATTCAATCCCTCAAAAGCACCAAAGAGCCCGAGGCGAAATTTGAGAATTGCAAATAATTCCTAAACAGTGTTTCATTTCCATTCCAAATACAAATATAAGCATTTTGTACGGTTTAGAATTTTGAATTAATGTATTCTTATGGAAATATTTGACAAAAATGTTCAAAATTACCTCCCTTGCATATGAATATAGAGTAAACTAAGATTTGTAAATTATTTTCTTGAAGCATAATCTTAAAATCCGGCACGGTGAATCAACTTATGTGAAGTGCATGTACATGTGTGTGTAGTTTGATGCATTTCATATGGCTAGATTGTGGTGATTTTTTCATGGTCTGTAAACCTTAACTTTCTTGTAGGACCGGCGTGCCTTTTGGTTGAATCTCCTCGCGTAAAATGATAGGAAAACAAACCATTTGAAAAGAAATTTAGAGATGGATTCCTTATCCCAGACCCAAGCATGACGTCACGGCTCATTTGGGTTGTACAACGTGTAAATACCAGTGTGAAACAAAGACATAGTAACAATTCTGGTCAATATGCGTTGACAATAGTCTAGAAAGTGACATTGTCGCCACCCTTTTCTTAGGTTACTGCATCATTTTGTTTTAATAATCCTCACTTTAAAATGGCGTGTCGTGAATTATGAAAGAGATATTACGTATACGCATTAATTCGAGAAAATTTTCTCGTTAACCCTGCGGGGTTATGATAACTATTTAGTCTCTTATATAACGGTGTAGGTTTTCAACATTATTTTGAGATTAGGAACTATTTTTTGTGTGAACATAGAATACCAAATTCGATTAATGATAGTGCAGTCATGATATACTGGTTCTTGTTTAGAAGTTTTATCTATGTAAACAACAGGAAAACGGTCATAACTTTCAATACAATTTTGCATGCGGTGGTTCGAATCTTTCAGGTGTGAGACACCTGCAAGATTTGAACCATCGCTTGCAAAATTAAAGTTGTTTGGATTCAATATTTTGTTGTTTACGTAAGTAAATTTTGCAATTGATATTGTGTTGTTTATACGTGTATAGATAAATTTGGAAAGCATGCGCCATAATACCGTGACCCGACTATACGTACTGTTTTTGTAGGAGCACAGTGTATCAAATTCGATAGTGTTTTATTTTTGTGAAATGTTTTATTTTTGTGATATGGTGGCTTTAATTTTAAGTGTCAATAAGTGATAACGATAACGACTGAACAGTATATCTAAATATCATGGAATATTTATAGTATTGAGGGTACATGAATATTGCAATGCAGCAAGAATATTTGGAATTTGATATATTTGTTATAAATGGGAAGGTTAGTGAGAAGAGAGAGGAGGTCGAGTAAGAGGGGGAAATATATCACAACAGATCATTTTGATAATATCATTGTCGTATTTACTGCAATATATTGCTGCTTTTTCAACAAAAACCTCCGTTAAAAAGCTGTAGTTACGGGGGGGGGGGTGTTGTTGAAAATCGACGATATTGTTGTCTGCAAATACTATCATGATGGAAGAGTCTATATTTCTCTCGTCGGGATAAAAAGGTCACTAATCTTTAGATTATTCTTCTCAATATAAGACGTCTTATTTATTGGACACCGATTCCTATGTAAAATCATTACGTCGTTCGTCTGTGAGAGGAACAAAAATCCATGAAGGTCTTTCTGTAGCACGCAATGAGATATAGTATCTATCCTAATGGTGTGAAAATAGATTTTTGTTTTGCTAAAAGACAAACTTAAGAGGCTGTGTGTGGGAGATTTCCATTTTTGTCTCTAAGTGTGTCTTCGTAATGGAATAAAAATCAATGGATAGTGTTAGTAAGAGTTCAGTTCTGACTGCGAAATTGATAATAAACTAAAAAAAAATATTTTAGTAGGTATCTTGAAAAAAGAGTAGGCCTTTTTATTGCGTATAAGACCAAGATGGATCCAAAGCAGACTGTGTATTAACACAGTCTGCGCAAGACCCATATTGTTCTCAAAGAGCTAAGACTACGTACTTTAGAAGTAGATCTAGTAAAAGAAGGACATGTTTAAAAGCAACATATATATTGACCAGAGTGTACACTGACGACAGCATATCATGTCGGTACTAAATCTTTATTGTGTATGTCAAACGAAATTTGTACATATCTATTTGTTTTTTCGTCTAGATAAAAAAGGTTTCTATTCTTTAGATTATTCCCCTCCATATAAAACGGCTTATTTATTGGGATGTGATTTGTAAGTAAAATAATTATGTCGTTCGTCTGTGAGAGGAACAAAAATCTATGAAGGTCTTTCTCTAGTACGCAATGAGATATAGTATCTATCCTAATGGTGTGAAAATAGATTTTTGTTTTGTTTAAAGACAAACTAAACAGACTGTGTGTGAGAGATTTCCATTTTTGTCTCTAAGTGTGTCTTCGTAATGGACTAAAAATCAATAGATAATATGGCTAGTTAGAATTGATACAATGAAATAAATGATATACGTTGAAAACTTGAATTTTAGTAGGTACACGTATCTGGGAAAAGGTTCCTGATTACGTTTGAGACCGAGATGGATCAGATCAGCCTGCGTATACACGCAGTCTGATCAAGATCCATATCAATCTCAAACAGCTTCAACAAAACTTACCTTATAGTTTTGGCATGAAAATTGACATGGAGTTTTTTTTGGTAAACGCTGCTGTGGTTCCACATTGGTCAATAACCCTTAGAAGATGCATAAGAACATGCGATCACTTTAGAACTATTTTAAAAGAACAGATATTTTACATTTTCAGAAGTTTTGAATTTGGACTTCTCTAAAACAATTGTCATATGAGAAAAGGGGCTACTATTATTTAGATCATTTCCCTCCATATAAGACGTCTTATTGGACACTGATTTGTAAGCATAATCGTTACGTCTGTGAGAGGAACAAAAATCCATGAAGGTCTTTCTCTGGCACGCGATGACATATAATATCTATCCTAATGGTGTGAAAATAGATTTTTGTTTTGCTTAAAGACAAATAAACAGTTTGTGTGAGAGACATTTCCATTTTTCTGTACATGTATCTTCATAATGGAATAAAAAATCGATGGATATTTCTGATTAGAGTTCAGTTCTGGTAGTAAAAACACAGACGTAGAAAAAATGATTTTCGTAGGTATCTAGGAAAAGGTTCTTGGTTGAATGCTATAGCCGATATGGATCCCGATCAGCCTGCGTGTACACACAGTCTGACCAAGATCCATATCGGTCTGAAACAGGTTTAGTATAACTTACATATATAGTAGCGGCATGAAAATTGACCTGGAGGTTCTTTTGTGCAAGCTGGTCTGGTTCCATGTTGGTCCGTAACCTTTAGAACATGTATTAACATAAAGAATAATTTAGAAGTTCTAAACGGAAGTTATTTTGTCGGCTGAGAGAGTTTTCAATATGGATTAGTCTCAAAATCGCCTGAAAAGAAAAAAAGGATACTATTCTCAAGATTATTCCCTTACATATAAGACGTTTTATCTATTGGACTGTGATTTGTAATAAAATCATTACGTCGTTCGTCTGCGAGAGAAAAAAATCGCACGCAATGAGACAAAATATCTAGTATCCTAATGGTGTGAAAATAGATTTTTGTTTTGCTTAAAGACAAACTAAACAGACTGTGTGTGAGAGATTTCCATTTTTGTCTCTAAGTGTGTCTTAGTAATGAAATAAAAATCAATGGATAATATGGCTAGTTAGAGTTCATACAGTGAAATAAATGATATATGTTGAAAACTTGAATTTTAGTAGGTACATGTATCTGGGAAAAGGATCTTGATTGCATGTGAAACCAACATGGATCAGATCAGCCTGCGTATACACGCAGTCTGATCAAGATCCATATCGATCTCAAACAGCTTCAACATAACTTTCATAAAGTAGTGGCTTTGAATTCGACCTGGAACTTTTTCTAATCTAAGTTTGTCTGTTTTCATGTGGGTCCATCAGCTTTCGAATATGCTTCAGAACAAGGAATGATTTATATTTTTTAAAGAGCAGTTATTTGTCAACTGTAGGAGTTTTCAATATGGACTTGTCTAAAATTTTGGTTGCTATTCTTTAGATTATTCCCCCTTCACATAAGACGTCTTATTTCTAGGACTGTGATTCCTAAGTAAAATCATTACGTCGTTCGTCTGCGAGAGGAACAAAAATCCATGAAGGTCTTTCTCTAGCACGCAATGTGACAAAATATCTATCCTAATGGTGTGAAAATAGATTTTTGTTTTGCTTGAAGACAAACTAAACAGACCATGTTTGTGAGAGATTTCCATTTTTGTCTCTAAGTGTGCCTTCGTAATGGAATAAAAAATCAATTGATATCGCTAGTCTGAGTTCAGACAGTGAAGAAATACAGAGTTTTACTTAGCCGTAGAAAACTCAAATTTTAGTAGGAATATTACAAAAAGGCACTGATTGCATTCAAGACCAATATGTATCTAGATCAGCATGCGCATAGTCACAGTCTGATAATGAGACATATTTTTCTGTTTTGATCAGAATGTAATAAGGCGGTCTAATGTGCATCTAAGTTGACACTTCAGCCGTATTGCAGATACCACTCTCATATATGACATAGTAATAGATGTAAATATGTATTATATTTCTATTTTAATATAGTGTAAAACAGGCGTTGAAACTTTCAAATGAATACACCGTGTAAATCATTTTGCTAAAAGGCATAATGGAATAACTAATAGTCTTACACGGTCGCAGAAAACTGTTACAAATGATTATATTGATTGAAATATGTTGTCAAAAGGAATCATGCAGGAAAATAAAGTTGTAAAAACATGTAAACAATTTGTAACGAGCTCCGGCTCGCCTATTATATACACGAAATTCAAAAAGGCAAAACGAGGAATTTATTATCCAGTGGCTAAAACTCACAAATGTTCAAAGAATACAAAGAAGGATAAAAAGCTAAAGAATTGTTGTGTGATATATTCACGGACGTACGGACGAGAAGTGTATGAAAAGATAGATATATGGCCTGACGATTCAGAACGTGAAAGGTTAGTTAAGATAAGTGAGGAAGTTACGCTTATTCCTGACGATGAAAGTGTTTGTAGTGAACACGCAGATGAATCGGTGGATACCCTCACGGATTATTCTACAAGTATGGATAAAACGGATCCCGAGGAAACTGAAACTTGGTATGTATTTTCTTGTTCTCCTATCACGATCCTTGATTCCAGGCACCAGATGTTAAGTCATAGGAATTGTAAATGTAGAATGTCCAATGGGATATATAGGTCTGGCATTATAAAGGAAAAATCTTGTAAATCGGAACTTACTGTCCTAATTTCTAGTTTTGTGTTAGGTCTACATATCGCTGTTTTTCATCGAAAACCTTATAACTGCAGCTTGAAACAAGCTGCAGTTACAAGGTTTGTGATGAAAAGCGACAGTTTATTTGATCGACTACATCCAATCGGTTATGCTAGAGCAACAGATAAGAGGGGGTAAACACATTCTTAATTTGTAAATATTTCAAATCCAAACACTAGTCTTTGTTGCTCGTACCCATTTGAATCGTATCGGTGAGACGATTCAAATGAGTACCCATGATATAAGCTTTGATGATCAATGAATGGAATAACACATTTTGGAAATTCATAACCGCTTCTTATTTGTAACTCTGTCATGTCTTAACCCTTTTCCAAACGGCAAAACGTTAAGGCAGTCCTATTCAAAAGCTGCTGTAGACGACACAATTGATGTTAAAAAATATGGGATTTAAGTACAATGCAGCACAGAAAATATTGAGACAAAACGAAAAAGTGCTGATTATCAGCACTTTCTTCTTTTGTCTCAATGTTTTTCCAAGCCATTTCTATTAGGGACGTCAAAACGGCTAGTTTGGGAAAGGGTTATGGGTACTGTGAAAAAGCGTAAGCACTGGTGGTGAACTCGGCCAAAGCGAGGGACGTTTTTTCGCGATCAATGTATTCCGTCGATGTTGTTATGAATATCGTAACTACGGCTTCGATAAAGCCGTAGTTACGAGATTTTATAACAACACCGACAGTTTGTCAATACAAAACGGTAAACCCGGTCTGTTTTTAGAACAAGTTCATTGTCATTAGAAAAAAATATCTATAAACTCACATTTAAACGCAAAATATCTATACCTTGTTGTAGCGAAAATAGTTCACCACCAGTGGTAAGGTACAATGTACCAGTGTCTTTATAAGGATTCAAGTCTACATTTATTATATGCCACTTCCAGAACTGTTTTAGCTGTAGGTCTTTTCAATTCCGAAGCATCCCCTATAATTATTCGAATTGACAATATTTCCCCTGAATTTCACGAAGTAATAGATTCTAAAATTGACATTTCACGATGTTTTCTCCGACATAATTACACGTTGTAAAGATGTATTATGGCGGATTTCCCTGAACTACATACGGCGTAATCAACGTGTGTTTGATTTACGATTTGTAATTTTAAGTTTTTTTTTCTCTTTATTATGAGACATTTTAGTCTGGTCCAGATTAGAGGGTTGTGCAGATAAAAAAAAAAAAAAAAAAAAAAAAAAAAAAAAAAAAAAAAAAAAATGTGACAAAGAATATAATCTGCATTTGGCATATATAGACAATACAAAGGGCGAATCGAAAAACCAAAACGGTATTTAGGCTATTGAGGACCTCAATTGACCAAACGCCAATCGATAGATCGCTCCGCCCAACGTAGAATTTAAGACAAACAATGGGGGGCAATTGCATGCGGATTGTTTTGATTGTCAGTCGATATATCGTTACAATATCACGCGTAACGAAGAATTTAAGACAAACAATGGGGTGGCATTTTTCTGATCGTCCATTGACTTGTCGGTGGTTTTGATTGACAGCTTGCGTTTGGTCAATTCCATGCATTCTTCGATGAAAGCGTTAAGTCCTAATATATCTATTGCCATTTCCAGAATTTCTCGGCTGGAGGTCTTTTTAATTCAGACGCCGCCGCTCACATTTTTATCCAAAATACAATATTTCCCTCTGAATTTGAAAGTAATAGACTACAGAATTGACAAAAAATGTCTTCCTCGACAAAGTTGCACATCGTAAAGACGTATTAAATGTACATCTAACTCCATACAGCGTAATCTAGGTCTGCTTGAATTATAAATTGGTTTCGCGCGAAGCTATAATTAAACTTCATAGATTAGTTCTTATACATGATAAAAACATAGCATGGGCTACTTATTTGCTTTTTTAAAAATAAATTTTGGTTAACAGTAAAACGACAAGGTATCGAAATTATGGTAATTTTGACCTGCTTTAGTATTGTCTGTGTTTTCAATATAGTCGAAACAAGCAGATTTAGCTGAAAAGCTATTATTCTTTTTCTCAAATCAGATCCGGGTCTGTATTGTCAAAGATCTTACGGCCAGGTTCGACAGGATATCATAATGGGGAATTTGTCGTACGATCGTTGATGATACGAACCCTGGTTATTATCTTTAGACACGCTATTTAACCCTTTCCCAAACAACAAAATTTTAAGGCGGTCCCATTTGAAAACTGCTGCAGACGACAAAATAAATGACCACAAAAGACCAAAAATGTTTGTTTCATAGCACAGAAAAAATATTAAGGCAAAAGAAGAAACTGCTGGTTATCAGCAGTTTCTTCTTTTGTCTCAATGTTTTCTCAAGCCAATTCTGATAGGGACGTCAATACCAGATCTTGTTTGGGAAAGGGTTAAGACCTGCCATCATTTTGCGTGACGATTGTCTTCTGATACGCAAAGTACTAATTTTTGACGTAAAGAGTTTTGGTTGGTTCTCAGTAAAACGAAATGAAATCCAGGCCCCGGTTTCTCGAAAAAAACTTGAGTACGTTCTCATGCTCAAACCTGAGCACCGTGCTCAAATTGCACGAAATCTACGTGAACTTCAATCGAATACCCTTCAACGTTGGAGAGTATCCCTTTAAAGTTGAGCATGTTCTCATGAGAATAAACTTAAGTTTTTTCGAAAAACCGGGCCTAGGTTATGGTAATTCTGATATACTTCTATCTTGTGTTCTTAGTATTTCTCCTAGAGACGTCAAAATTGTCTGGGAACGGATTTTCCATAGGTGTTATTCACTTGTGGTGAGCTCGGCCAAAGCGTGGGACGTTTTTTCGCGATCATTGTATTCCGTCGGTGTTGTTATAAAATATCGTAACTACGGCTTCGATAAAGCCGTAGTTACGAGATTTTATAAGAACACCGACGGTTTGTCAATACATATCGGTAAACCCGGTCTATTTTTTAGAACAAAATCATTGTTATTAGAAAAAAACTACCCAATCAGATCTTTAAACTCACATTTAAACGCAAAATATCTGTGCCTTGTTGTAGCGAAAAACGTCCATCGCTTTGGCCGAGTTCACCACCAGTGTTATTCGTACTCCGTAGACTAGCACCATTTTGCGTGACAGTTGTCGTTCGCTAGGCGAGGTACTAATTTGTGGTATAGATTTTTGGTTCACAGTAAAACGATATGGCGTCGAAATTATGGTAATTTTGACCTACTTTTGTCTCGTCTTTGTGTTTCGGATCAAATTGTAGTTTAGTTTGACTGTTATCAAGAAAGCTTGTTCATGTATTTGATCTTGAAGTGAACAAAAGAAAAGATTTTGGATTTGTAAAATGTATCTGCATAGGAACAGATAAAACGGGGAAGGGGCATTCTAAATTTATCATTTACAATCCAAACTCTATGTTGTGGAATTCATTTGAATTGTTTCGATGAATACCATCAACAGAGTTTGATTAACAATATATAAGATGTATTTTGAAAGGCAAATGTCGCCTCTTACCTATAGCTATGTGTCTGAATCCATGTTTGTGTACAGTTCCAACAAGCACCACATTCGCCACCATTATCTAAGCTCAAATAGATGAATTTAATTCCGAGCATTGGCGCATTTGGATGAAAAACACATGTAGATAAAAATAGAATGGTGGGAATTTCCAAAACTCGAAAGCGTACGAAACCTTTAGGTACTATAATCCTCGAAGGGTCTTCCCGACCTAAAAATGGCTTCAAAATTCTCTCTTAAACCTAAATGATGTAAATCGAACTTCATCAAATTTATTAGATAGTCCTTTTTCTCAATTATCATTTTCGAAAAGCACACAGTAACTGTTGTTCTTTTTGTTTTATCTTACAATTATTTTGTCGCGTGGACGTCATGTTGAATCGGAGCATTCTGAAATTTCGCTATTTTTTTAAAGTGTTAAGAATTGAATACCACGAGGTCCTTTACATGTGACAAGTCACGTATATATTCGTATATCCAAGAGTTAATTGTTTCATCTATAATTCACGATTTATTCTCTCGTAAAACAGAGTTTACTCGGATAAACGTCAATGAAACTATTTTGCTGCTTTTCATTGAAAACCTCGTAACTGCAGCTTAATACATGCTGAAGATACGAGGTTTTCTTTGTAAAGCGATGATTTACTGGAGAGGGCTGGTATCTGGTTAGTGAATTTTTCTCATCGTGAAAAAACCCGAATTCAAATGAGCCAGGATCTTGAAATTGTCCCTTAAGGCTTTTGAGCCCAACATGTTCCAGATCAGCCTGCGTATACACGCAGTCTGATCAAGAACCATGTTGTTCTCCAATAACTTTTTCCTGACACGTAACGACCGTAAGAGTCAGCAAAGATCCAAGTCAGACTTAACTTATTCACAGACTGATCTTAAAATATTGCGGTCTCAAATGCTATAGGGACCCTTTTCCCGATCCCGGCTCAAGTATTTAGTGTGACGAAACTATTTTTTTAAGTCTATGACATCCCTTTTCTAAATAGGATGCATTTCGCAACTTTTTCAGTAGTATACATACCTAAACCCTTTCCCAATCAGTGACTCATTTAAAGAACCCTCAACTAGAAACGGATTTACAAACATTGCATGAAAAGATTTTTTCAGTGGTATTATTCTATGTCATGCAGATAAACACTAGATAGTTTTAATTTTTGGTTCAGTGGCCCCTTTTAATTTCGACCAAGCTACATGTAAAATATTGTGGTAACTATGTTTACGAGAGAAAATAAGTTAAGAGTTTCTAAGGAATTCCGGTTGACAAATAAGGCGTGAAAGCACAAAAATCAATAGACAAAACGGCTACTGTAATAGGAAACAAAGTTAAGCAATGTTTAACCCGTGTCCATTAATCAAACCATCATTCCATTATGAAATCATCAATCAGAAATTAAACCAACCGAAAACAGAAATTCGATGTGTAGCTGAGATTTTGTTAACAAATAGGAATTCCAAACTCACATTCCCGTTGACAAATATCGTGTGAAGCAAAAAGGGTCAATAGACTAAAATGACGTGGGCTTTATGTGATAGGAAACAAAGTTAAGCAATATTTAATCTATGTCGATTAATCAAACCATCATTCTATCATGGAATCACCAATCAGAAATTAATCCAACCGAAAGCAGAAATTCGATGTGTAGCAGAGATTTTGTACGAATGGGAAAATTTCATGGCATTTTTTATGAGGCAAAATTCATTTCATTTTTTAAAAAGTTGATTTTGATGTACAAACTGAGGCCATTTGGATTGTTGGAGAAAAACAAAAACAAACAACCTCCTGTTTTATACATGTGGGTATAACGGAAGACAATCGGTCTATAAGTTAAGTGTTTTCCTAGAAAAAAGCAAATTGTCTAGAAAGCAAATTCTCGTTGACAAATATGGCGTGAAGCAAAGAAATCGATAGACAAAACGGCTACTGGCTTTATGACATGTGATAGGAAACAAAGTTAAGGAATGATTAACCCATGTCGATTAATCAAACCATCATTCCATTATGAAATCATCAATCAGAAATTAAACCAACCGAAAACAGAAATGTATGGCTGTGATTTCTTTAAAGGAAAGGAAATCCATACTCTAACACTGGGAAATTCCTCATTAGGAAAAGTTACAATTCAGACATTACGGATCAAAACTCATCACTAGATACCAAACACTTCGTGTATCTTCGGGCGTTGTCCAAAGGGACAAAGGTAATTATCGAGAGAATCACTCGTCAATTTCCGGGCGTTATCTGCAACGGTAATTGACGAGGGATATCCTCGTCAATTTCCGTTGCTATGGATAACATACGAAGATGCACGAGTTTAGTAGTAATTGATGGGTTGTACGAGCACGTAATCCTTAATATTTGACAAAAAGAGAGTTGTTCGAAATGCTCCCGATCTCATCTTTGACCTATTTCTTTGGACTAATTACGCATCTGCAGACCGAATCAATACCTAGTCTTGGTGATTGACTTTTATAGTTCCGAAATAAATCTTGATGTGATTTCCTTCCTACCTAAATGAGATTCCTTCCTTTTGCATGAGACTTGGAAGTAACTAATCAAGGTTTATTGCTAGAAATATGTGTTATTCTAGAATTATGACTTGGAATGAACAATGTCAGAAACTCAGAATACAGAGACTGTATAACATCAGTATACTTATCTGGTCGTTCTACTTTTTATCCCATTACCAAACGGCACATTTTTAGACTTGTCTAAATTCAAAGATGGTGCAGACGACAACTTTAAGTGAACGAAATTTAAAGATCCTTGGTCTTTTGAGGTAGAAAACATCGTGGGAAATGAAGAAATTGCTTGTCACAAGCAATTTCTTCATTTTCCACAATGTTTTCCAAAGCCATAATCTTGTAGGGAGTCAAAAAGAGCCATTGTGTGGTAATGGGTTAAAGCTGAAATGCTTTTAAAGGCTAAGAAAAGATGTCGAGCATTAAGAAGATCAGCATTAATAACATTTCCGTCTTTTGCCTTAAAGCTACTCTTTCCCAGATTTTGGACCAAAAATTGTCAAAAACATACGAAATGTACACTTTTTAAGCTTTATATGACCTGATTAAATGATTACGACAAACTATTGAAGCAACGACTTATTTTTTCGCAATTTGATACCGAATTCATGAAGCGATGTCGAAAGTAGGTCAAAAACAGTAGGACCTGCGACTTTCTTAAATGACGTCACAACATACATGATGACGTCATTTTGAAATTCAAGCATGAATCTCGTTTGAATACACCCTGATACAGTTCCAAATTTTTAACCGTGACCTGCGCATGAAGAGAGCAAACAAAAGGTCACGTGGTCTTTTTACTATATAATTCATTGTGCGAGTCGTTATTTTCGCGCGAGCATTTTTCATTTATTCTGTCTAAGTATTAAGAATATTTTATACAGTCATTTGCGTTAATTATTAGAGTTTTCAGTTACAGGAATATTTTTGCAACTTTGATTGAAAAAAAAAGAGATTTTTTGGCTTGTAATCATTCGTACCCTGTCACCAACGCACATTACCACCATGCAAGTTCAGGATGAGCTACTGCTTTTGAAAACCATATAAAAATAATTTTGCAGGAGCAAGTGAGCTCCTTAGTACTGTCCAAGTGTGAGCGGTAATATTTTGCATGTGTTTAGATTAGTATGGCGCGCGAACAGGGTCTAAAGTCAGTATAGCGCTAGACCGATAATTAAAATAGGGGTAGACCCTTAAAAATACCGGTCTACCCTTATATTTTTACCGGTCTACCGATAAAAATATCGGTCTACCCATAAAATAAGGGTAGACCCCTATTTGAAATAACGGTCTAGCGATAAATTACCGGTAGACCGATAGTTATTTTTGACCCTTCTGCTCGAAATCTCATTAGCCAATCAAATGGCTCGTTACATCCTCAACACACCGGGAATATCAACGACCGTATAGTACAAGCTCTGTGATTGGCTATCGAAAAAATAGGGGTCTACCGATAAAAATACCGGTCTACCGGTAATTTTATCGCTAGACCGTTATTTTGAATAGCGGTTTACCCTTATTTTATGGGTAGACCGATATTTTTATCGGTAGACCGGTAAAAATATAAGGGTAGACCGGTATTTTTAAGGGTCTACCCCTATTTTAATTATCGGTCTAGCGCTATATTGACTTTAGACCCTGTTCGCGCGCCATAGATTAGAGCCAATAATGGACAGGTCACAGGATGGATTCCCAGCCGCGGAGCGTGGACAATTATAAATTAACTTATTGCTGAAATATTGTTTAGAGGCGTTAAATTAAAAAAAGAAATGAAAAGAAACATGTTTTAAACGTTTACAAAACAAGAAATGTTAATGTTTTAACTGTCAAGGGCGGATCCAGGATTTTTTTCAAGGGGTGGGGGTGAGGTCTAGCCCAAAAGATGGCTTTAAATTTGTGAATTTTGTAATGTTAGATACCATACTAACGCTGTGTAGTCAAAATTCGATTTTCGACCTATTCAAGGCGGGGTCCGGATCCCCGACCCCCTTTTAGATCCGTCTTTTACTGTCTTACATAGATTGTTTCAAAAATCATTTCAAGGGGCAAAATAATGAAATACTTTTAATCAGCTTTTTCTCCTTTTGCCTCAAGGTTTTCGTTACTATAATACTATATTTTTCATGGGGGCCCAATTGCCAGGGGGGGGGGGGGGGGTCCACGCCCAAATGATGACTTAAATGTGTTAAATTATATATAACGTTAGGCCTATATTGACGCTTTAATTATAGTCAACATTCAATTTATGGCTAATTCCAGGGGGGGAGGGGAGGGAAGTGCGGATACCCCGACCCCCCCCCCTCCACTCTAGATCCGCCCTTGCACTTAAAAAACCTACTTTCATGATACCCATTCTGTTATCTGCAAGAGCTTCCAAATTGAATCAGGTGCCGTTTAGGAAAGGGTTAAGCCGCTGTCAAACTTGAAAAGTCTAAATAATTTGTCGTTTGGGAAATGGGCTTTAACAGCTATGTTTTTATTATCAAATTGATCTACCATAATGAATTATCTTTCTTCATAAACCTTTCGGTACTGACATAATCATCTTCACACTGAAAATGGCATATTTCGTACTTTTTTGTTGGGGAAGGGGGGTTTACGTGAATATGACACTTTAACCTTGCGGCTAGGTCCTCAAAAGATCCGAGGATAATACTTTTTCGGAGGGTCAAAAATGACTTAAAAGCCGATAAAGGCCATAAATGGAAGTCAGTCAATGATATCCCGTCGAGATTCACAGAGGAATCATCACTAAACGGTGTGTGATTCCTCTTAAGGACAGATCCTCCAGTTGTTACTGCGCAACTTACTGCGCATATCCTAAATAACGAAATAAAGCTGTTTCAGTAGGTCAGACACCGGCTTGAATTTGCCCTTCTTTAGCCTATGTTAAAATGGTCAACTTACCGCTGTCACAGCACCTTCCACAACACTCGCAGGCCGTCATGACTTGGGTTACTTGATCCACTGCCTCTGTGCTCCATTTTGATGGTACTAAATATATATGTTGAGAACGAAAATCGGAAGATGTACAGTAAAGAACAGGACCACTGTTTACTTTCACTTTAGAATGGCTGTTTGCCGCCCAACTACATGTACATTTTTGGGAAGCATCCGCAGAAAGTAGTCCTGCAAATAATGCAAAAAATATGCTATACAGCCAAAGAGCAGATGCAAAAATACTAAATTATCAAAGAAAACAGTATTTAAACTATTGTTTAACACACCAAACAGCCCTCTGCATGCAGAGACAAAAATTTCTTGGACTATTTTCTACTGTACAACGACCCGGAAGCAAAAGGTTAACTGGGGTCACTCCAGTAATTGGCCTTTTCAGCAAATGTATTTTTTACATTTAGTTAATGTTTGGTTGATAAATGACAAGACCCTTTTCGGTTATTTCAATTTTCTTTGTTTGGTCAAATAAAAGTGTAATAGTACTCGGATGGTACATTTCGCTTTCTGTTACGCGTTCAACATGTGGCGTTAGCGATAGGAAACGGAGCAACAATAGCAAAGTGGTGTCTTTATGAGCTAGTCTGCTTCAGATGGACACAAAAGATGACACTTTTTGTTAGCTAAAGCTGGTAATAAGGAAGTAAATGGATAAAAGTAGATAAACAATTTCGGACAGAGCTGCAAAAAGTAAAGCAAATTTTACTTATAACTAAGAAAAACGCTTGGTTTGATATATTTTTCTCTTTTTGTTTTTGTAGGTATGACCAAGCGTAATGTCTATACCAAAATAGAAAAAAAATCTTACCGCTGGATTTTTTTTTTATTATCAGAAACGTTGCGAAAAAAGAGCAATTTCAGCTACTTCTGAAAGAATGTTTTACTAAAAATTTCAAAATCATCCCTTAATTTTCCCAAATTGATACTCATTTAGACAAAATAAAACATATTGAACACAATAAAGACTTTTTTATGTAATCCTAGTCATTTCGAACACCTTTTTTGTGGGTATTTAAGTGATACCTAATATTTGCAATTTTAGACAAGAGTAGTCTCCCTTGAAATCCAATAACTTTTTAATTCGCTTGGTGACCTATAGTTTTTAAGTCATTTTTTTACTTCTCATATATTTAAATATCAGTACAGAAAAAATAAAAAAAATCTTACCGTAGGAAATAAATGGAGGATCTGTCCTTAAACTTCTTCGTTCATTTCCATTGCACGTTGGATGCTTTACTCTCATTTGGGTCAGAGCCTCGATCTGGCATCAAAAAGTGTTACTATTTTAGTAACAAATTGGAAGTGTATTTAGGTGTATCTTGGTCCGCGCTGTATACGCATGCGTGACAGTTAAAAAATAAATTCAACCGCATCTGAGACGGGGTTGAATTTTGGTTTGGATTCTCCCTAAATTCGGCTATCTCTCTTATAATTTCGGCTCAATCTATAATACCACCTTCATGACCTACAGCATCTGTAAGAGATAAGCATGGTGATGTTCACAATACACTTGGGTACATGATCATCTGGAAATATGGCTGTCTCACTCTCAGATTTCATTTGGAACACCACGGACAATTCTGTCGAATCATACCTTGGATGCAAGTCGTGGAACTACTGTCAGACTATGAATAGAATAGAACAGAATAGAACAACAACAGCAACAACAACAACACTAATCGTTCCTCTGTAACTAATGTCAACTATGAAGCGACAACGATTCTGAAATGCACTGTTTGAAGTTCCAGTTTCCTCTTTTTTTTAGAATAATTACAACCTGCAAGTCCCGCACGTTGCCCTGGTTGTTTATTTGGATGACCCCGAAAACTACTCTATGTAGCGTAACTACTTCCGGCTAAGAAATGTCATTTTTTAACATTTCTTCATACACATACTTCCGAGTCGATGATTCGATCTTCGATAGAATTGTCCGAGGTGTTCTGCTCTAAAGGACCCTTTTCCAGATCCCGTCCATTTGATTTTTACAGCATTTTCTAATTTTATAGTCGTATTTTTTCAACAAAATACACGTGACATTATGCTTATGTTCATTTTTGTTGGCAAAGGATAAAATCAAATTCCAAACAGATGATCGTGTAAAAGTTGGCACCAAATGGAGTTCTAGTCATCTTGCTTATGACTGATATCATATTAGTAATTGTAAAACATGCCAAGGAAAACAATCTGGACTAATTACTCTGTAGTAATTAAATTATTATCATTAGCTTTAGTCATTAGGCTTAAGACTTCCATTGCTTTGAGGACCAAGGACGACTCATTATAATTTTTTTCTAAATGCCATCAAATGCAGTGTAAACAATCTTCTGCTAGGAATATAATGGCGTGGACCCTTTAATCTGGCCCCTTGTCTGCAACACTGCACATAAGAGGCGCTATTTAAAAAAAACAAGATTTCATATAATAATGTCGCTTTTCAACAAATACCTCGTAACTACAGCTTTAAACAAGCTGTAGTTTCGAGCTTTTTTTGTAAAGCAGTGATATACTGTCTATAAGAATATCTTTTCATAATTATCAATTTAATGAATTATTCGATTTCTAAAGGTTATGAACTTGTAAGAGAGTGTTTGATGATAAATGAGACAGACATATTAGTAATAATTCGTCATAGAAAATGAAGTAGTTTTTGCGAGAAAAATACACTTCTTACATTTGAGTAATTATTGCAAGTAGAAGTACTTGAAGGCAACCTTGTAACTTTTCCCTTGGTATATTTCGCTATACATCAGCATAGGAGGTATTTATTTTTTCAAAATGCAATATTTATTTGGTGTTCCTTGAATTATAATTATGTTGTGAGTAACCCTTTGACTCATTTCATCAAAATATAGGGTGTCATGAACAAAACATTTATCAAATACATTTTGAAAAGACATTACCCCTTCTTATAGATTTGTAACCCAGACCGATGTCTCATTTTCTATCTGTTCACACTATTTTCCAGCTACTTACCGTCGCTTTTCAACGAAAATCTCGTAAATGCAGCTTCTCTAATGTTCTTATTGAAACCGTTGTTATATTATTTCTTGGATGTTGTTGTTTGGAGGTAGCTTTGTTGATTATTGTTTTTACAACGAGGTATACAATTACATTTTATGACAACGTATGGTGATCTTGTTCGCAGGATCTGGGTTATTGATTCTTTTACTCATAAAAAACAAAAGATTAGGTGTAATTCCCGTGGTTATATGTTATTTTTATGAGGCCTTCATCAATTATTTAAATCTCATCTGTGGCTAACAAATATATACGCGTTTATCCATCAACACGTTAGAAAGAACCTTATTGTTGTACGATATCCACGTTGGATAATCACGTGATACAACAATTTCAGAAAATCTTCAATATCTTTTTTAAAACAGGACCTATTTGAATTCGGTTTGAAGCAGAGAATGTGGAAAGGCGTCACGCATTAGATGGACGTAAAGAATTCTTGAAAAATCAGCTAATAAAAAAGCTATTGAAGATCAACCAAAATTTTGGTTGATCTTCAATAACATTTTTATTAGCTGATTTTCCAAAAATATACCACGTCCAGCTTATTCCCGGCATTTTCCACCCTTCTCTGCTTCAAACCGAATTCAAATTGGCCAAGTATTAAAAGAGATATTGAAAATTATCGGAAATTCTGAGTCACGTGATTATACACAGTGCTTTTTGTTGTACGATATCTGTGACATGGTATCTACACTGACAAAAAATTATGCCATTTGCACATAATGACGCTTTCTGGTGCCTCTCATAATTAAGCCTTTATAAAACACGGGGAAATTGAAGACATTGCTTGTGACAATCAATTTCATAATTTCTGTAAGCCATCACGCTAAAATGGAACATCTAGGAAGTCCGAAAATCCAAATTTAGAGAAACAGTTTGAAGCCAGCAGAGGTCAACCTGAAGTTGTATTAATTTAGTAAAACCAACATATCGTAAGATTTAGAAAACATCTAGATTAAGAAAATTACATAAAAAAAGAACATTAATTAAAGTTCAATGATTCTATCATAGTCAGTCTGTATGGATTGCGGGTAGATATTTTTCACACTTCCAAAAGGTCCCTTTTAACGTGACGGTTCACAATCATTATATCTAGATATAAGCTCTGTCCTTATTTCTATGTATGAAATAACCAAGCTACCCTTTGACTATGTATATTTTAATTCAACTTCTTAACATTTGGCCCCATTTGTCGATAAGTGTCGGTAAGAGTAAAGATTGATCATAAAATGAGCAGATGGTCGTCTGAAAGATAGAAAACCTGTCCAATCAACATATCTTTCAACACTAGAAATTTTTGCCTCTTATTGGGGAATTTAACAAAAGTTCATAATGCCCGCTTCTTAATTTTTGACAGGTCTAGATGACAGATTTGATTTGATAATTCAGAATATTGTACCGGTATTGTTTATATTAGCCCAATTAATGTAAACATTTAAGAGATGTTCTTTTCAGTTTACCTTTTCCTGAACATATTAAACTTTTGGTTGAATTCTAGAGACTGACAAAGTCATTTTCTCGCAATGTGTAATCTTACTTACGGTCTCTGACATTAGTCATGTGTACTTTTTATCAAAGACAACCATTTTTTATTTCAAATGTGTTTCCTTTGTGGTCAAATCCGTTGTAAGTATCAATGTTAACGGTTAATTGGCGAGAAGGGTAAACCCAGACTTCAAAGAATAGTTCTTAAAGGACAATGACAGATGACTCTAAATTTGAAACTTTTGTTGTGTGAACGACATGTTTTTGGTCACATTTTCTCAACACCTCGGTATATGAAATAAGAACAAATTATGAACATGATGTCGCTAAGTAGGTAAGAGGCTATCGCCTCTTACCTATACATATTTTCTTGTTTACGGAAAAGGTTTCAATTCTCTATTACATGAATATTAAAGATTGATAATAAAATGAGCAGATGGTCGTCTGAGAGATAGATAAACCATTCAATCAACATACCTTTCAACACTAGATATTTCAATGGTGGAATGGGAATGAGCCTGGATCTGAAAAAAGGTACATTAAGGCATTTGAGCCCAACATAGTTCCAGATCAGCCTGCGTATACACGCAGTCCGATCAAGAACCATGTCGTTCTCCAATAGCTTCTTTATGACCCGTAGCGTATGGAAGAGAAGAGAGCAGAAATGATAAAAGTCAGACTGCTTTTAGGCACAGGCTTATCGTGAAACATTGGCTGTCCCAAATCGTCGGTGTTATTGCAAAAGCTCGTATCTCCAGCTTAAAAAAGCTGGAGATACGAGCTTTTGCAATAACATCGACGAAATTCTATAAGCACCTTTTTCCAGATCCCTGCTCAAATGGACTCGGTGATATTTTCTCGATGATCGTTGAGTTTGTTAACAGATAGGCTTGGCACGCGACGGCTGAAAAGAATTTCAACAATCCGAGGTCGTGATGAAAACGTTTTCAATGGAATTTAAGTAAACACTTCGTGATACAATAACAAAGATGATGTGTGAAAATTGTTAGCCGTCACGCGAAAAGGGGCCATCCAGAAAGCCCGTAACAATAATATGATTTAAGAGTCAAAATATGGAAAAATCCCCTTGAACAAAATATTGACATTCGTGTTCCAAGACCAGCCAGCGATTTGGTATTAGTGATGTCTTACTTGGATCCCTAATCCTCTCTCACGATTGCTACCAGTCATAAAGAATCTGTTGGAGAATAACATACTTCTTGATCAAACTGTGTGTATATACAGGATGATCTGGAACCATATCGGGTCGAAAAGCCTTAAGGTGCCCCTTTCCAGATTCTTTGTCCAATTGGTCCATAAAACCAGCATTGACCCAAAAGCTTGCATGTCGAATCCGAATATGATATGTATGTATAAATCGACATACATTGATTTTACTTGAGCATGTCTATCATAAACTGTATAAATGCAGTGTCTACATCTGCTACTTTTCAGCTCATTGAAAGTAACAAGAAGTCTGGTTCGTAACAAACAAACAGTGGGATAAAGATAAACATAAGAATGTTAGGTATCTGTATACACAATTAACATTTTGCACTTCACCCTATCTGTGTAAGCCTATCTTGTTAATCAGAAGAACAGATTCCTTTGAGCAGAGATTGTATAGGGAGATTGCCTGTAACGGTGTATCTTTCATGTTATAGCTCGCCTGGGACATAGCCTGATATTTCGGGAGAAATTACATCCTTGACCCAAACATTAGTGCAGAAATAATTTGGGAAACGATTTGGATATAGATACTATATCTTCTTTTCGTAAAATACAAGCGGCATCGTTAGACAAATCAAAGTACTGATGGTACTTAAGGTCGGGAAATAGAGGATTCGAAATACAATGAAGGGATTTCCCGACCTAGAAATGGACAAGATACACAACCAAGGGGATAGAACAATTTTTAATTTTGAAAGATAAAAAGTTTAACTCTTTATTGTAATATTACTAACTCGCACACGGGTGATTACAATTTAGAATCCCCACCCCCATCCCACCCGTCCAAGTGGACTTCATGATAAATTTCAACAACAAGAAAAGCTGAATTACTGGAAGATGAATGCACCATGCTAATTTTTGTCTGCCAAGATCAATCTCACTGCTTACGCTGGTGCTTATAAAACACTTGCCATATGGCCTTTGTTTATTCATATCTTAAATTAATCTCTTTACCTTCTTATGAAATGGTCTTCTTTTCATGGATTAATGTGCTTTTATAGCGAATTGACAGATAGTTCAATCCAATAAAAACAAACGACGGGATCTTTTTGAATTTCCGGAAAGAAGCTTAATGCACATCTGAAATAAAGACTATTCTAATTCTAAAGAAACATACAATGAAAGAAGTGATAACCCTAGGTCATTTTTAATTGTGGTGGTAGCAGACAAGTGGTTGATTTGTTTTAACCCCGGGTTTATCGCCTGTTAGGGTGGATTGTACTTGAAATAGTTCTACTTGAAGTCTCAAACCGTTGCTTGGTGCTATCTTTAAACAACATAAAGAGTAGCCGTGAGATAGCACTAGAATCGACCCGACATACTACGTCACCTTTTTGAATTCCAGGAAAGTTGTTTAAACAACACTTCAAAGGCAATGAATTATCTAGTTCTAAAGAAGCACAGAATGAAAGAAACGGTTGACCCTAGGTCAGTTTTATGTTTGTGATGGTAGCAGACAAGTGGTTGACTTGTTTTAACCCCAGGTGTATCGAGTGTTTGAGTGGATTGTACTTGAAATAGTTTTCTACTTGAAGTCTCAAATCGTTGATATGTGCTATTTAAACACGGGGAAAGGCTTAGCTATCAAAATCTCTAGATATTGCCTGAAACACCATATCATAATGGTGAATTTGTCGTACGATCGTTGATAATACGAGAACTTACACTCCAACTGGAAAATTTAATACCGACATCATCAATTGACAAACTTCAATTACTTACACTTTAACTCTCACAAAACTGCTCGCTCGAAATTTATCACGCGAACGAATCAGGCAAAGATGTGCAGCCAATGAAAGATGACAAATTTCAGTCTCTGTAATTGGTTTTAGTCTTGTTAACTAGATATAAGTAATTTGCCTCTTATATTACTGTCTGAATGGGTCGTCTACGCGTTATAACCAGAAAATCACCACTAGACATAAAATAATGGAATAGCATGAGTCCTGTCTAGGTCGAGTATTAAATCAGAAGCTGTTTAACCCTCTTCATACTTGGGTTCAAATATATCACTCGATACAACCAGGAGAAATTTCTGAGCGATAAAAGATGACAAAATTCAGACCCAGTAAATGGTTTTAATTTTGTTTAAGCCTCTTATATTACTGTCTGAATAGGTCGTCCACGCGTAACAAGCAGAAAATCAACACTAGACATAAAATAATGGAACAGTGTGAGACTTGTCTAGGTCAAGTAATAAATCGAAATGACTTTTCGAACCATCTACATACTTAGCTAAAATGTAACACTCGAACGAAACCGAAAATAATCATCGATGAAAGATGACAAAATTTAGTCCCGGTAATAAGTTTTTGTTTTGTTCCCAGACATAAGTGATTGGTGTTTTATATTACTGTCTGAAGGGATCGTCTACGGTTACCAAGCAGAAAATCACCACTAGACATAAAATGATGGAGCAATATGAGTCTGTTTGTGTCACGCGACAAATCAAAATGATTTCTCAACCCCTTCCATATTTAGCTACAGATGTAAAACTTGAACGAAACCGAAAGATTCTCATCGATGAAAGATGACAGAATTTAGTCCTGGTAATTGGCTTTAGTTTTGTTTACCGGACATAAGTACATGTAGGCTAATTGGGTCTTTTCAATTACTGTCTAATAGGCTCGTCTACGCGTAAAAACCAGAAAATCAACACTAGACATAGAATAATGGAACAGTATGAGACTTGTCTAGGCCATGAAATAAATCAAAATGGCGTCATTGAAATTTCTCCGTATTTAGCTACACATATAGCTCTCAACGATTCAGAAAAACAATTATCTAACGAATGAAAGATGACAATTTTCAGTCTCTGTAATTGGTTTTAGTATTGTTAACTAGACATAATTAATTGGTCTCTTCAATTACTGTCTGAATGGGTCGTCTACGCGAAACCAGCAGAAAATCACCACTAGATACATGTATATGGAATGATAGAACAGTATGAGACTTGTCTAGGTCAGAATGGCTTTGTTGATCCCTCTCCATACTGTGCTACAAATGTAGTACTCAAACAACCAGAAACATATCTGACCGATGAAAGATGACAAAATTCAGTCAAGGTAATTGGTGATAGTCTTGTTTCCCAGACATAAGTAATTGGCCTCTTTTATTACTGTCTGAATGGGTCGTCTACGCGTAACAAGCAGAAAATCACCACTAGATATAAGGAATAATAGAACAGTATGAGACTAGTCTAGGTTTTGTAATAAATCAAAAGGATATCTTTCCTTCTTTTTCCAATCGTCTTTATCTCTCTGTCCATATGTCTGTCTGTTTATATAACTTTATGAGTTGGTCGTCCTCGTTAGAGGAGAGCTTCAAACAATTTCTTCATTTTCTACAATGTTTTCTACTCCAACGACCAAACATTTTTGAAATTGCATTCACTTGAAATTATCGTCTGCAACATCATTGGAATTGAACCAGTCTGAAAGTTTGCAGTC
Organism: Fragum sueziense; assembly: GCA_963680895.1. Lineage (NCBI taxonomy): Eukaryota > Metazoa > Mollusca > Bivalvia > Cardiida > Cardiidae > Fragum > Fragum sueziense. The sequence goes on from OY804594.1 coordinate 15,619,957, forward strand.
TGGAAATGGGTCAAAGGATTCCGACCACAACTTTCTCTATTCTTCTGACCCTACTAGAATTAGTCGTTAGCACTTAACATCGAAAAATGGAACTATCTGAACTTTAAGGGTGTCCTATAGTAAATCAAGATAGACTTTCTGTTACTTTCTTTTCCTTACCTATTTGCTTTTTTGTTCTTCTCTCGTTTTGTGTTGTGACTACGTTCCAACATGTCGTAGGCACGGCTTAACAGCTTAAATAAGCTGTCGTTACACGTTTGACCGTTACCAACGATATTTAGCTTTGTTTCTATATGTCTATTCACTTATCCGTCGATTGTTCAGTCCTTATAAATTCCATTTTAATGTAGACTCTATCCACCCATCTGTCTATCTATAACTAGCGCATACTCTCGCTTTCCGCGGATAACACTCAGCGTCATTTCTAGAATTGTTATGGTTATTGAGTAATTTAAATATTGCACAATTCTAATAGTAATGAAAATGGTTTGCCTATTTTCCGTCTTTTCCTCGTTTCCTTCTATCTAGTTACTTTTTCCTTTTCTATCTCTCTTTCTGCTTCTGCTTGTTTATGCCATCCTTTAATACCATATCCGTCCCTATAGATAACAAGTATGAAAGCACAAATTGACATAGAGTAATTGAGCAGTCTGGACCTAGTCTGGACTCGGCAATAATTCATGGTGTATCTCTCACCCTTTCTTTCCCGTTTCTTCGATTCTGTTTTCTATATCCACATTGTCGTTTTTCAACGAAAAACTCGTAACTGCAGCTTGTTTAAAGCTGCAGTAACGAGGTTTGCGATGAAAAGTAGCGATATGTTGATCATTTTCCGTCTGTCTGTATACCACACTCTCTTACAATTTTCTACTTTGACCACAAGCAGAAAAACCCGTAAGACAAACTGAAGCTGGTTGTCTTGCAGTGATTGAAAATGGGCATGGATCTGTAAAAAATCCTTTAAGGCATTTGAGACAAACATGGATACAGATCACTCTATGCCTAAGTACTTCTGATCTCGACACATGGTGTTGTCTTACATTAGATACGTGTCATTAGCCAGCTTTTATGCGGTGGATAATCACATGATACAATATTTTCAGAAAATCTTCAATAATTTTGTAAATACTGGACCGATTGGAATTCGGCTTGAAGCAGAGAACGTGGACAGACGTCACGCATTAGATGGACGTGGTTGATTTTTGAAAAATCAACTGATAAAAAAAGTTATTGAAGATAAATCAAAATTTTGGTTTATCTTCAATAACTTTTTTATCAGTTGATTTTTCAAAAATCCAACACGCCCAGCTTATTCCTGGCATTTTCCCACATTCTCTGCTTCAACCCGAATTCAAATTGGTCAGGAATTAAAAAAAGATATTGAAGATTATCGGAAATTCTGAGTCACGTGATTATACACCGTGTTTTAGAGAACGGCATTCATCTTGACCAGACTGTGTATATACGCAGGCTGATTTGGACCCATGTTCATCTCAAATGTCACAGGAGCACTTTTCCATGTCCCTGCTAAAATATTGACTTCTTCCGACTCCTTTCTCTCTTTCGGTCTGTTCCTTTCTTCTTCGCTTTCCATCTTTCTTTTTGTGCACTTCATTTCAGTTCTCACGCTCGCTCGCAGCGATTCATTACCTTACCGTTCGCTGTAACTCGGCTATTTCAGAAATCAGGGTTTGTAGAAACGGGGCCCCGGGGGTTACCAAGTTTGGTTAAGATTGGTCAATATTTGTAGATACTAGAGTGGTAACAAAGTCAAAACTAGCCATTTTTGACGTTCACGGGCACATAACTCTGGACTTCCTAGTCCGATCTGACTCAAAAACAAACTCATCCGAGAATTCATTGAGAATAAGATGGCTGACTTTAGTGAAAATTTAATGTTTCATTGAGCTCTAACTGTAACATATATAAATTCGATCTCCTGACGTCAAAATTGAGCAATTGAAAGTGAAACTAGACTAGAGTTTGAGTCTCTACTCTCTACTCCCGACATGTGACATGTTTAAATGAATTCAATTGATAATAAATCTATTTGTATTTTGAGCGATTTATAAATATTCCTATATGTTGGTACTGATCCAAAATATCAAATACAGATTCACAATTAATAACGATCCATGTAAGTACTGATGACACTTGAAATTATCTGGAACACTGGTAATGGTCAAATGTGATAGGTCTTGGTCGGAGGTGTCCATGTGTCATATACCAAGGCTATATGCAGACATTGAAGCTCCTGACAGATATTGATTGAGCAGTCTGAACTGTATCGTAAATCAAAATGTCTTACAAAATTACTGTCTCGATCTTTCTTCTTTTGATTCTTTGCTGGTGTGAATTATATATTTTTCCTGCCATGTAACATTGCATTTTGCAGCCTGCAACAATTCTGTGGATAAATAGTTAACTTTGGACAAATAAAATAATTGCCAATTGAGCAAATTGCATCTTGTTATACGATACGAGTAGATCGAATCTTTCTGTTCCATCCGCAATTATAAAATATTTCCATTAAATGCCTTATCAGACTTCCTTCGTATCAATTTACAAGTCATTTATAATGTTTATCTTTGTTGGAAATAATGTTTATAACGATACTTTGCTATTTTTTAATTGACTTATAAGAAAAGAAGGAAATTTAAGGTACGAAATGTTGATATGTGTACTTGCAGTTGAACGAATTAGGAATCGGAATATAGTTGATCGTGAATACGCGGATTTGTTTTGTTTCAATTTAATATTTTCTGAAGCAATGGTGCTTTCTGATGCACTTCATAGAAAAGGCTAATGAAACTTTGAGTCAAAATAATGTTCTCCTTTAGCTTCAACATTTTCTATACAATGATGTACACATATTTTCATTTGAATTGATTATTGTTGCATGCATAAGCTTTAAAAGTAGATCAGGCCAAATTCAGCTCATGATGTTTATATGGACGAATTTGTCATTATTATTGGGGGAAATGAGAAATGATGCTTAACAGTATTTTTTCCCAAAATATTTCCAGTAGGAACATTCAAAGCAATGATATCATGTCAATGTTTCGAACTGTTCAATCCTAATTGAAGTCAAGGATACGTTGAGACTACTGGAAACGTAATAACGGAAATTAGGCATCTGTCGAAATTGCATCTTTTAATTGAGAACACGAAGATTGCATCTAATACTTCTGTTTTTCCTGGCAAACACTCAGCAGTTCATCCCATTTCATTTATTTTTGAAAATTCGTTCAAGTTTTTGGAACCATTTTTAATCGTTTACCAAACAACAAAACATTTGGTCTCTTCTAATTTTAGGCGACAAACATTAATGATGACAAAAACATGTTTATAAGTTCATATACAATTTAGCGTAGATTATTTTAAGGCAAATGGAGAAAATGCTGGTTGTCAGCATATTCTTCTTTTGTCTCGTTATTCTCTCATTTTTTGTTGGGGACATGGTTAATTGTGATCCGTCTCGAAGGAGAGTACCATCATGAGAACGTGAAAAGCATCGACCGTATTTAAAAAGTAAAGGTGGTTTATCAGTCTCAAATTTACGAACTAGGTCCATATTCGCGCGACTTTCACACTTTACTCCACGATCATCGAGCTTCAAAGTCGGCTGTGTATTTAGTCTGCGCAGACTAATCAGGGTCGAAACATGTGGCTCAAATATTAGTTTCTTAATCTATCATGTTTGTCTAACTTGTTAGGCTAGTATTCAAAATGTAGATTCGATTAAACAAACACTATAAATACAATATTTGATAAAATCATTTTCTTCTTTCCCTACAGTCCAGATGACGTCACGTCACCGGAAGTTCCGGGCGGAAAACACGTGACCATAACGTTAACGGATACGTCAGCGTTGGACAGCCCCGATTCCGTCGAACGACAAATACATCCGGCCCTTGACCGCCCCGACAGCCCCACAACACAAGGCTCCTGGCCCTTAAAACGATCTCAGAGGTGGGTTTCTGTAGTGTGTAGTATAAACCAAGGATATCGCGTACATTAAGTTATGTATGGAATAACGTACGCTGTGTTCTTGTGTAGCATGTGATTCTTTGCAAACCAAGGATGTTGCGCACATTACGTCTCGTACGGAATGGCGTATGCAATGCTTTTGGTTTGCGATGATGTCGGTATGTGTCGCGGTAGACTAGAATGTTAGATTAGTTTACTTACAAACTAATATATATTATAAATTAATAATATAACTCAAGAGGAGTGTCGTCGAAAGCATTTTCATAGGCATTTTCATACGCTTTTTGCAACTTTCTAAAGCAACAAATGTGATTTTCTTTGTTTCCAAATAGCTTGGCTAGACTAAGATTGGTCCGAAGATAGTTTGCATCCATTTTCAACTTAAGGTAGTCCTTCCCATGTAGGATTTACTCGATGTCGGATTCTTTTGGAAATAACCAACATTTTTTTTCAACTCGTAGTGTGTCTATATAGATCGGAGGTGATACGAATGTTTTAAAAGCCTACGACGTGGCACGACAAGAAATGCGATGTCGCGTAATATTTTTTTTGTCTCATTAGTCCCAAAACAGAACATTGCATGTTTATAAAATTAATATTACTATTGTAACTATGTAAACAGTTACAAAAGTTACTAGTATGTCTAAAAAGCTTCTGGGATCCCACTCACTGGTTACAACTTACAACGCACTGTATCAAATCATTTCCCCACTTAACAAAATGACTTTGGTCAAGTTGATAAAAATGACAACTAAATAGAATCTATCAAAAAAACTCCACCCTAATCAGATTCACCAGACGTCGAAATTTTCGCGCGACGTCTTTAATATTAGTCACGTAACCTATAAGGACGACGTCGTAAACATTTGGCGGTGGAATGTTTCGCCGCCAAATGTTTACGACATTACCCGAAAAATGCCGTCGTAGTGTGAATCTTTTTAACGGTAGAGCTTTGCGTTACGTGCCGATCATTCTTAATCTTCTGCGTATCTCGGAAAATCTCGGTAAAGCGTGCGACCTTGACCTTTCAATTAGGAATGATTTTTGGAACGTGATCAGAAAAGTATTCATGTGTTAATGAGAATAATGTAGGCTTGTTTACTAGAAATACCTTTAACCCTTTCCCAAACAAGACCCTGTTTTGACGTACCTGGTAGGAAATGCTCAAGTAAAATTGAGGCAAATGAAGAAAATGCTAATAAACAGCATTTTCTCCATCTTTCATCGATGTCTTCTGCTCGTACACAGATGTTTTCTTCACCAACATTCATTTTGTCATCTGCAGCAGCTGTCAAAAGGAAGCATCCTTGAAATTTGCTGTTTGGTAAAGGGTTAAGCTATGTTGATTACTGTCTAACCCCATTCTTGATGCGTTCTTCTCTCTCCTACGCAATTATCTTCTAGGACAAAACTATTTGAAACGTAAATAATGCAACAAACAACTGGTTAATTGTAGTATTAGAAAACATTTTAAAACAGGCGACATTTCTCAGTTAGGCCTACTTATTCCTATCAAAAATGGTATAGAAAGTGAATTCGTTATTATTAAATTAGCAAAGTTTAGATATGAACAAACCCAGGTCGTTAAGTATACTGGTAAAGCTTTTGATCTGTAGCGTTTCTTTGTCGAACATCTTTTAGGACAATTTATACGTACCTCGAGACAAATGACATGGCAGAGCAGCCCATGTTAATCGAATGAGATGCTGTGCCAGGTCATTTATCGTGAGGTATACATGTAAAGGATGTAAAATTAGAAGCTATTGAAGAACAAAATAAAATACTGATAATCCTATGGCCTTTTTTCCATCTAATATCTAGCAAATAGAGATCATTTGATAATGTACTTGCTTTTTTAAAATCTAGCAAATACAGCTAATTTGATCATGTTACTTAATTTTTAAGAAAGACAGCTATATTTTCTTCCCTCAAGAGATTATAATTATGTTTTAAAATTGTATGCTTACTCATGTTTTACTTTCTAAAATTGCTTTTCAATTTCAAAATTGTGTCATTTGGGAATATAAATAAAGTATATGCGGAGACAGGAGTCTATACACAAATTTCATTTTATGGAGTAATTGTAATCTTACTAATTTCTAGGTGAAAATTTTTTGTTATTTGTGGAAGTCAACCATGTCAAAAAAATAAATTTGTTGATTGATTTGTTGAAACAAACGTCATGAAATTTAGTAATGTAAGAATAAACAATGTACCACTAAATTTTCAATAAGTAGCCTAACACATATAAAGTCGATTTTCTTCACAAACACCGTAAGTACAGCTTGTTTAAAGCTATGGTTACAATGTTTGGATGGAAAGCAGCCATAGAATACTGATAATTCAATATCTACTGGCGTTTTTGGACATCGATGAGTACTAAGGGAAGTAACTCAGGTTACCATATTTATTGTGCTATGAAGGTTGCCTCCCTTCGCTTATAGTTTTCAAAATAATGATTCTCTTAATTGCTTGGGCAATGTTGACACTGTCCCAAAGAATGAATTGTTTTGGCCACACTACTTGACAATGGTTCAGAAAAAAAGTGAGGGAAAAAAGAAGGAATTGCTGTCAAGAATTGTTATCCCCGTTTTCTCAATATTCTATCAATACGAGTACGTATGGATTTTTATTCAAATTAAGGTAGTCTATCCCCTGTAAGATTTGCGCGATGTCTGACTTATTCGGGCGCGGTCGAAAACATTCGGCGGTGGAACTTTCCACCGCCGAAAGTTTGCGATCACACCCGAATAGGTTCGGATACATAACGATGCGGTTAAAAAAACTCGAAGTTTTATGAATCTCAAAATGGCCACATTACGGATATTCTACCTTGTGTTTACTTTCTGCAACGGCTTTTAATTTAGATTTATCGCAGACAAGTCCAAATGGAAAGATGTTGTTTGTGGGAAAATAGTAATGTTTGTGTCCCCGAATTGCTTCTACAGACGCCCAAATTACGACTCGAAATAATTGGCGACAATAAAGATAAGTGGAGATTTTGACTAATAAAAATGCAAAACAGCATTGTTCATCAATCCCTACGAGACGATTCGAATGAGAAACCACAGCATAGAGTTTGGATTTGATATAACAAATTAGACCTCTCTTATTTGTTTCTCTGAATAAATTCGTCTCAAGTAAACTATGGCAGATTACAAGAGTTGTATTTGAAGGAAGAAAGGGGATTTGTAATGTTTAAATGTCGGCTGCTGGCAGGCTCGATTATTAGATCAATGTCGTCTGTCAAACGATTTATTTCTCTTCATTTCCGACAGAAATATTGACCCAAAACAATCCATTGCTTTTTTGGCAAGAATTGCACACGAGGCATTTCAAAATAGTTTGGTTATGTTTTGTTATTGTAAAACTCTCCCAAATGAAAACGGACAATAACATTTTATTAGATGCTGTTTAAAAGTTCCAACATAAAATTATACTGACATTTTACACCTTCACTGCTTCAAGCTGAATTTAAGGCAGAATTCCGTAATGTGGCCATTTTTAGATTCATTTATTAAAACATCGGATTTTTTTAGCAGCTTCGTTACGTTTCCGAACTTATTCATGCGTGGTCGTAAACATTCTGCGGTGGAAAGTTCCACCGCCGAATGTTTTCGACGTAACCCGAATAATTCCGACGTCGCTCGAATTTTATTAGGAGTAGACTACCTTAACTCGTATTGAGGCATGCAAGCCATCCTTAGCAACATAGAGCCAGAGGCGAAATTTGAAAAGTGCCAGTAATTCCTAAACTGTGTTACATTTCCATTCCAAATACAAACATAAGCATTTTGAACGATTTAGAATTGTGAATTAATGCATACTTATGGAAATATTTGACAAAATGTTCAAAATTACCTCCCTTGCATATTAATATAGAGTAAAATAATATTTGTAAATTATTTTCTTCTTGAAGCATAATCTTGAAATCTTGAAATCTTGAAATCCGACACGGTGAATCAACTTATGTGAAGTGTATTTACAAGTGTGTGTAATTTGATGCATTTCGTATAGCTAGAAAGTGGTGTTTTTAATGATGGGTCATACACCTTAAAAGTTTCTGCAATTCTCGATGTAGTTGTATCACGTGATTCCTTGAAGTGGGTATGGCCATTCTCAATATCTCTGTCGCTTATCTTAACCTTTTCCTAAATGACAAAATTTTTAGGGTGATCCACTTTAAAAACTGCCACAAATGACAAAATGGATGTTAAGGCAAAAAGGGCCTAATTAGCACCAAAGAGCCAGCGACGAAATTTGAAAAGTGCTAGTAATTCCTAAACCGTGTTACATTTCTATTCCAAATATAAACATAAGCATTTTGTACGGTTTAGAATTTTGAATGAATGCATATTTATGGAAATATTAGACAAAAACGTTCCAAATTACCTCCCTTGCATATGAATATAGAGTAAAATAATATTTGTAAATTACTCTCTTCTTGAAGTATTATCTTGAAATCCGGCACGGTGAATCAACTTATGTGAAGTGTATTTACAAGTGTGTGTAATTTGATGCATTTCGTATGGCTAGAAAATGGTGTTTTTAATTAGGCCCTTCTTACCTTAATAAAGATAGGATATGTGTGAAATATGGCACAGGAAATATTGAGACAAAAGGAGAAAATGCTGGTTATCAGCAGTTTCTTCTTTTGTTTCAATGTTTTCCCAAGCCTTTTCTATAAAGGACGTCAACGCCAGGTCTTGTTTGGGAAAAGGTTTAAATAACGCAAACAAACAAGCAAACGAACGAATTTCATTATGAGATTCGAACCAACGAAATTAGACAGTGTTTTCGTCGATCCGTTAAATCATTGTGTCATTTAATTAAAACTCCTAATATTCAAACAGGATGTACACAGTCAACGAACGAATTTCGTGATTATGAGATTCGAACCAACGAAAGTAGATAATGTTTCGTCGAACCGTTAAATAATATTGTGTCATTCAAAACTCCTGGGGCCTGTTTCATCAAAAGATTTAAGGGGGAATGCTCCAGTTTTTCGGAACACTCGGTCTTTACTGTAGTAAATTAAATGTTTCGCACCAATATGTTTCGCTACCATATTTTCAATAATATAATACATCATTACAATTTACCATTTTCGACGGTAAAAGTGTATTTTTATGCGAAACTGATTTCCCCAAGATGGAAATCGATTATTAGAGGAAGATAGTCGTAAGTGTGTATGCAGTTACCACTGTTTTGCGTCATTTTATTCACGTGTAGCTGATAAAATTGCTGTAATTCACAAATAAGTGCGCTGACCTATACATTTTCTTTTTGAATTATTACCAGGACATGTTTCTTAATACAATGAGGGAGTTTTATGAAATTCTATTATGTAGAACTTGAAATATTTCCAAAAATATGCAAATTTTGACATAAAACACTCTAGCTTCGTTGATCTAACCGAGCACGTGAACATGCTGTTTTATACATTTACGCGTTTATAGTAGAACATATTTTGGGTTTTCTGTTCTTATTAAATGTAAGACGATATTTTAAATCCATTTTCGGGACTAAACGATGAATATACAGTTTTTTATAAGCATTTTAGTTACCTTGGACAGGTGCAAGAAATTGTGCATTTTTTCGCTGTAATGGTATGTGATACGAATGCCTATAAAACTCAAACAAGATCGCTGATCGTCCATTTTTATTTTATTTTTCAATTGGTAATAACACGTAATTTCAACATACAAAATATAAATAAATTCTATTATTGGGAAAAAATTTAGGAAACTGGAGCATTCCCCCTTAAGACGCATTTTTTAGCTCCACTGGCTGACAGGCCAGCGGGCTATTGTCATGGCGGTGTGTCCGTCGTGCGTGCGTCCGTCCGTCCGTCCGTAAACTTTTTCTTTAAAAATCTTCTGCTCAGAAACTACCAGATGGATTTCAATCAAACTTCACAAGAATGATCCTTTGGTGACCCTCTCTCAGATTCCTTCAAAGAATTCGGATTGAATCAGAACAACCTGAGTTATCTGCCCTTGAATGTCAAAAATAGCCAGTTTTGACTTTAATCTTACTCTAAAATCTACAAATATTAGCCAATCAAGACAAAACTACAACAGAATGTTGGTGACTATCAGATCTTGCCTTGGTATAATTTTCAGCTTGATCTGAATTTTACATCATGAGTTATGTGCCCTTGAAATTGACAAAATTGCCATTTTTAGCTCTATTTTGACTTTGTTTTCACTCTAGCAAATACAAATATTGACCAATCTAGACAATACTTGTACAGAATGTTGATGACTATAAGATCTTACCTTGGTTTAATTTTCAGCTTGATCTGAACTTAACATCATGAGTTATGTGCCCTTGGTATTGACAAAATCACATTTTCGGCTCTATTTTGACATTGCTTTCACTCTAGCAATTACAAATATCTACCAATCAAGACAAAACTGAGACAGAATGTAGGTGACCATAAGATCTTGCCTTGGTATAAATTTCAGCTTGATCTGAATTTTACATCATGAGTTATGTGCCCTTGAAATTGAAAAAATTGCCATTTTCGACTCTATTTTGATTTTGTTTTCACTGTAGCAACTATAAATATTGACCAATCAAGACAAAACTTGTACAGAATATTGGTGACTATGAGGTCTTGCCTTGGTGTAATTTTCAGCTTGATCTGAATTTTATATGAGTTATGTGCCCTTGTTATTGACAAAATTGCCGGCTTTATTTTCACTTTTACAACCATTAGTATTAACTAATTAATACAGAACTCTCACAGAAATCTTACTGACCACAGGATCTTACTTGCTCGTAATTTTCAGCTTGGTCATGCATTTGCTTGTTTGCGCAGCCTGAACCTTTGAAATTGAATTCAACAAGACGAACAATCAGGCCTGTGGAGCGCTTCCAGGCCGCCAGGACTGTCTAGTTGACTTACCGATGTCTTAAATATAGGTTAAAACAACAACCGCATAACGCAGGTCTCGATAGAATGGTGATACGCGTTTCGTGCCATAAACTTATCGTAAGTTATCGGTAAGTCAAAAATATGTCTTAAATGTGTTGATGAAACAGGCCCCTGGTATTCAAACAGGCTGTACACAGACTCTGGAATTTCTACAATTTCTGGCTTTCCTTCAAATTCATATTTGCTGTACAGGCCTGTTATTTTAATCAAACGCTCTGATTTATAGTTTTATAATGGCTTGGTGGGTAATGGAATTATTCTGTATTATATCATCTTTATTGCACGTTTATACCGCTAACAGAAACCACAACCCAGAATTTGGTTCCTATGAAAAAGGGAGAAATGTCGGAAATGCATTGTCTCCTTTTCCTTTAATATATTCTTTGCTATTACTTGTTTGTAGAATATCTACATTATCTATTTTTCCATTGCAATTAATCCATTCCCACACATCGAAGTCCTACAACAAAGAGGCTTAGGAATACATTGTGGAAATTGAAGAAATTGCTTGTGACAAGCCAAACAAATTAAATAGTAATCTGATCCAAATTCAAAGATGTTGTAGACGACAATTTCAAGTGAAGGGAATTTTATATTTCTTGGTATTTTTTGTATGTATAACGACGAAATTGCTTGTCACAAGTAATTACTTCATTTTCCATAATATTTTGTACAAAAGCATACAAAGAAATGTAAAATTACATGCGCTTAGAATTGTCGTCTACAGCATCTTTTAATTTGGACGAGTTTAAAAATTTGCCGTCAGTTAACGGGATAAATTCAGGTTTCTCAATTTTGGTTCATTTGAGTCTAGAATTTTATGATTTTTGGAAAAGGATTAAGCTAACGGCTTTGGTCGATATGCTATGTGCATGCAGGTGCAATACGTACAGTCGGTGCAAGTTCGTAATGCAATCTCAGTATTTATAAACAATTCTGGTTCTTGTGAGTGCATTTACTCATCGCACACGGTTTAGATCTGCTACCACGTTGGTCTTGCATTAACCCTGAATCAAATTTATAAACATTTGTCTATCAACATTTTTTCTCTTTCTCTCAATGATTTCCATCCAGTTTTAATTAATTTTGATTCAAAAAAGACTTTTGATATTTTGTTTTCATGCCCTTGGTCACGAGCGTAGAAATTCTTTAATTTTACAAGACAAAACATCAACAAACAAACCATCGACATTATGTGGTTAACCACAATCACCACACAGCGATGGTTTATCAGACTCCTTATTCATTTACCAAATGACAAAAATTTGGACTGTTCCAATTTGAAAGATGAAGTTATACAACGTGCTGTTGAAAATAGAATTCGTGTAGGGCCTACATTTATTGCCAGAAAATATTGATGAAAAGGGAGAACATGCAATTTGAACTATCGTGGTCGGTATAAATAGACGTTTGTCTCATCTCCCGAAATGTTTTCCATGAAAAAAATGCCAATGTTAATAGCAATGAATTTTGTGCAAAATATATGACTGGGTTTTCCATTTTGTTTGATAAACCGGTGGTGTTGCTATAAAATCTCGCACCTACGTCTTGAATCAAGTCGTAGTTATGAAATTTTATGATAACACCCACAAAATACTATTTGTTTGTACGAACAGTTTACGTCACTCTTCACTTGATAAAAATGCCAATGTTAATTCTGAGTTCATGTTGACTTTTTTCCAGCAGCCAATGGCCCCGTCTAAAAATTTGTCGTCTAATAGCATTGTGCACGGGCCAATCAATAGTAGGGAATTGATTCCTGAATCGTCATGAGACTCTGTGTAATTAACAATGACACACATTCTTGACCCACAATCAAATGCTGTCTGCATTTTTTCTCGAAATATTTTGTACAGGAATTATCATTCTGATACCAGTATTTGTCGTCTGATTGAATTGTAAATTATACAAAGATCAATAAAAATTGATTCCTGGATCGCCACTCGCCACTCGCGACTCTTTGTAATTACCAATGCCATAAATCCTTGACCCAAAATTATGGATTGATGACCTTTTGTATGCCGTAGCGGGTTAATTGCCCCTGCGAGTAGTGTGGTGGCGCCGTTGTTCCCGGTCCAACCAGCATCCGGAAGTTCCCTTTATTTACATGTAAAAGCTATCACAGAACGTAAATATGTTGCTTACTTTCAAGCTATTTTCCTAAATTAAAACGTAAAACACAGAAAATGGATTAGAAATTTGGTTTTATGAAGAATCCGGAACTGAGAAATGAACTACGAAAACGGAATGCTAGAGTTTCAGGTAGAAAAAGCGATTAAGTAGAGCTGTAAGTATCAGCATGAAAACGAAAGTAGATAGCCGGAAACCGGCATGAATCTCAATATAAAATCTCAGTTCTATTCGCAAAATTAATTTGTTATCATAAAGTGTTTATTATTGAAATGGATATATATAATGTTTAGACTAAGTTTTCTTCGTAAAATCCAAACCATTTTCTTATCTCACGATCTTTACATCCCTTAAAACTAGAAACATAGCATAATTTATGCTGTGTTAAAACGGTTGTAAAAGACTTATAGCTTTATGGGCGCACACGATATTGTTGCTCATTAACACCATTAGGTTGTTAATCAATTTTTAATTCTTTTGAATACAAAACGATTCCTTTTGGTAATCCTTATTGGTAAAGTTTTAATCCTTTTCCAAACAAAACCTGGTTTCAACATCCCTAATACAATAGGCTTGGAAACTTTGAGGAAAGGAAGAAAATGCTGAAAATGCTGTAAACCATCACTTTCTTCTTTTTCCTCGATATTTTCATTGAAATATGTTGTGCACAAACAACATCTTTACCAATATCTGTTTTGTTGTCAGCAGGAACTTTCCATCCTAAGATTGTGTCATTTAAAAAGGAGTTGGGTCACCTTTGAAAACAAATGGGAAAAAACATTTTCATTTATTTTCCTGAATCAAATGTTTTGCAGTAAAACAAATAAACTACTACATGTATACAGTATTGAGTAAGCGTGTATGCTTTAGTTAGAAACATTGTTAGAAAAGGAAAAGTGCTGGATATATCAGCCTTTTCTTCTGGTGCTTTCTTAGCTTTGTCAGAAATTTGAGATCTTTCACTATTTACCCTTTTCCAAACATACGTGTCTTAAAGTTTTCCAACATTAAAGGAGATGCCAAATGCATCTTGATAAAGGTAGGACTTGTGTGCAAATTATCATAGACTACCAAAAAAGTATCAAGTCAAAAGGAGACAATGCTAGATGTCAGCATTTACTTGTTTTGCCTCAATGCCTTTCAATCCTTACCTTTATTGATGTCAAATTCTGGTCTTGTCGAGAGAGGGTTAAAACCAGGTGAAATTATGGAAAATGGTTAACAAACTGAATGACATAAACTTCTAAGAAGTGTGTATTATGAGGGAAAACAGAGAAAGAAGAGGAGAATATTTGGGTTACCGGGAATCCCATAATTTTCATTCTTTTCCCTCCAAATTATGTTAGATCTAATAGGGCTCTACTTAATCAAGTAAACAGTGACATAATTTCGGACATTTTTACATTTTAACAACAGTTTACTTCAGCGATCGTGTGTTTTCCGTGTTGTGTATTACCAGGTAAAAGGGCGAGTGTAGTAAATTTTGGACCGTGAACCACTGCGCCACCTATCAAAGGAAAGATAATCCGCTACGGTTCCCCATTCGGCTCATTCATTTTTATAGAATTACAAGTCTACTGTCAGTATTTTGTCGTCTGGTGGCATCGTACACAAATCAATAAATAGGGAATGCGTTCCTGAATAGCCATGCGAGTCAGTGTAATTAACCCTTTCCCAAACAAGACCTGGTTTTTACGTACCTAATCGAAATGGCTTGGGAAAACATTGAAACAAAAGAAGAAACTGCTGATAACCAGCAGTTTCTCCTTTTGTCTCAATATTTTCTATGACATATTTTACACAAATCCTACCTTTTATAACATCCATTTTGTCAATTGTGGGAGTTTTTGAAGTGTATCACCCTAGAATTGTGCCGTTTGGGAAAGGGTTAACAATGCCATAAATCCTTGACCCAATACTAATGGATAAATGACCTCTAGTCTGCAATTCGTCTCGTTTGTTTTAGAGAATTACCCGCCAAGCACCAGAATTTGTCGTCTGGTAATAGAGAAAATGGATCGATGTGGAATTGATTTCTCAATCGTCATTGCGACTCTGTGTAATTAACAAGTTATCATCCCTTTACCAAACGCGACACCGATCAAATTCACGACGATGGAGTGTATTTTCATTTTGTAAACATTGGTGGAAAAGATTTGAAGATAATGTAACGTCTACAAATTTGGTCTTAAATGTTTTCATCTGGTAAAAGGATACACGAACCCTTACTTGAAGAATCATAGTCAAATGACAAACACAATATGATGACTGATATTAGTCATTCATACGTTAGTTAGATAGTATATCTCACAATAAATGACCTGGCAGAGCATCCATAGCTGTTAGCTAGGGATGCTCTGTCATGTCAATTATCGTGAGATATACATGTATCTTGTATGCTGACCAATAATCGTTTCTCAGTAAGACGAAACGATTACATGTTTGAGTCCGTATGTAACAAGAAATCACATTGGCATTTTTTTAGAAAAACCAGGGAACCAGGCCAGCTTTTTAACTTACTACATGTAGTCTGATCACGATCTATTCAGCTTTCGGAAAAAAATGCAGAGAACAGCATGGATTTTGATCAGACTGTGCCTATGCACAGTCTGATCTAGATCCATGTTGGTCTCGAATGACATAAGGATCCCTTGTCGAGATCCCGGTTCATTTCGTTTGACAAAATACACGATGTAGTCATCTTTTTTCTATGTCAAGGGTTTCAACCCATTTTTATGAGCCTTGTTAACCCTTTCACAAACGCAAAAAAGCCAGACTGATCCAATTTCAATGGCTCGTAGAAAAATATATAAATAACTGTTTCTAAAGGCAGTAAAATTAATCTGTTGTAGCACGAAAAGCTTTGATGGAAAGAGAGAAAACGATGGTCATCAACATTTTCTTATTTCTTATCAATGTTTTTCTCCCATACGTTTTCTACTAGAGATACCAAAGCCAATGATTGTTTGAGAAAAGGTTACTAATGAAATCCGATTGTTTTATTGACGGTTTTATTCACGGTATCGAATGCCATTTGTATGAATTTTGTATTATTTTTATGACACCCGATGGTGAATGTTTCTCTATTTAATCCTTTCCCAAAGCAGTGCCTTGGTTCAACTTACGTCCTCAATAGAGAACGTTCTAGAAAACATTGGAGCAAAACAAAAATATTTCGATAACCGGCTTTTTCATTTGCCCATCATTGATCTTTTCGCTATAATTTAACCAGACTACAAGGCACTAATCTTCATTTTTCATCTGATTAATATTTCACCCTTTTCATTTTAATTGTTTAAATAATTCTCACTAGAGCCTACGAGAATATACGTATTTAGCGTGTTATGGGTAAAATCGAGTTTCGGGTTAATTAATGGCGTAGAAAAGATCAGAAATCGCATTATGCCAAATTCTGACAAATTATCGTAAAAACGTCAAAGGGGTATTGAAACCTTAGAATAGCAGAACACATAACGACCTTTTTTCTGAAAAATACACACAAGAAAATAATAACAATATGTATTTCCCATTCGCCCTTGATGTTAGAGTCCTCAAAATCAGAGACTGTTTGACAAAACGTAATTGTAAGTTTTCCCTGTAAGAGGACAAATCCTTATTAAACGGCCAAATATTTAACTGTTATAACTGAAAGCTGTTGCAGATGACAAACAAGATGTTGATCAAAACATAATTTGAGTATAAATAAAGCACAGAAAATAATATTTTCTGTGCTTTATTATACTAAACTCCTATTCCACAATCATTATGGAGACAAATCGTGGAAAATGCTGGTTATATGTTCCAGAGCCTTTAATATCTGTAATTTTTGTAAATGGTTAAGCAAACAAGCGTGAACATTGATTCAGCAATGCAAAACTTCTCTGAAACTTGGAAAGACGTCATGAACAAGATCTTGTTGCATATTTGAAGCCCATGAGAAGATCCCCTAATAATGATAACAAATCCCCAGTATATCAAGTATCTGTCATAAACCGGCCGTCTGGATTATTTCCGAAATACTGGTCGATCGATCGAAGAGTGTGCTTCTTCTCTTTTTAAAAGGTATTCCATCCACCATTAGATACCTAACAATTTCGGGCGTTATCAGTGGCAACGGAAATTGACGAGGGTGTATCCCTCGTCAATTTCCGTTACCACGTACTACGACCGGAAATTGACAAGGTTATCGGATTTTAAAATTAGGATAGCATCGTCATTGCCGTTGCTACTGATGACGCGCGAAGTTGAACTAAGTGGTTGGTTTCGAATGATGGGTGAAATACATTAGTCGGTTTATTATTACGAAATTATGTCTATGTTGTTTCATACATTGATGTGGTATGCTAGCCGCTGAAAAAGTCAGATGTAAAATCGGACGATTGAGTATAATTTTTGTTAAATCAATAAAATTGTTACGTATAACTTATTGCTTGTTTAACGATCTTAGTGACAAAATGGGTTTATTTGTCTGGATAATAGGCTGAAAATAGACAAGCCTTAGGCCAGGACTGCAAAAATTAATGTCCTATCAGCATTCAAATTTTTGTTCCAGAATTCTGAAATGTATGTGGTTATCCCCCTAGAAGTATGGGTTGCAGCCTTACTTACTTTATAGTAATTGTATATCTACATAGTATAAAATTTTGAATTTGTCAACTTTATTTAGTGCCAAAGTGTTTTAGAATGACAAAAGGGAGCCGATACAACCACAAATTGTCGCTTTTCTACGAAAACATCGTATCTGCAGCTTATTTAAAGCTGCAGATACGAGGTTTTCGAAGAAAAGCAACGAAATACAAGTACGAAAAACAAAACCTAACCATTTTATGAAAGTTTGCTCTGGTGAGCGGTATAGGAGCATATTGACACTCTTGTCTGTGAAAAAATGTAATTGTAGATCTACTTTATATTATGAGTCACTAAGGATAATAATATGAGTGGAGTAAGGGTTGATGAAAAAATCTTTCATTGACAATACACTATTGTCTTATTCCGTCTGATAGACAGAGTGTGTGGACGGTTGTATTGGGAATTCATCGCACTCCGGAATGTTTTCCTGGGCACGTTTATTACTCGGGTCGGAGTGTTCCCAGTAGCGGTTTATAGCGTGGTGCACGACTAATTTATATTTATTTTGTTTTCGTCGGATGTAAATCGTGTGTTTCAGATTATTGAGATTATTTTGACACCGGATATGTATGGCTTAATCAGACCGTGAAACTAACATCATTTGATCGATCTATGTGTATTTTCCGGGGAAAATTTGGAGTGTACCGGTGTGTTAAAGAATTCGTCCTTGACATTGGAATATCTTCATTCTTAGAAACTGTGTTTGTTTTGGTGGATATATCGTATAATTCTTGGAGTTAAATCGCACGAATTTATAGTTTGATGGTTAATAATCAACATATTTTCGTATTGGAAATTTAGATTTGTGTAGTTGTCATGTAAGTGGGGAAATAAAAAATATCAAGCGTTCAAATGAGTCAGAGGCAGTACTGGGTCTCAGTTCCTAAGGATGAGGAACAGGGGACCGCAGAATATACTGAAGAGGAACCAACTAATAGCAAAGAGTACGTATACTTTATAAAGCTAGGATCTTGAGAGAGGTCCTTATGTCATTTGTCCCATGACCGTAAATTCAGCAACATTTGGATTGACTTTACATAGCTTTTTCAGAAAATTTTAAATTGGGCTGTTACATATATAGATCTAATTACTCTTTTAATTAAGGATTCTGGTTCAATCGTCACACACACACCATTGCTCAGGTATACGTAGAGTAGACAACGTGTGCACATGTGTAGATATGCTGAATATTTACAGCACGTGTTAACTACACACAATATACATTATAGAATACTCTCCTGGGGATTCATCTCTCATTTCGGGGAGGGTCGTACATGCATTATGCCATCCCTTCATGCCTTGCTTGCATCTTCTATCCATACCTTACTTATAGTCCGGTCTCACCGATATAAGCAACACAATATTATACGCCAATCTACTATAATTTTGCACGTATGCAAAATTACTTTAAGAATTAAGAACCGTAAATTTGTATGCATGTTTCTTAATAAAGTGGCTGGACTTCTACACGAGAGCCTGACGAAAACCATTAAATATATGGCAGCCAAAGCATCTTGTAATGCAGAGCATACTTATATTGCCAAGACATTTCGAAAGATTTTCTTCATTGCAAATGTCTATGTGAAACATTTCATTAAATCAAGATGGAATGAAGGGTGTCGCTAATGTAAAATGTAAATGAAGCCGGCACTGTTAGTCACCGTATTGATTCCACAATAGTGTGACATACCTGAATCTGACAGCTGGTGTTTGTCAAACATTAGGTCATTCAACACAATATAAATGAGCCAGAATCTTGAAAAAAGGTCATTTAATATAAGGCTTCTGAGCCCAACATGTTTCGAGATCAGCCTGCGTATACACGCAGTCTGATCATGAAACATATTGGTCTCCAGAAGGTTTTTGAGACCTGTAGACACCTTAAAGTAACACAGCAGCACGAACCACTTTCAAACTACATTTTGGCACAGTTTGATCGTGACACACGGCTGTCGCAACTGCTAAAAAGGACGTTTTTCCAGATCCTGGCTCAAATGGTTTACGGATTCTCAAAACTAAAGCTTAAAGATAATGATGGACATCTAAAGTCATAACCCCGTCTTTCCAATATTCGTTGCACATTTATATTGATGATACCATGCTAGTACTTGGCATGTACACTACTCCGGGTTAATATGTATTTTGTAAACCGGGTAGTAGAGAGGATGGATGACATCTTGAATTCTACTGCTAATTACTATTTCCAAAGTAAATACATGTATAATTAATGTTCACCGTTGTATTGATTCCACGGCGTGACACTCATGTACCTGAGCCTGACAGCTGGCGTTTGTCAAACATGTACAATAATACCATACTGTACTTAAAATATAACCCAATACAGCATAGCGTCGGATGTAAAAAGAACAAATAAATGACATTCACCGCTAGGACATAGTATTTTACTAAATGAATCCCATTAAGATTATAATCTCATCGAAGTTGAATTTGATTATGTCAGTACCACTACATCTAGCTCAGAAAACACGCGAACATTTTATCTGTTCATATCCATTAAAGATCGCGTTCGATCGCCTAAAATATAATGAATTCTAATGAATATTGGCAAATTTATTATATAACAGTATATCATTTTATAGTTAGTCTTTTGAAGAACTAGATAATGAAACATTTTTGCAAAGAGATTATGAATGAATCCGAAGGTGGCTATTCACGAAGATGCAGTCAGAAATGCGAGAATAATTTGTTCTCTCTTTGAAAACCAAGAAAGTTCATATGAATTAAGGATGAACACTTGATTTTTCCTGTTTTCCTACACAGCTCATCGATCTAGTGGAATTTCTAAGATGTTTATCGGTCGACTATAGGTTTCCACTGAGTTTGTAACAGATAAGAGTGAATGAAACCATTCGAAATTTGTTATTACAAATCCAAGCCCTATGTTGTGGGTACTCATTTGAATCGTCTCGATGAGACGATTCAAACGAGTACCCACAACATAGGGTTTGATCAACTTTAATTGAAACATTGTATTTTGAAAGGTCTTCATCCCCTATTATCTATAGGTTTCCACTGAGTTTGTAAAGGAAACAGTCGATTACAGCTGTTACCGTCTAACTACTGCTTTTTAAGATGGGCCGATAAACGAAAAATTTCAAGTTTCAAAACGAAACACGGCTAATAGGAAACCGTATAGGCTGATGTAAGTCTGTTAGATGAGACTTGATAGTGCGGTTCGAAGGAATATTAACCAAAACGGGGGTTCAGTTATACCATTAAACTCGTTAACTGTTTGAAATAATAGCACGTGCCAATTGAGTAAGTAAAACTGTAGGTTACATAAGACTTGCCAACAGGAAAAGAATAATTATACCGACGGATAATACATAATTCATTTAACAAGTTATCAAAAAAAAAAAAAAATAATAAAATAAAACAAATGTCTTGTGGATATGACTGGACAGACCATTAACCTTTGGTTAGTTGTGTACGATTATTACGAATATATACTTTTTGAACAAGAGACTCTTAAAACAACAGATAACAGGAGGTAAAGACATTCTAACTTCGTCATTTCAAATTGGACGAGACGATTTCAATGTATATCCACAATATAGGATTTGATTAGCAATAAACACCCTCTTAATGCACCCTCTTAAATGTAGCTATAAGAGTCACAATGACAATTAGTCAAACGTAGAGCTGCGTGTAAGATGCCATGATGACAATTTACATCTTTTTTTGGGATCATCACGTGTATATATTTAGATAGTAAAATAATAAGTTATGGCTGCTCATTTGAATCGGCTGGTCGAGACACATCGTTAACCCTTTCTCAAACGGCAAAACCTTAAGGTGCTTCCATTTTAAAGCTGTTGCAGACGTCAAAAAATAATATTGAAAGACTGCAATTTGTGTACAATATAGCATGGAAAGTATTGAGGCAAAGGGAGAAAATGCTGATTATCAGCATTTTCTTCCTTTGCCTCAATGTTTTCCCCAAACCGTTTCTTGTATGGACGTCAAAACCAGGTCCCGCTTGGGAAAGGGTTCAATTTGCGATAGCTGATCAGCAATTGACAAATTGACAAAAGATATTTACCAATAAAATGCTTTCTTGTCAATTACACCATGCTTTCTTATCTTCAACTCAGTTATAATGTCATACTTAAGTCATGAGACACCGCATTTCTCATTTTCCAAACAAGACCTCATTTTGACCTACCTAATTAAAGGCTAGGGAAAGTGTTGAGGAAAAAGAAGAAAATGCTGATAAGCAGCATTTTCTACTCTTGTCTCAATATTTTCTGTGCTGTATTGCACACAAATCCTTTCTTTGTTAGCATCTTTTTTGTTGTCTGCAGCAGCTTTTAAATTGGACCACCATGAATTATGTTATTTTGAAAGGGTTAGCAGAAACAAATAAAAATGAATATTAATAACATTGTATGTTTAATGATGCTTAAAACTATTTTGATGAGACTGAGTAATTTCAAAACCCTTATCTGCAGGCAACGGACAAAAGGGGGTTAATACATTCTGAATTCATTGTTTTTCAAATACAAATCCTAAGTTGTGAGTACTCGTTGGGATCATCCCAATGAGACGATACCAATGAGTACTCACATCATATGGTTTGAGGAGCAATACATTAAATAATTTAAATACTACCATTTGAAAAGTCATTACCCGTCCAAAATATTGCTATGTTACCTTCTAGAGCAGAGCTCCAGATAAGAGGGGTGATGACTTTTCAAACTACAATAATTCTGTTATTTTTCATCAAACCCTATGTTGTGGGTACTCGTTTGAATCGTCTCGTCGAGACGATTCAAATGAGTACCCACAACATAGGGTTTGGAATTAAGATAACAAAGTAAGAATGTCTTTACCTCCACTTATCTGTACCCCTCCTAAAGTGAGCTGAATGATATCAATCCTTACATAAGAATTGATGGTTCCATTGCTAAACCGAAGGGATTCGCTCGAATCCTGCCTTGCCAATTTCTATCCTAAAATTAGATATTTAAGTCGTTTGCCTCTCTCATTGGAATAACATAGATAGGATGGGTACATAATAATGGCTCGGATTGAATGGTGTGTTTGTACTGGTGTGAGAAATAAAAGGATAACATGGCAAGGTTCGCCAGCTGCCTCAGTAAAACTGGGGATTTGGTGACACGGCGTTAACCCTTTCCCCAGACAAGACCTGGTTTTGACGTCCCTGATTGAAAAGGCTTGGGAAAACATTGAGGCAAAAGAAGAAAATGCTGATAATCAGCATTTTCTCCTTTAGCCTCAACATTTTCAATGCTCTCTTGTACACAAATCATAGCTTTCTAGACCTCCATTGTGCCGTGTGCAGTGGCTTTCAAACTGGAACATCCCATTTTTTACCGTTTGGTGGAGGCTTAAACCACATTCAGTCATAGGAAGAGACACAGGAAGTTGTGGTATGAACATGACTAGATATTGAACTAGTGATAAATATTGTATTACATGCCCTTAAGAAATGGTTTTGAGCAATAAAACATAACACATAAATAAATTGTCACTTTCCAACAAAAACCTCGTAACTTTAGCTCAAAAAAAGCTGCAGTTATGAGGTCTTTGTTGAAAAGCATCGATTTAGTATAAACTAGTGTAGTGGTAGTTAAATATGAAAATAAAACAATCCGGTTTGTAAGGTGTAAATATGCGGTTTCTATGGTAATAAAATGAGAAAATGAATAACATTGAATCAATTAACACTTAGCAAGACGACAAAATTCTTCACTTCTTGAAACAGGAAAGACAAAGGAGAAAATAAAATTTTAATATTGATTCACAAATATGCAACTCAATTGAGAAAGAAGCATTGATATTGATGGATTGAGATAATACATGGCACCAGGCTGTATAATTCTCGTTGTTTTCGCCCAATGTTTTGTGAAAAAAATCTGTATGGGTGATAATTAAACTAGGCTACTTTGGGAAAGGCTCGAAAAAAGAATAATCCAGTTTGTACTGTTAAATTGTAAAAATATACGGTTTCCAAGGTAATAAAAACGAGAAAATGAAAAACACTGAATCAATTAACCAAAACCTAAACGATGCACATATTTTACTCCTTAACGACAGGCAATTTCCCGAATCTGTGCCTTTTCAAATTGAGTTATGATGAAGACCAGATGTAGCATGAAGCATGTAACCGATCTGGAACTATGCAGGTTTACCCAATTTTCGTGCCCCTCTTTTCCACCAGCAAAATGCTATTTAAGGGGGGATGCTCCAGTTACCTAATTTCTAGCTCCACTGGCCGAATGCCAGCGGGGCTTATGTCATGGCCCTGTGTCCGTCGTGCGTCCGTCCGTCCGTGCGTCCGTGCGTGCGTCAACTTTTTCTTTAAACAGCTTCTTCTCCAAAACTACTTGACCAATTTCAACCAAACTTCACAGGAATATTCCTTGCATGAACCTTTACCAAATTCCTTCAAAAAATTAAATTCCGTGTAGAACTTGAATTTTCATTAAATTGATTAATTTAAATTTTCGAAAAATCTTTTAAAAATCTTCTTCTCCAAAACTAGTGGACCAATTTCAACCAAACTTCACAGGAATCTTCCTTGCATGAATCTTTTCCAAATTCCTTCAAAAAATTAAATTCTGTGTAGAACTTAAATTTTAACGAAATTAATTAATTTAAATTTTCGAAAAATCTTTAAAAAATTTTCTTCTCCAAAACTACTGGACCAATTTCAACCAAACTTCACAGAAATCTGCCTTGCATGAATCTCTACCAAATTCCTTCAAAAGAATAAAATCCGTGCAGAACTTGAATTTTAATTAATTTAATTGATTTAAATTTTCGAAAAATCTTTTATAAATCTTCTTCTCCAAAACTACTGGACCAATTTCAACCAAACTTCACAGGAATCTTCCTTGCATGAACCTTTTTCAAATTCCTTCAAAGAATTAAATTCCGTTTAGAACTTGAATTTTAATTAAATTAATTTAAATTTTCGAAAAATCTTTAAAAAAAATTCTTCTCTAAAACTACTAGACCAATTTCAAGCAAACTTCACAGGAGTCTTCCTTGCATGCATCTCTTCCAAATACATTCAAAAAATGAATTCTGTACAGAACTTAAATTTCAATTAAATTAATTTAAATTGTTGAAATATCTTTTAAAAGTATTCTCCAAAACTACTGGACCAATTTCAACCAAACTTCACAGGTATCATCCTTGCATGCATCTTTAACAAATCCTTTTTTTGAAAAAAAAAAAATTACGTGTAGAACTGAAGTTTTTAATAAATTGATTAAATTATTTTTTTGAAAATCTTTGAAAGTCTTCTATTCCAAAACTACATGACCAATTTCAACCACACTTCACAGGAATCTTCCTTGTATGCACCTCTTCCAAATTTCTTAAAATAAATAATTTCTGTGCTGAACTTAAATTTTAATTAATCAAATTAATTTTTATTTCCGAAAAATCTTTAAAAATCTTCTCCAAAATGACTTATTGGATTTCATTGTAATTTAGCCAGAATGTTCAATGTACATTTCTCAATATGATTCTTTGACAAAAATTGATTGGTTGAAAAATATGGCTACTGTGGGCTGGGCTTTTTTTGCAATATGAAACGTATAGTATTTTTGATTTTTAAAACCTTTCTCCTCCATAAGCACTGATTGGATTTTATTGTGGTGTAGCATGAATCTTTTTTGGATAGACCTCTATTGTGCTCTTTGAAGAATTTCGTAGTCTAAAAGTCAGTGGAGCGATACAGGGCCATCATGGCCCTCTTGTTTCCCAATAATAGAATTTATTCATATTTTGTATGTTGAAATTACATGTTATTTCCAATTAAAAAATGAAATAAAAATCGATGGTCAGCGATCTTGTTTGGATTTTGTAGGCATTCGTATCACATACCCTTACATCGAAAAAATGCAAAATTTCTTGCACCTGTCCAAGGTCACTAAGATGCTAATAAAATGTTGTATATTCCTCGTTTAGTCCCGAAAACGGATTTAAAGTAACGTCTTACATTAAATAACAACAGAAAACCCAAAATATGTGCTAGATCTACTATAAACGTGTAAATGTATAAAACAGCATGCTCCCGTGTTCGGTTAGATCAACAAAGCTAGAGTGTTTTATGTCAAAATTTGCATATTTTTGGAAATATTTCAAGTTCTACGTAATAGAATTTGATAAAACTCCCTCATTGTATTAAGCAACATGTCCTGGTAATAATTTAAAAAGAAAATGTATAGGTCAGCGCACTTTTTAGTGAATTACAGCATTTTTTTTTATCAGATACACATGTATAAAATGACGCAAAACAGTGGTAACTGCAAAATACACACTTACGACTGTCTTGCTCTAAATAATCGATTTCCATCTTGAGGAAATCAGTTTCGCATAATAAATACACTTTTACCGTTGAAAATGGTAAATTGTAATAATGTGTTATATTATTGAAAATATGGTAGCGAAACATATATGGTACGAAATGTTTAATTTATTACAGTAAAGACCGAGTGTTCCGAAAAACTGGAGCATTCCCCCTTAATGTAATCTGGAATACTCTAGATAGGAGAGGATAATTACTTTTCAAAACGTACAATATCTGTTAATGTTCATCAAACCCTATGTTGTAGGGACTCAGGCAATCTATACGATTCAAATAACATGGGGTTTGGAATTGAAAAAAAAAATCCAAAGTTAAAATGTATTTAACCAACTTTTACCTGTTGCCCTGGTGACCAGACAGGCGACAACCGATCACCAAATGCAGCTATCGATTTGGACACTTTGGCAAGTGAGCCTATGAACCACCAGTAGGAAAAAAAACCTGGACATAATACACCCTGGCTTATGACCCAGGCTTTTTTGTAACAGGACATCCAGTGAAAGTTCTGGTGAATCAATGTTGATGTCAATCAAGAAATAGAATTTAAATGGTTGAATATCGTCTCAATTTCATAGCATATTTGGTAAAGATAAAGTGTTAATTTCTGCAATCAATTATTTTGAGAGTCATTTTGGCCATTTGGAAATTCAATGGACAATTTCTTAGAACTGAGGGACAATGACCCAAAAGCTTGGCCAAAATTTTGTCTCCGATGCTCATAATTATCCCTGCCAATATTTAGAAATCAGATCGGACACAGCAGAATCAACCAGATATCGCATTTGATAATGCTAAAATGTTAAAGGAATTAATTTGTGTCCGTAACCCTTTTCAAATATGACTAGCCAAAAATTTCACCGTTTGGTAAGGGGTCAAGGCAGGTCAAGCACTATTATTAAGGATAATGAATAGATTGAATACGCCTTGATAAATTGATAACCTTGCGTATTTTATTTACAGAATAATTGTGCATTATTACACATTTATGACATGAAACATCTGTCCAAAAATGTGGTATTCCGCCATAACTAACTAGATGTGGGTGTCAAAACGTTCGAAATGGACTGGTCGAAATTTCACCGTTTGGTAAGGGGTTTAGCCAGGTCAAGCACTATTATTGAGGATAATGAATACGCCCTGATAAATTGATAACCTTACGTATTGTATTTACAGATAATAGCTCATTATTACACATTTATGACGTGAAACATCTGCCCATAGCTAGGCTTCTCCTAACCTTCATAACTAACTTCTAGCAGTGAAATGAGCCCTTTTTGCACTCGAAGAGGGCTACAGATAAGAAGCGGGTTTGTTTGTTTGTTTTTTACAATGCAAAATATCGCTCAATGTTCATCAAAGCATTTGTAACGGGTACTCATTAGAATCGTCTCATCGAGACGATTTAAACGAGTACCCACAACATAGGCGAGACGATTGCAATAGTAACCATAACATAGGAATTGATGAACAATAAAATGAATATTGTGTTTCGAAAAGCCTTATCTGTAGTTCTGTATAAGTAAGGATTACCTAACGTCCTGAATTTGTATGTTGTTCAGTATTGAGAACTAATAAGACAGCAGACCTACAGACAATAGGGGGTAAATGCTTTTCAAATTGCAAAATTTCATTTATATTTCACCAAGTCCTATATCGTGGGTACTCATCAGGACGATTCAAATGAGTACCCACAAGATAGGGTTTGGATTTTCAAAACTAACAAAGTTATTATGCTTTTACTCCCTCGCATGTGTAGTCCTGGGACAGTATACCCCATTATTTTATGAGTTGTAACATCTGCCTCCGTTCATGAAATTCCGTCATAAATGATTCGAGAGAAAACAAATGCTATAGCTATGCAGGTAAGTAAGAGGCCTGGTATTGTTTCCAATGTTCGTGAATTTCTATGATATAGTTATTTCTAAACAACTAGTCCATGGTGGAGATTGTGCATGATGGGATGGATAACGAATACGGACAAATTTGCCTCGCTTTAGGTAAAAAATTGTGCAATAATTTTCTTATTTCTGCGTCAATTTTCAAGCGGTTTGTTGCATGTACAACGCATTACTGAGCTCCTTCCTCAGATATATAACTTGTTTGTAGAATCTTTGTACTTTGTCCAAAAATTGATCCCAACCGACCAGAAGAGTACAAGGAGATTCCAGATAAGTAATACATCTGAGAAAATGGCTCAGTAAGGCGGAGTACATGCAACAAACCGCATGAAAATTGATGCAAAGATACGAAAGTTATTGCACAAATTCTTACCTTAAGCGTGGTTAATTTGGCCGTAGTCGTTACCATTTCGCTTTTTGGTCGGTTGGGACAATATTTCGGAAAAAGTGCCAAAAGTTATCTAATAGGCTATGTCATATATCCGATGAAAGAGCTCGGTTAGGCGGGGTACATGCAACAAACCTTTTGAAAATTGACGCACAAATAAGGAAGTTATTGCAAAATATCTTACCAGAATCGAGATTATTTTGTCCGTATTCGTTATCCATCCCATGATGCACAAACTCCACCGTGTGAGAGTTTCGTGTTTCAGCTGTATTATTGTCTTAATTGTATCGAACACAAATATTTTGACTCGTTCAGCCAAGTCCACGCTCCTTACAAATTCACATCACGTATATTCGCTATTCATTTGCATGATCCAAATTCTCCTATTTGTCAGCATGTCCACGAAGCTAATAAACTATTGACCTTTTGCTTCTAATTCCCGATAAAATGCCTTAATCCCTGTCTACAGGACGTTACAGTCTGAATACTGAGAAGCTAATATTTAGAAAATGTGCCAATGCACAAGTGATTACATAACAACAAAATTAATAAGGACTCTAGTCTCTATTGAATGCACCTTATTTAGCAAAAATGACAATGTAACCCGATATCTTTTCATTTTATCTTTCCCAAACAAATTATGTCGAAATAAACCAGATCGTTTGATCAGATTGTATGGCCGATTTTAGATTTATGTTTTTTTTTTTTTTTTTTTTTTTTTTTTTTTTTTTTCATTCTTGATCTGCTGTTAAGAGCGTCAATAGACAATTTTATCTGATAAAATGACTGGAAAGATAAATAGGTATTCAAAATGAAATGCAACAATGTAGACATTTTACATTTAACATTACATGTAGATTTCCCCATAAGCTAGCTTGTAACCAGGTATAGATAGACAACGACCTGTGAATGATCAAAGATCAGCGAGTCTAAATTGACGGTGGAAGAGGGATTTCGAATAATAAAAATATGTGACTCGAACCCGTCTCCCTGTAATCAATCGACGAAAAACTACTACTAGTATCTGGATACAGCTACTGAACTCACGCGGCATCGCGGACAGCACGCAATACCTGTCATAGTTCGCTTTTATTCAGTGAAAAATATGCACTCCTCCCTATTTGCATGTATTGGAATATACCGTAACCTTTCGTCACGGCTCACGACTCGATGTCCAATTATAATCATTTAGAGGCCTGTCCCTGGTTTTGACAACCCAGTAATATTTTTATATCAGTGGAAAAACTTCGGAAAATATCTAATAGTCAGGGCACGAAATCAGAAAAGTTATCACATAAAGGCATTTTGTGAAGAAAAGGGTTTGAGATCATTTCTAAGGGTATTTTGGTATGCTGAATCCGAAAAACAATGTTGCCAAGCTGAAAAATGGCTCCTTCATCATCTAATTTGCATATTTTCAAAATGGCCGCCAAAACCTCAATTATTCAATAATAATTTTGATATGTATCATATTTTCGACATATTTTGTTCTTAATATCGCAACTTCCATGTAATAGACTAAAGTTAAATGGCTTACGAGGAACAACAATGGCTCTTTCACCATCTAATTTGCATATTTTCAAAATGGCCGCCAAAAACATAAAATCCGCTATATAGTATCAATGTTTTTGGCATAATCTTAACCAAACTGTTCCGATGTTTTGCTATAGAATGTTTAAAACTAATGAGTTATTATTTTCAAAAGTAATTAGAACCCTGTTGACACTATTTTTTATAATCTTTTACCGTATTACTGACAATAAAACCCTTTTAAACATATAGAATATCACTTTCAGGTTTTAAGTTTTTGGCATAATCTTAACCAAATTGTTGAGATATTTTGCTCTAAATTACTTAAAACTATTGAGTGAATATTATCAAAAGCAAAAAGAACCACATTGACATTATTTTTAATAATCTTCTACCATATTACTGACAACAAAACTTTTAGATTTAGCCTACATAATAATTTGGGTCATTTTCAAAATAAAGCTAAGTTGAATATTTTAGATTTAGCCTACATTATAATTTGGGTCATTTTCAAAATAAAGCTAAGTTGAATATTTTAACACGTCTTTGGTACTTATGACTAGATTGGAATGAGCTCCGTAATCCCACTTGCACTATGGAAAAAATATCATCTGAATTCAATTATACAAGAATTGATTTAAAAACAGAAAAATAACATAAGAGCTAAGCACCGTACTTATTCCAATAAAACTGATAACACCCCCCCCCCCAAATTTTTAAATTGAGTTGCATGCCAAAGAACGTGAATGTGTCCAGTTTTCAAATATGAAATTGCTGCCTTCGTATAATCAAACGTTAAATGCTAGCGCATTACGATCCTTTACAAAATTTATGTTGTCGCTGGTATTTAGACATTTCCCTGTCTGCTTAAAGGGGCCATGCTAGATATTTCAGGCATCAGAACAACATGGGGACAATTAGACTTTACTAAGTGGTACATGTATGCACATTGTATTTTCTGGGCAAAACAAGGATTATGTCGTTGGTTCCAAGATTTTCATCAAAGATTAGTTTCCTATAAATCTAATGAGAAACTAACAATGTGGAAGGTAAAGTTCGATACACACTTCATACAGAAGAACTAAATGAATTTGATGAGAATTTTCATGATAAAGTAAGTATCTACCCATACAGGTTGATCAACCCATATATTTCTTGAAAATATATTTTATCTGCTTTTATGTTCGACATACTAGCATGGCCCCTCTTAGAACGTCGAAAAGTTGTCTAGAAACACGCATGAAAAATGACGACTGCACTGATCTTAAGAAGTATTAAAATGAAAAGTGTGAATAGAAGACAGCTGTCTTTATCAGAAATAACGTAGGCGTTGTAAACACAACGTTTTTGATACATGTAGATAAGTTGGTTACTGTATTTCTTAGAATACAAAAAGCGCATCCTAAAACCGATTACATTTAAATGACATTTTGCAAATCTTGGGTCAGCAACGAAGTTCAGCATTATCAAAGACATTGAGCAGAATATTTGTATTCGGTACAATAGCATAATTTATCATATAAAACATATCCAACACTCGTTTCCAAAAAAAAAAAGGTTATTACAATGTTTCTTTCCATGTAACATATCTGTTTTTTCAGGTATCGATGGAATTGATGTAAACATCTGCAAATTATGGGTTAATATTTGAACATAAGCTTCAAATTGTATTCTTCAAACATATTACTATATGACAAAGCGAAATTTAAATATCAGAATTTGATTCCTTCATGTCAATAACAATGAAGCGATTAATGTCTCAGTATCAGGCGTAAAAACAATTCTCTTATCATAATCATTTTCTTCTTACTTGGCTTTCAGTTAAGGTTGCCTTGTGTGAAGAAATGTTGAGCATTGAAGACGCCAAAGCCTCTGTCTAGGCAATTCTTATTAATGTCCTGGTGTGGCATCCATATTTGAACGCATGGAGGTATACACCAAGAAATCCATATTTTATATTTATGACAATTCATGACAAATGATATGGCCCTTGTCATGTCACAGCTCAAAAAGGGATTCTTGTATAAATGCTACATGTCTTTCCTTCGGCAGTGCACAACCAATGATAGGGGCTCTCGAAGAAACTGTCAATAATTTACGTATTATTACTAACTCGAAGTTACAGTTCTAACAGTTTCGGATAAAGGTGCAATAGTTCAATAAATAACAACAGAGACTATGTATCCAGGGCTTGTGGGTTTGAACCCATGGGTGTCAAAATCCTTTTTGACGTATTGCAAAAAGTTTGTAACCAAATGGAGAATCGCTTACATATAATCTACATGTACATGTGATAAGCAGTTATTGACTTTGATTGGATGTTGTAACTGTTCGAAACATGTCAGGCACATGATGAATATGTGCATCAGTCACTGTAATGTTAGTGACAATTTAACCATATTCAATCATTAAAGTTTATGTAAAGCACATTTGTTGACCAGAAAATCTGTGTTATATAGTTTATTAGTCACTATATATCCAGTTTCTAGTATTATTTGTATCGTAGGTAGATCAAAAATGAACATTTTTTTCTTCTGAAAAATTGAAGTTCAACATACCATAGAGAATTTAGGTTTGCCCCACTCAACTGATTTTGCAATCTAACAAAATTTTGAAATCTAAGATAATTGTACTTTTTAATATTGTTCAGTGCATCACTTGGTTACCTGTTCAATATTTGTTCAATTTAAAAAATATATACAATTTGATTTTTAAGGATATCAAAATGTAAATTAAAACAATTTTAGTAACTATTATCTTGAGCATTTTGGAATCATGAGTGTATATGATAGTGCAAAAAATGGAATTTTCCACAAAATGGAAGTCCCCACATTACATTATCCTTTATTAGAATGAATACGGTAAACCGTTTTCCAAAATTTTTGGACATTGATTCATATTTCTAAGAATTTATTGCGGATATCTTGGCAAGAAGTTTAATCGAATCATAATTTCAATATAGTGGATAGAATTTATCATCATTTTGGCAAAATTATGTGAACAATTATTTACATGGTTTTTAAATTGGCGTGTTTGAGGAATGCTAAAAGAATTAAATATATGGTCAAAGGGCCTGTGCTCAAATTTGTTTTCTTTATCATATCTGGCATTGAAACTTTACCTTTGATGCATTACATTTTCAAAAAAGTACTTAGAATATTTTTACTGCATTTCACGCGGGAAAATAAAATGTTGATTAATATTTCTGTTTTTTATTCTCCCTGAAAAAATTTCGGGGGAGCATATAGTCACCACGTTGTCCGTCCGTCTGTCCGTCCGTCCACAGCCATATCTCAGCAACCCTTGGACCAAATTCAATGAAACTTCACGTGAACTCCCTGGGTCAATACCTAGGGACCTTTTGTAAATTTAAGGCTGCGTCATGGAAAAAGGGGCCTTAGTGTAAAAAATAGTTTTTCTCTTATTTCTCTTCATCTAATGGGCAGAATTTAATGAAATTTTGTGTTCATGTAATAAATAGGATGTTCTAGACCATATTCTATAAATAATGTGTGTACAAAAAAGCTGTCACGGGAAAAGGGGCTTAATGTATGATAGTTTTTATTTTGTAACAAACACTTATTCGGGGAGCATAATCCGTCTGTGACGGCTCTTGTTTTTTTTGCCATTTATAAGGTAATTTTCAAAAATGAATCTATTTTTTTTCTCAATTACCTATTAAATCATTTAGTTTTAGTCTGTTAACAAGAAATTTGCGATATTTAGAACAAAACATGTCGAAAGAATGATAAATAACAACATTATAATTGCATATTTGAGGTTTTGGCGGCCATTTTGAAAATATGCAAATTTGATGATGAAGAAGCCATTTTTCAGCTTGGCAACATTATTTTTCGGATTCAGCATACCAAAATACCCTTAGAAATGATCTCAAACCCTTTTCTTCACAAAATGCCTATACCTTAAAAACTAAGCGACTTTTTTCAGAATTTTGTCCTGACTATAAGAAAAAAAAGTCAATTATCAGCATAATAAGCTATTAAGTAGCAGTCCACCTAAGAATCATGCAAAAGGTGATTTATCCATAGTCACAGATTTACATCTAATGTGTCTTAACTAATGTAACTTTAGTCATAAAACACAAAAATAAACTCAAATTCGCTGAAAGTCTTACCGATGACATTGTTGTTAGGGGCCCTTAGCAACAAGGAAATTGCATTCTAATTTTGATTAAGAGGCATCAAATTTTGATCATATTTTTCAAGAATTTCTGTGCATGTCATTTACGAAAGTTTTTATTTTCAAGAAGTACAATATCTTAAGAATCTAAAAATCATGAAATAAAACGGTTGGTGTTATTGCACTTTGGTTACCATAGCAACCAATTCAATCAAAATTGACAATTTTGAAAATGCTGAAAATACAGCAATTTACAGGATATTTTTTTCCATAAATCATGGGGCCGCACAACATAGTTGTCACTTGCAAAACTTTTTACCATTACTGGGCTAAAACATATCAAAAATAATCCACTGTAGCATATTACAGATTTTTCAGAAATTTCAGTTATTTATGGGCAGGGTTTACCAAAAATCCACGATTTTATTGCTCTTATGGTATAAATATTAATACATGTTTAGCCCTGAAAAGACTAGATATGTTTACATCAGAACACTTATATGTCTTCAATCGCTGCTAGCAAAAATATGTTGATGTCTTTTCACAATTTTGTGTTTAAGTTACCATGGGAACGGTTGCTAGGCAACAATATGGTGATGTAATTATCTCAATTTTCACAAACAATGGACAAAATTAATGTTTTGCAGTAATTTGTACATGTTTTCTAATGTTTTCATTGAAGTTAAATAATAATTACTGCATTTTCTTTAAAAAGGACAAAGAGAAACCTCTGTTTCAATCAATTATTCCATTTACTGTATTAAACCTTAGCAACAGTCTTAGCAACGAGCATATTAACAACCTGTCATACATGTCTACAAGAAATGCATAAGGAATTAAAATGAATTGTGAAGTTGTGATAATAGTCTAAATCTTGTTACGTAAGTCCCTAATAACATACTCTTTAAGAAAATGCCTAGTCGCATCATTGGCAAAAAATTATGGTGGCCATTTTGAATTTCAAAATGGCTGCCAGTAAGAAATGTAAAGGTAATGGTCCTGCTCTCTGACGACGTAGAAACCTGATTTAATTGATTTGAATTGTGTTAAAAGTCTAAATTTTGTTGCCTAAGTCCCTGTTAACATGTTTTTTGGGGTTTTTTTAAATGCCGAGACACATGATTTGTAAAAAATATGGAAGCCATTTTGAATTTTCAACATGGCTGCCATAAGAATAGGTAAAAGTAATGCTCTCTGACCTTGTAGAAATACGATTTATATAATTTGAAATGTGATAAAAGTCTAAATCTTGTTGCATAAGTCCCTAAAACATGTTTTTAAAAAGAAAAATGCTGAGACCCATGATTGGTAAAAATTATGGCGGCCACATTGATTTTCAAAATGGCCGCCAGTAAATAAATGATAACAGTCCTACTCTCTGACGACATAGAAACCTGATTTAATTAATTTGAATTATGATGAAAGACTAAATCTTGTTGCATAAGTCCCTAATAACATACTATTTAAGAAAATGCTGAAACGCATACCTGTTTAAAATAATGGCTGCCATTTTGAATTTCAAAATGGCTGCTAGCAAGAAAAGGCCATAGTTCTTTCTGCTCTCTGATGACATAGAACCCTGATTTAATTCCTTTAAATAGTGATGAAAGGCTAAATCTTGATGCTTAAGTCCCCAGTAACATACTTTTTAGGAAAATACTGAGACGAATGAACGGTTAGAATTATGGCAGCCATCTTGAATTTCAAAATGGCCGCCAGTTAAGAAATAAGGATTCTGCTCTCTGACGACATAGAAACATGATTTAATTAATTTGAATTGTGATGAAAGTCTAAATACTTTTAAATGAGTCCATAGTAACATTCTTTTTAGAAAAAATACCGAGTCTTAGAATTGATGAAAATTATGGCGGCCATCTTGAATTTCAAAATGGCCGCTAGTAAGAAAATGTAATGTTTCTACTCTCTGACGACGTAGAAACCTCATATTAGTTAATTTGAATTGTGATGAAAGGCTAAATTTTGTTGCATATGTCCCTACTAACATACTTTTAAGGAAAATGCCGAAACGCATGCCTGGTAAAAAATTATGGTGGCCATATTGAGTTTCAAAATGGCTTCCAATGATAAAAGGTAATAGTTCTGCTCCCGGAAAACATTAAAACCTGATTTAATCCTTTCCCAAACAAGACCTTTTTTGACGTCTCTGTAAGAGAAGGCTTGGAAAAACATTGCGACAAAAGAAGAAACTGCTGATAACCATCAGTTTTCTCATTTTGTCTCAATATTTTCTATGCCATATTTTACACAAATCCTATCTTTGATAACATCCATTTTGTCGTTTGTTGCAGTTTTTGAAGTGGTTCACCCTAAAATTTTGTCGTTTGGAAAATGGTTAATTAATTTGAATTGTGATGAAAGTCTAAATCCTGTTAGATAAGTCCCTAGTTACATACTTTTTTTTCGAAAATTACCGAGTTTCGTAGTTGATAAAAAATATGGCGGCCATAGTAACCGATAATTGCGACGTTGCCTTTGGTCACATTTGAAATAATTTTGAAAATGAAAATCGTACCAAACACCATAACCGTGTGTACTAAAACCATGGAAATTACGATTGCGTTTGGTTGACATCGTGTTATCATTTTTTGAAAGTTTGCCGTGTTTGTTTTGAAAGTTGACATTTACACAGCGTTTTTAATATCACGTCGTGGGAAAATTGTCGAAGAAAACTGACGTCATCTGATGACCTGATGGCGTGCTGTCGTGACGTTTTGTGTTTGGTTATTCTATTTGGAGTTATCGCCTTCAGATGAATTGAGAAAAATGTGCGAGTCTAAAAATTTGTTGATATGTGGGAAATTCAATGCATTTGATTTCAAGTGGCATGGACGTTTAAAGACAGATAGAACATCGATGCACGATAACGACTGTCCAGATAGAACAAACCTTTGGTCAGTCATGGTACAACTGCTTCTAAAGGGACATTTGTCATTGCAGACAGGACATTGGCTGTATGGGATATTGCAGTCAAGTTTTCTCTTTCGAATTAAGTCGTTTATCGTTGGCCTGTTTACAGGATTTGAATAATCATGTCAAAAATTTCAGGTAGTTTGACTTCTCGTCTTCTACGAGACGTCGACAACCATAATCGTGTTCAATCTTCCTGTGATTTTCTGATATGGTTATAAGTCTGGTTTTGACAATAACTTAAATAAGATTCTAACGACTGGCGAAATGCGGCTTTGTTACCATGATGCCGAAACAAAGAAAGAAACATCTGCATGTAAAAGTCTAGACACACCTCCTCCTTGAACAGTACGGAACTAATATCATAGTTCATAGGCCAGCATATCGAAACTTCTGACGGACAAAACGCTAAAACTACAATTTATATCATTTATCGGTGACTGAATCAAGGAAACATTTAATCAGTGTGGAAACGCATTCACAGGAACTTTAAAGCTGCAGCTGGAGACAATATTGAAACAGTCAACGGGTCGCTCAATTCTGATTTTCAGAAACCTAACCTCATACACAGTGGCGTGACGTTACGTGACGCTCTGGCTAAATGCGAACCGGCAAGACATAGCCTTATTTTATGGTATCTGTAGAAATTATTTGTAAACGTATCGAGTTGAAATTTTGCATTCTTACTAACGAACAGTTAAGATTTATCAGAAAACAGATTTAATTTTGATACTCAATCACAATTTTGAATTACAGAATAACTCCGCGAATTTATCAAACAACCCTCGTACTTTTTAGGGAAATACCGAAACGCATGATTGGTTAATATTATGGTGGCCATCTTTAGTTCAAAATGGCCACCAGTAGGAAAAAGTAATCGTTCTACTGTCTGCCGACGTAGACACCTGATTCAAGTTGATTTTGAATGTGATAAAAGTCTAAATCTTGTTGAATAAGCCCCTAAGAATATACTTTTTAAGAAAATGCTGAGACACATGCTTTGTAAAAATTAATGCCGCCATTTTGGAAATTCAAAATGGCCGTCATATAAATCGCTTATAAATAACAACTTCAAAAAACTGATAGTATTTCTACGCATTAAAACAACAAATCTTTGCCTTAAGACATACATCAGAAAATGAATTTAGAATGTTGTCTCTTTAAACGTAAACTCATCTGATAAAAACCAGATGTCGAATCTTATTTCCTTAGTAGCATCTGGCGGTCACCAGTTTAAGGTCATTTTAATGACCCTGGGAAATCCTTTTCAATATACATATTCAATTCTTGTGTTATCCAACGCGTGCCTATGATTTAAAAATAGATTCCATATACTCTCGCGTTTAAGGTTGATGTAGTTCGTCCCTAATGAGATTCATGTGACGTTGGAATTATTCGGGCAGTGGAACTTTCCAACGCTGAATGTTTACATCCGCACCCGAATAGGCTAGGATATGTAACGTCGACGACGCTCGAAAAAAGCGGCCAATGTTTTATGAATCCCAAAATGGCCACATTACAGGTAGTCTACCTTAACCGCTCAGGACTCAGATATTTCCGACTCGCTCTTGACATTGTAAACTATAGCGTACCTAATGGGCCAAAAGTCTATTTAGAGCGTGCACGCATAAAATATACGCGTAAACTCGTAAATTCTATGCGTCGACCGTATATTTACGCGTCAACGCATAAAATTTACGCGAGCAGTTGAGAATTTATGCGTTGACGCGTGAATTTTCAACTGCTCGCGTAAATATACGTGTTGACCCGTATTTTATCTATTAATCAATCAGATCCTTCGTTTCATCCATCAATTTTATGGTATAAAGGGAAAGGTTGTTAACCGCCTCTCCCATTCGCCCGCTTCGGTTTCGCATTTTTTACTCCTGCTCGCGTAAAATTTAAGTGTCGACGCATATTTTTTTCAACTGCTCGCGTAAATTGTATGCGTCGACATGCATATTTACGCATCGACACATAAAATTTACGCGAGCAGTTGAAAATATATGCGTCGAAGCGTATTTTTTATGCGTCACGCTCTATATAGACTTTTGACCCATCTAGTACGTCATAGTAAACATGACATAATACAGTACATCTGAACTGCTTTTTTTTGCCTACAACATTCTAACACCAAAAAAGGGTGGAAAATTGCTGTGATTTTCCATCATGACCGTAGCGTTTTTCCACTCTCAATCTCCGCTATTCACTGGTGTTATGCAGTTGGAATATGCTTCATTTATATTATCAGATGATCAGAACTCGGTAACAGAAAAACTTCAATTCCTCGGAATCTGCCCAGCTTTAGGCATTTTTTCCACACTCTGTCACAGAAGCTCTTGCATATCGCCTCTGTTATGGGATCAAAAGAATAAATAATAGTCCCATTTTAATAAGGATGAATAAGAAAATAGTCACATTTTAACTAGATTAATGCTTAAATTTGAGAGCACTTGTGATGCAAACAGAATAATAATTTCTTTCTCTAATGAAAAATACATGAGATGAAACAGTTACACAGTAACTAAGGATGTTATCCGTCGGTATACCACTATTTATGGACTCTAGCCGAGGTAGAGCCTTGCAGAGATGATATGTGAAGAGCAACGAACGATCACTTTGCTGTGAGAATGCAATTTTTCCCACATTGTTTGAAAATCTTTAGATTTTCTTTTAGGGATCTTGTATTGGAACTTTTTTCAATTGTACACATTGTATACTTAAGGACAGATCCTCCAGTTGTTACTGCGCAACTTACTGCGCATATCCTAAATAACGAAATAAAGCTGTTTCAGTAATTTGCTTTTTCAGCAAATGTATTTTTTACATTTAGTTAATGTTTGGTTGATAAATGACAATATCCCTTTCCGGTTATTTCAATTTTCTCTGTTTGGTCAATTAAAGTGTAATAGTACTCGGATGGTACATTTCGCTTTCTGTTACGCGTTCAACATGCAGCGTTAGCGATAGAAAACGGGGCAATTAAAGCAAAGTGGTGTCTTTATGAGCTAGTCCGCTTCGGATGGACACAAAAGATGACACTTTTTATTATCTAACGATGGTAATAAGGAAGAAAATGGATAAAAGTAGTGAAAAAATTTCGGACAGAGCTGCAAAAAGTAAACCAAATTTTGCTTATAACTAAGAAAAACGCTTGGTTTGATATATTTTTCTTTTTTTGTTTTTGTAGGTATGACCAAGCACTATGTCTATACCAAAAAAGAAAAAAATTCTTACCGCTGGAATATTTTTTATTATCAGAAACGTCGCGAAAAAAGAGCAATTTCCGCTTCTTTTGAAAGAATGTTTTACTAAAAATTTCAAAATCATCACTAAATTTTCCCAAATTGATACTCATTTAGACAGAATAAAACATATTGAACACAATAAAGACTTATTTATGTAATCCTAGTCATTTCGAACACCTTTTTTGTGGGTATTTAAGTGACACCCCATTTTTGCAATTTTAGACAAGAGTAGTCTCCCTTGAAATCCAATAACTTTTTAATTCGCTTGGTGACCTATAGTTTTTAAGTCATTTTTTTACTTCTCATATATTTAAATATCAGTACAGAAAAAATAAAAAAAATCTTACGAAATAAATGGAGGATCTGTCCTTAATGTATATTTATTTGCAGATTTGAAAACAACCATTTGAATGTGAGGGTTCTTTTTAGAAATTAAGATTTCTGAAAAATGCATCATTGTCAATATGGCAACATAATAACAAAATGTAAACAATTGAAATATTTTCATGAGGACCCTTAGAATATAATAGATTTAGAACCGTAAGAATCTTAAATCTAGATTGACCTTTTCACCTACCAGGATGAAACATGTCGTTACTTTATATTCCATTTTAAAATGTTGTTGCTAAGGGAAAGAAATGGTTACTAACGAATTAAATGTTTTGTTTTAATGGGCAAATACATGTATGTGTAAATTGTTGCTCTGCGTAATATTTTGGTTATTTCTTTTTTTAGAATGATATGTCAAAACTATGTTTATAATTGATTTTATCTCAAGTCTAGTTATTTTTCCATAAATTCGCTATTTTAAGGACATTTTTTCAAGATTTCTTCTAAAAATGCTTTACTTTTTCAATAATACTTCTTATTAAGGGGCTTTTCCTCAATTTCAAACACAATGGAAAGTATGTCTATCTAAATGCGGATTTAGGAAAAAATAATACCATGGTATATTTTCAAAATTGCAAAGTATTGAAAAGAAGATCCTTTTTTCATCACCATAGCAACATAACAACAAGATGTACAGTTTAAATATATTTCAATGCTATTTAGTATATTAAAGATTGATTATTAATGTATGAAATTGAATTGAAGTTGTAAATGCGAATAAAATCTGTATCAAAACCACTAAACAAACTATTTTGATTATTTCCACAGTTCCACAGTGTCCTTGACAACAACTAAAATTGTCGCACAAATGGAATTATGTTTAGTTTCATTGACATAGTCAGAAATCTATGAAATACCAACAACCTTTTATATGCTTTTTCGTGAATTCGGTGTGGGCTAAATTATACGAAATGATGTTTATATCAATTTTCTATTAAGTTAGAGGGCAGAATAATGGCCTCTGCAGCTTTTTGTTGGCGGCCATTTTGAAATTCAAGATGGCCGCCAATCAGTTTAGCCCATTCCACGAGTCCCACAGCTTTCTTCAAGTCTATGTTTTATGGCATGTCTATGCGGAGTTTCTTTTTTCGATCACATTTTCAAAATATGTTCGTTTTCTAGTTATATATGTATGGTATGCCAAAGGCGTGTTATTCATACTTTAGCTAGCTTAAATGGCAAAATGAGTACTTAATTGTAATAAAGCATCCTTCTTTTTTTCTTTTAAAGGAAAATACAACAAGTCTTATATGATTAAAATTTAAAAAAATGAACAATGTATATAAAATTGATGCAAAAAATATCTAAAATGCCTATATTTTGTTAATTTTGAGATATTCGCATCACTAATTTGTTGCCTAGCAACCGTTCCCATGGTAACTTAAAGATAAAATTGTGAAAAGACAACAAAATATTTTTGCTAGCAGCGATTGAGGATCCAAGAAGTGTTCTGATGTAAACATATCTAGTCTTTTTAGGGCTAAACATGTATTAATATTTATACCATAAGAGCAATAAAATCGTGGATTTTTGGTAAACCCTTCCCATAAATAGCTGAAATTTCTGAAAAATCTGTAATATGCTACAGTGGATTATTTTTGATATGTTTTAGCCCACTAATGGTAGAAAGTTTTGCAAGTGACAACTATGTTGTGTGGCCCCATGATTTTTGGAAAAAATTATCCTGTAAATTGCTGTATTTTCAGCATTTTCAAAATTGTCAATTTTGATTGAATTGGTTGCTATGGTAACCAAAGTGCAATAACACCAACCGTTTTATTTCATGATTTATAGATTCTTAAGATATTGTACTACCTGAAAATAAAAATTTTCGTAAATGACATGCACAGAAATTCTTGAAAAATATGATCAAAATTTGATGCATCTTTATCAAAATTAGAATGCAATTTCCTTGTTGCTAAGGGCCCCTAACAACAATGTCATCGGTAAGACTTTCAGCGAATTTGAGTTTATTTTTGTGTTTATGACTAAAGTTACATTAGTTAAGACACATTAGGTGTAAATCTGTGACTATGGATAAATCACTTTTTCCTGATTTTGCATGATTTTTAGGTGGACTGCTACTTAATATAATGTTCTCTTTTGCAAACTTTTCTCCAATCATACGCAACATGTTCAAATCTGAAACCAACAGTTTTCGTCTGGTAAAAGGTTGAGGACGCAATCGGAAGTTGTTATTATAATCGACAATTTCCGGCGAGCGAGTCGGTCTCTGTAATCGATTTTATGCATGTTTACTTAAGATTCACAAATCTTTCAGCAGAAGCTTATTGATTCAGCACAGTAATGTTTGTTTCTATTTTTGTCTCCTGTTTAACCCTTGTGCAAAACAAGATACCGTCTATGGAATAACTTAGGATTGGGAAAACTCTGATTATAAGCAATTGTCGTCTTTTGCCTAAATATTTTCTCTCAATACTCTCCACGAATCCTGTTTTACCAAATTCAAGTTAGTCGCATGTAGCTCAGCTTTTAAAGCAGCGTTTGTCTACTTTGGCTTCAATGATTTATTTTCTTTACAATACTGTTCGCATACCCCATATTTCATCATGTTCCTTTTTGGCGTCTGTAACAGCTTTCACTTGTATGCTGTTTAAGAAAGGACTAAGATAAATGTTTTAGCAGAATCTTATTGATTCACTACAGGACTGTTTGTTTCTATTTTTGTCCCCTGATTAATTAAAGATGTAGACATTCATCTAACCATTTGGCTTTGTGTTCTTTGTCTTAACTCTTGTCAAGTTAAAGCAGGCAGTATAGAATAAGGCCAGACTGCATTTTTGTGCAGGCTGGCCTTGTTCCTTTCTGCCTGCCAAATGGACCTGATTATTTCGGGATCAGCATGACCAGGCTTAAAAGTTTAGTAGTTCAATTTGTGAAAATAAGTCTGATTGTTTTAGACATTTTTGTCACGGAATTTGATTGGCATCAATTCGATATCTAGAAGCTTTTGGGAGTTATTCTTTGAGGCAAAGAAGAAATTTCATCGCCATTTTGGTTAAGTTTATAAAAAAGATTTAGGTTACACTGCTTAATTAATTTTATCAGATCATTTATAATTATTTTGAAGAAAGACAGCGATATAATTGTGATTGTGATGAATTGTATGTGAAAGCGATTCTTGCTTCTATTTTAAATTAAAATAAAGTTCTCGCTTATGCCTCATTAAAAAAGACCTAAACTACGAGAATTTGTTTAATATAGATAGGAAAGATAATTCGTAAAGGTGTCGACAGACAAATCTTGATAAAACTATAAAAACTGGTAAACGAGCAGATGGGCTGATGATCGGCCTATCATCAACGATATTCGATATGATGCCTGATAGGACCACCAGTGATAAAACCTTTCCCAAAGAAGATCTTGTTTTGACGCTCAAAAGAAATAGTTTTAGAAACACTGATGCAAAAAGAAGAAATGCCGACAACCCGAATTTTCTCCGTTTGCCTAAATATTTTCGGTGCCTTTAATATTATACACACATTTATTCCTTAATCCTTATCATAAGCCATTTATCGTATGGATGCATCAGCTTTCAAGTTTGTCAGCAGTGGAAAATCATTTCAGTCGACGGACTTTTTGTCATGACACGGTCCTTTTTAACAGAAACAGCTAAAAGCCAACATTGTGTCCTGGAATTTAAAATCAATACGCCTCTATTTATCTAATTTGATTCCAAATATTCGATATTCCTAGCGTTTCATTTGTTGAACATGCCTTTTTACAAGATTGTATCCTCTAGGCCTACAAACTACGGTCCTTCTCAGTG
This sequence comes from Fragum sueziense, assembly GCA_963680895.1. Classification (NCBI taxonomy): domain Eukaryota; kingdom Metazoa; phylum Mollusca; class Bivalvia; order Cardiida; family Cardiidae; genus Fragum; species Fragum sueziense. The sequence continues at coordinate 15,664,326 of OY804594.1, forward strand.
CCAAACGATATTCTGGGCGTCAATAAAAATGCATCACAGATTGTCTAACTTTTTTCTTCCATGATGCAGTTCAGTCCTTTCATAGTCGTTTGTATCTCTTTTAAAAGTAACAAAGCAGGCGCTCTTGAAATACCAATTTTAACCCATTCCTACAAGACTCGTTCTGACCCGCCACAGGCAAATGCTTTGGAAAACAACATGGAAAATAAAGAAATTTCACATGACAAGCAATTTCTTAATTTTCCACAAAGATTTCAACCAAGAAATATCAAATTAACTTAAAAGTTCGTTGCCTTGAAATTGTCGTTTGCAATATCTTTGAATTTTGGTCGCCTGCAATATCTTTGAATTTTCTAAAACATTGCAGTCTATTAATGGGTTAAGACATCAAAAGTACATGCATCACCACAAAGCATGGACCAGTTCATCTACAGACTTCATAATGAAAGGAATATTGATGAGGCATTACTAAACATGAAAATCCCATTGGTATTTAACCCTTTCCCAAACGACAAAAACTAGACTGTACCAATTTAAAAGCTATTGCAGGCGACAAAATGGACGTTGATAGAGATAGAATGTGTGTACAAGACAGCAAAGAAAGTAATAGTCAAATACTGAAAAAAATGCTGGTTATCAGCATTTTTTTGTCTCAATAACTTCAAAAGACTTTTTATTAAGTAAGTCAAAACTAGTAGTCATATGGGAAAGGATTAATGTGACCTTGCCGCTAGATGGATGTTTTGAAATGGAAGCAGACGGTATTGATTAACCAGTAGACATTTATTCATAACGAGAGAGAATTGTTAGCATTTTTGTCTCAATATTTTATAAAGGATTTTCAATTAGGGGTATCAAAATAAGTTCTTGTTTGGGGCCGGATAAGGGTTAATGTGACCTTGCCGCTAGATGGATGTTTTGAAATGGCAGCAGACGGTATTGATTAACCAGCAGGCATTTATTCATAACGAGAGAGATGTATCACTAGTGATGCAACGAGCCAAACACATTGATGCTCAATCTTTGCAACACATGTAAAATGTGAGCAGAGATCTGGGGTTCAGATGTTCTTTTTGCATTTGAGACCACCATGGATCCTGATCAGACTGTGCGTATGCACATACGCACAGTCTGATCAAGATCAATGTTGTTTTCAAATAGCTTCTTTATCATTTGAATCAACCTTGGAGAGATCAATGGTCACAATCAGATGTATTATATTATACAGACTTATCTGGATTCAGTAGACATGTATTCATAACGCAAGAGATATATTGCTGCTGATTCAACGAGCCAAACGGATATCCAACTTTGCAATTCATGCACTTCGCTGAATTTAGCACGCGATTCGGACGCGAATTGTTGTATGTGACTAGGCCTTTTTAACAAGCGTAATACACTCTGGAAAGATCTTAACGAGGAGAGTTTTTGTAATATAAGCCCATTTAAATTCTTGAAGAGATAAAACATTGTAAGAGTTTTGTAAAAAATATAAGGGTTTTATAATCTTTAGACTTGCAGGCTGCAAGTAGCTGCAAGTCGATATTTTGTCGCCATTGTATTAGAAGAGAAATGTGCAGATATTAAAAAGTCGTCTATCAACTAAACCACATTTCGATGCTACAACCCAATTTCTCTCAAATACCTAAATCCCAACATTCCCATTAAATCATGCTAGATGTCTCCCAAGTACGACATTGTTTTTCTCAATTTAAAATGACAGCAGAATAATAGTTTAATAATGATAGTGCAATTTGGCACGAGATAGAAGAGATAAATTGTGTTTGTGACATTTTAACAGTTGTCTGTGGCATCCTTTATCTGTTCTTTACACTTTTGATTCGCATACGCTCCGCAACGTTGTTGAAAAGTCAAAATTGTCTAACTAGACTGATGTCAGTCTGTTAAGAATAACATCATTTGTATTAGAAAAAATGAAATAAGGTACATAGAAAATTGTTGCTCTGTGTCGTTCTTAACACCTGTATAGTTAAGATCAAGGAAGTTAATATGGGTATTTTATTTCGGAGTGTTAGTCTCCCTTGATTTTTTCAAGAGACATAAACACATATACAGGGCCTGACACAAGGCTATTGTCTAACCTGTGTCCATTTAATCCGTTCCCAAGCGACAAAAAGTATGACTGTCCCAAATTGGAAGCTTTTGTAGACGGCAATATGGGTGTTGATTATGAGAAAGCAGAGAAAGTATCGTTGCTGTTATCTAAGAATACGTCGTGTACCATTTGCATGATTACTGAATGTTGCTGTGACTTTCCCGAGAATATTTTTTTTTCTGTCCTTTTTATGCTCCCCGAAGGGAGAGCATATAGTCGCCGCTTCGTCTGTCCGTCCGTCCGTCCGTCCGTCATTCCGTCTGTCCGTCCGTCCGTCCGTCCGTCCGAAGCGATTTCTCTATAACCCTTGGGCCAAATCAAATGAAACTTACCATGTGAACTCCCTATGACATAATGCCGATGTACTTTTCCCAGTTTTTTGATTTGAGGCCTTGTCATGGGAAAAGGGGACTTAAGGTCAAATACACATTTTCTCTAATTTCTCATAGTCTAATGGTCAGAATTTGATGAAATTTCATATTTGAGTAGCAAATCAGATGCCCTTGACAATAAACTACTTTAAATTTGCGTATAAAAAGTATGTCATGGAAAAAGGGGGCTTAACGTTTGTTAGCTTAATCTTAGCTCTGCATGGCATACATTTATTGTGACAATGCCTTAATCGGGGAGCATTGTCCGTCTCTGACGGCTCTTGTCATTTTATCGGGTGAATATTTAATTAAATAGGAATACAGTCACTAGTTTAGATGTCTTATGGAATAAAAAAATGATTACGTATACTTTGTACCCGTGCATGCACAGCTGGTCACTTTGCTCTAAAAAAAAATTTGACAATGGTTGACTTTCGATTCCCAAATGATCTGCATTGAAACCATAAAGTGCATGAAAGGATGTGCATTGTTATGTTAACATGCTGCGAAAATTGTGCAGGATTTATCATTCTGCATTCACGTGACATATTGCAGGAAATCAGAATAATTGGATGACAATAGACGGACGATTTTCTCTGCATTTCAATGCATTTTGTCGACTTATGCACAATACGGTGATTACATTTGAGCCGAGACCTGGAAAATGGTTCTCATAGCATTTGAGACCAGATGCGCGTTCTTTGGAGCGATATTTCTTAAGATATCTCAAGATTTCTTTTAAGATATTTTAAGATAAAGCGTTCTTTAGAGCAGGATTTTATAGCCGCTCAATGGGATGCGCCATTACTATATACTTCATGTGGAAACCCTCGGTCAAGTCTGTAGAAACTATATAAGAGCGAGTTGAGCGAGTTGTTCCGACTGCTCCATGGTACCATGGTAATGCTCAATACTTCATACAATTGACGTTATTATGACGTCATTTGTATGAAGTATTGAGCATTTGGAACGCCTCGGTCAGAATCAAGTTCTTAAACGCTTTATCTTAAACATCTTAAAAATATTGTTATCTTTCTGCAAATAAAGTAATTGATGCCCCAAAATGCATAGAAAGCATCGTTTTCTTCTTTTACAACACCAAGTACTACCCACGTGCCTTTCTTAGTAGGGACTGCAAATCCACAAACTGAATTCGGATCTGAGATGAATTCTCTTTTCATCAGACTTACTGTGGCCTTTTGGTCTATACTTAAGAAGTAGGACCATGCCCAAATCCTCTCATTATCTCAGATTAAAACAATCACTTTAATTAAGAAGCTAATGGATATTCTTTCCATTGGTCCATGTGATATATTCGTTACCGGACATTGCCCGACTACTTAACCTCGACATTATGTTAAGTATGTTAACAGTATAGTGGCGTAACCATTCTGGATGCTTGGTCATGTTTGACCATTGGGCCAATAAATAGGACCACGTCCAAACACTCTATTTATTTCAGATTCAACAATTACTTTAATTAAGAGGCTAATGAATACTCTTTCTTTTGTTCCAAATGACATAGTCTTAACCGGACATTGTCCGCCTAACTGACCTCTACCCAACCTTATGTAAAGTATGTGAACATTATTATTACAGCCCATTCTGAACATTTGGCATGTTATTCAAAACTTTGAAAATGCGATAAATAAGCGTCGATCGTCACACCATTCACTCACGTTCACGATTGGAAAACGTACAACAGAATTGATGTATTTGTTTCAATAGACAATATAACAACAAATTACAGAATACATGTCACTTTTTTGTCGAGATCGGTCAAATGAGTACCAACACAATATTGTTTGCATAGGAAATAACAAAATATGATTCCCATACCTCGCCATCAGTTACTCAGGGGACCATTAATGTTTTAGACTGTATTGCTGCATAAGATTGATGGTGATCGTGCTGGATTTGGAATTACATAATCAATAACATCTGTATAGTCTACTGATGAACTATATACTATATCTCACATCACTGCTGTTTTCTTCAGTCGTGGTCTTCTTAAAAAAGGTGACATCGATATAATAGTTATGTCTAAATTTGTTTCAACTTCTTCATCTTAGTAGATCTGTAATGTTTAAGGCTGTATTGCTGAACAAGATTGATGATGTTCGTGCTGGATTTGGAATTACAGAATCAATAACATCTGTATAGTCTACTGATGAACTATATACTATATCTCACATCGCTGCTGTTTTCTTCAGTCGTGGTCTTCTTAAAAAAGGTGACATCGATATAATAGTTATGTCTAAATTTGTTTCAACTTCTTCATCTTAGTAGATCTGTAATGTTTAAGGCTGTATTGCTGAACAAGATTGATGATGTTCGTGCTGGATTTGGAATTACAGAATCAATAACATCTGTATAGTCTACTGATAAATTATATACTATATCTCACACGACTGCTGTTTTCTGCAGTCCTGGTCTTCGATATAATATTTATGTCTAATTTTGTGTCAACTTCTACATCTTAGTAGATCTGTAATGTTTTAGACCTGTATTGGTGTACAAGATTGATGATGTTCGTGCTGATTTGGCAATTACATAATCAATAACATCTGTATAGTCTACTGATGAATTATGTCGCTGCTTTTCAACAGAAATCTTGTAACTTCAGCTTATAACAAGCTGCAGTTACGAGATTTTTGTTGGAAAGCTACGATATACTGCATCTCACATTGCTGCTATTTTCCTCAGTCAATGATATATCTTTAAAAAGAAACTTCGATATAATAGTTATGTCTAACTTTGTGTCAACTTCTACATCTTAGTAGATCTGTAATGTTATAGACCTGTATTGGTGTACAAGATTGATGATTCTCGTGCTGATTTGGAAATTACATAATCAATAACATCTGTATAGTCTACTGATGAATTATATACTATATCTCACACGGCTACTGTTTTCTAGTCACAGTTCTCTTAAAAATGGTGACTTCGATATAATATGCATGCCAACTTTTGTGTCAATGTCTACATTTTATTAGATATGTAATGTTTATGATTGTATTGGTGCACGAGATTGACGATGTTCGTGTTGAATTTGGAATTACATAATCAATAACATCTGTATATAGTCTACTGATTAATTATATTCTATATCTCACATCGCTGCTGTTTTCTGCAGTCATGGTCTTCGATATAATATTTGAATCTAACTTTGTGTCAACTTCTACATCTTAGTAGATATGTAATGTTATAGACTGTATTGGTGTACAAGATTGATGATTCTCGTGCTGATTTGGGAATTACAGAATCAATAGCATCTGTATAATCTACTGATTAATTATATTCTATATCTCGCACGGCTGCTGTTTTCTGCAGTCGTGGTCTTCGATAAAATATTTTTGTCTAACTTTGTGTCAACTTCTACATCTTAGTAGATCTGTAATGTTTTAGACCTGTATTGGTGTACAAGATTGATGATGTTCGTGTTGTATTGGGAATTACATAATCAATAACATCTGTAGTCTACTGATGAATTATATACTACATCTCACATCGCTGCTGTTTTCTACAGTCGTGGTCCTCTTAAAAAGGTGACTTCGATATAATACTTATGTCTGATTTTCTGTCAACTATGTCTGATTTTCTGTCAACTTCCAAATCCTTGTAAAATATTGTAATGTTTTAGACTGTATCGCTTCTCAAGAGTGTTGATTCTTGGCAATTATAAATTGTTAGTGCAACTGCATGAACCGTACAAATATTTTGTTGCTTTTCTTCAAAAACACATCTTAAATAAACATACATCACACAACATCACCGTCTTATGCCATGCCAACTTAACACATCTTAGCATCTTTTACAAGCCATTGAGTCTACCTTCGCGTAGTTCTTTGCAAACCTTCTGTAGACAACAGCTAAGACTAGATGTTGAATCCCTGGCTTGTTAAGGTGACATATTTTAAGTAGTAAGCTAGATGAAAAAATGTCTCTATTGCTTTTTTCCTGCATTAATCACTTTTACTAAAACGATGACTGGGATTGTGAGCCAAATTCGCACAGATGAGCTTGTGGAAATCCTTTAGTATTTAAAATATGATTCAATGAAATATTAATTTGATTATTTATACAAAGATACTCGTCGAGACAATAAAAATAAGTACCCTCGGGCCTCAATACATGGCACTGGTGGTGAACTCGGCCAACGCGAGGGACGTTTTTCGCTACAACAAGGTACAGATATTTTGCGTTTAAATGTGGGTTTAAAGATCTGATTGGATAGTTTTTCTAATAACAATGAATTTGTTCTAAAAAATAGACCGGGTTTACCCGATATGTATTGACAAACCGTCTGTGTTGTTATAAAATCTCGTAACTACGGCTTTATCGAAGCCGTAGTTATGATATTTTATAACAACACAGACGGAATACTAAGATCACGAAAAAACGCCCCACGCTTTGGCCGAGTTCATCACCAGTGCATGGGTCGGAATAGTAAATGTAGAGTCTGGTACGTCACGGAAATGGCACATGTTTACAATATCTACCTATGTAAAGAACGCAAAATCGACTGTATTTTTTGCATGTGATGGTTCGAATCTTGCAAGTGTACATGTAAGATTCGTACTGGTCAACGCATGGGAAGTTACATTGAATATAAGAACGTGTTTGTCCGTTGTTTCGGCTTTTCTATAATATCGTGACTGAACTAAGTATTAGATAGAGGCTGTATAGTAGATTCTATGCGAAATAAACATTCAAATGCGCGCAGCGCATTGAATGTTTATATCGCGTAGAATCTACTTTACAGACTCTATCTGGCTTAGTGGTTGCTAGCGAATCATTGAAGACTGGGCGTGGCTATGTATAGACGTGGCATAAACTAGCCGGCAGCCCGTGTATGCGAAATAGAGCGATGGAATTTTAAGATAGCCTGCAATTTCATTGGTCCAAAAAGTAGGTCGAACACTAAAGTAAATGTAAAGATTGTTACCACTCACTAACAACAAAGAAAGAGACACAAGATACAGGACAACTTGTGGTCGGATTATGGACAATAAAATTAATTATTTTCCTAATTAATCGATTTTATCAGTCTGTTGGGAGCAATAGCAAATACTCTTCAATTGCTTTTCTCTAAAGCAATTCAAGTCTCTCTTTTCCTTTCTGTGTTTTCAATTTCTTATTATATCAGAGGATGTTGTTGGTACTCATTAAAATAATTTCAATTGGCACCTACAACATTCTATTTTGAAAGAAATAACTATGTATCACCTCTTATCAGTTGCTCTGGTAGGGAAGGTTTGATTGTTTATTTGGGGTTTACGCAGTTTTCAACTATTAAGGTCACATCGCTGCGGCTGGAGCACGTAACCATGGATTCCTGGTATTTCTCCCACCAGTACTACCTCAACACCCTAACCGGGCCTCCAGCTGCTCCCCCACATAGGTTCACGATATCAAATCATTGATTGGTAAGAAAAGAAATGGTGGTATAATTCTTAGTTTACCGAAGGAAACAGAATATATTCTGGACACCAATTGAAATTGTCTCAAGGAAATGTGTCTATATCTTTGCACGATGGCTAATATCAAGAGCGTTATAATACATATCATTTTTTTACCTTAACAGTACATAAAACAGAGGAAGATTTTCAACGTTAGACGTGCTGCGGTTTGACTTCAAGATGTGCTTGTATGAAAAACTTACCAAAATAATCAGTGATGCGGTTAATGTGTCACTGAGTATATAACATGTGGTTTGTCAGTATTCTCTGAATTACTGGTGATATTGATTATGCAGCTTCTAATGAGACAGACTAGTATGGTTGATTAAAATTGCAAATTTCATGGTCCCATTATCATCGATTTGTAATCAAGTTTGAATTATTTATTTAAAAGTAGCGTGGGTGGATGCCCATGCCATTGTACTTATTTTGTGCAATGGCTCATTTAATGTGTTTGCACTGAGCACGCCGATTACGTTGCACGTAAGATATTTCACAACTGTCATTTTATTAACTTTTTGTGACGCAGTGCAGCTTTTGAACTAATCTTTATTTTGCACATGGGATACGAAATGTCTAGGAAAATGATAATATGATTTGCTAAACAGAACAATGCCTATGGTTTCATGTTCAAGTGTTTATTTATTTAGGATTATGTCTAATTTGTGTCCTCCCTAACATAAATCGTAACGTAAACTCATGTGCTTCGACAATGGCTCATAGGTTTGCATTGGCTCTGGATTTGCTATAGATCTTGGTTTTGCATTGGCTCTTGATTATTTAAAGGCTCAAGATTTGGCAGTGGCTCCTGATTTTCCTGTAATTGTGTTGATTTTGATATTGCTCTTGATTTTGCACTGATTCTTGCTTTGCTTTGATCTTGATTTTTCTATGGTACTTTGTACCGGATCTTGATTTCGATTTTGACTTTAAAGGTTTTGCGATCTGATCTGATTGATGTGCCATTTTACTGCTTTCCTTAAAAAGGTTGATTGCCGTGGTAAGATTATGAGCTTACATATGGGAAAATGACATGATGACATTATAGGTCATCATGAATCCAGATCAGCATATACCCAAGTGTTGTTTGAAAATGCCTTATTTAACAGATTGTAATCAATCAAGTCTCCTTCTTGCAGCTAAATTACGAACAACGAAGATTTAAAAAAAAAAAAAAAAGAATTATCGTGATTTTGGATCGTGATCAGGCATAGTGGGGCGCATAACTCATATAATCGTTCAGTTTGTGATACAAGCATGAAATTTGGCATATATATAGTTTCAAGTGTATATTTTCAGAAAAAAAGTGCTAGCCACTTGAAATTCAATATGGCGGCCATTTTCTGAGATGGCCGCCATCTGAGCATTATACAGCTTCCCTATGCAATGATATGACGCTCTAAAACAAATAGAAACTTGCATTTTTCATTTCAAACACTCAGACATAAATGCCAAATGTAAAAAAGACAATATTTGTGCGTGAGATGGCAACCAAAATCTCATATGGCAGCCGTACAATATGAAGTCCTTCATTTCTATATGAAAATTGCGAATTTACCGCTGGAAAAAATCTTTGATTTGCTTTTTCGACTTGTAAGCTGTACTGGCTAATTTCATTACTAAATTTTTAAAAAATCAACTAACTTGATAAAAGATGGCAGTCAACCAAGCCCGTGTAATCATTATTTTCTTACTCTTTTAATCGATTGCCATAGATATCTGCAAATGTAATATGTAGTGAATATCAGTTTGGTGAGACAATTAATTTAGAGCCACAGCACCTACTGTAATAAGTATATATATAATTTCAAGTGTACATTTTCAGAAAAAAGTGCTAGCCACTTGAAATTCAATACGGCGGCCATTTTCTGAGATGGCCGCCATCTGGGCATTATAGAGCTTCCCTGTGTAATGATATGATGCACTAAAACTAATAGAAACTTGCATTTTTCATTTCAAACACTCAGACCTAAATGCCCTATGTAAAAAAGACAACATTTGTGCTTGAGATGGCAACCAAAATCTCATACGGCTGCCATACAATATAAATTTCTTCATTTTTTATATGAAAATTGCGATTTTACCACTGGAAAAAATCTTTGATTTGCTTTTTCGACTTATAAGCCCCACTGGCTTATTTCATTGACGAATTATATAAAATTCGACTGACTTGATAACAGATGGCAGCCAACCAAGTCCGTGTAATCATTATTTTCTTACTCTTTTAATCGATTGCCATAGATATCTGCAAATGTAATATGTAGTGTATATCAGTTTGGTGAGACAATTAATTAGAGCCACAGAACCTACCGTAACACGTAGACTACAAGATTGGGTCCCTCAACAAAGAGAAATGGTATGTAGAATACAAGTGAGATGTAGTGTTTGTGGACCCGAGATGGCAATCATCTGGAACAAGTCCCCAGTGATATTGTTTTCAAATTTGATAAGATCCCCATGAGAGATGGCAGCCAACCGGCTTTTTTCAAAGAAGGTCTCTAAAAATGTAGCAGGCGATTTTCAATTTTGACAATATGCCTACAAGAGCCAAACCCACTGAGGCTAATTATTGTTTAAACGCCGTCTCAGTTGATTCCTATTTTCAACATCCATGTGTCCGGTGTATTCGTTATTTGGCCAGAATAGTTCTGTAAATCAACAGCCTTTACAAGGAAACTAGCCCTCACCCCATATGGGGTCCCTCGACAACAAGAGATGGTATGTCGAATACAAGCAAGGTTTAGTGCTTATGAACATAGTCATATCAACACTGAAGAAGCTGTACAACATAGATGGCCGCCACTGCTTATTTATGATTTTAGCTTTCATGTGATATTTCACAGACGCAGATATAGAGTGAAGTGCAGAAAAGCCCGGCTTTCTTGAACTTACACCGTCCACTTCAAGTTTTTGCACCCATTCATAGCCATCTCTCTGCAGCATTACGAAACTGGGTCCAAACAACTCTCCAACATTCATTTTCTTTTTGCAATCCCCATTTCGACCGGCATTAATAATTCGGTTGCTGAAAATTACACAGTCTCTAAATATGGCCAGCTTTGTATGCAGCCTGTTTTGCGCATTGATATGGTGCTTATACAATAGGACTAAGTCATGAAGTTTGAAAACTGGACTTTCTCAGAAGCCACGAATTCCATGATATACCGGTATATAATAAGTTAAAAAAAGCCACATGATACTTGTAAATCTTTTACAAAACTATTGTTGTATCATATTTTGTTAAGACCTCGTCGAGTTATACAACTCTACTAAGCTGTTTGGGTGATACTTTAACTCTTGAACGACAACACGTATAACTGCGCTGAGTTTTACAAGCAACTTCCCATTGTCCATATAGCAGGGCAGATAAATTGGAAATAGCAGCAAAATATTAGAGTTTATGATACAAGCATGAAATTTGGCATGTACATAGATCTTGTAATGCTAAATCCAAAAAGCCCGTTAGCCATTTTCCAAGATGGCCGCCATTGGGGGTTTCTTTTTATAATAACTATACAAATTAATCATATTTGCTAATAGATTTTGGGTTTTCTGATCTATTTTGTGATAAATAACAATGTTCCATTACAAAATAATGACAAAAAGCATTTTTATATTCGAAATGCCCAAAAAATCAAGATGGCCGCCATTTTTGGTCTTTATTTTCAATTTTATTATTACAGAATTATGACAGTATAACGAGGCCCTTCTCATCAATGATATACCGGGTATATGTTTTTAGGTTCACGTGCATTCACAAAGCCCGTTAGCCAATTAGATTTTTTATCATGGCAGCCGTTTTCCAAGATGGCCGCCATCGAGGTTTACTCTTTACAGTATTCATACAGAATTACATTTGTGAATAGTTGTTGGATTTTTTCATCTGTTTTGTAATAACAGCAAAATTACTAATGTTTTAATAAAAATATACTGACAAAATGCCTTTTCTAATTCATAATGGCCAAAAAATTCGAAATGGCCGCCGTTTGGTCAATTTCTCAAATTTTACGTTATAAGAAGTATGACAGTAATGAAAACCTTCTTATGGTTGATATCTATCGATGTTTATAGGCATATGAACATCAATCTTGTAATAGTAAATTCAGAAAATATGTTACCCAATAAGATTTTTCATCATGGCGGCCATTTTCCAAGGTGTCTACCATTGAGGTCTACAGTTAACAGTAAATATACAGATTGATTACATCTATATTTGTAAATATATGTTGGAATCTTTTATATATTTTGTAATTACAACCCATGTTCTAATAAAAATAATGATGAAATGCACTCTCGTATTCTCAATGGTCGAAAAAATCAAAATGGCCGCCGTTCTTGGTCATTCTTTTTCAAATAAATATGAGATTAGACCTTGTAAATGATATCAATGTTTTAGCCCCATATGGCATGTTTTTACTAATGTTCATCCAGCTAAAAACCTGATATCTGCACATCTAAAATGCTCTTTTCTCCTCGACACTGATCAGTATGATGTAAACCTTTAGTCAGCACATGAATTTGAATGATTCTTACTCGAATTATCGATGAAACAGATGGCAAATCATGGTCAGCCCATCATTTGTCTCAAAACAGAGAAAGGTACTATTAATAACATCGCTTTTACCACTCCTTCGTGGGTCTACAAACTTTGTAGCTACTATTAAACATGTTATTGACCGTATCAGGGTTTGTTGCTACTCTTTTACATGTTATGGACCGTATCAGGGATGTAGTTAGTATACATGTATTTTGATCCTGGTCGAACCCATGTCATCACAGCTGACCAGCCACTCTAATTTCCCTAGCAAAACAGATTCAGTGGAATTGGCCCCAAATGTATGGCGAAGACATGTTTCGGGTTTGCATACTGAAATGGCTTGGCTTAAATCACCTGATACTCTGCTACAGTCTAGTGCTCTTGTAAAAGCCTGCATTTTCTCCTCTCGTACAGCCGACTCATTTCTGTCAGCATCTGATGTGAAAAAGAAAGTCCATTGTTTTACTTCTGGCATGTGATATTGACAATGGAGCTCAGTTTTCTACTTTTTAACATCATTCAGAGAGGCTAACTTCACCTTGTATAGAGAGGCGTTGTCAGTTTTGGTTCCTTTTAGTTTGCCTATGACAACACAAGCTACATGAATAATTTCTACCTCTCCGTCTCAGAGACATGCTGTTGCATCACCCAAACCTATCACAGGAATTTCATGATGGAAGGTTTGTTGTCTTCAAAGCAAAACACCTGTTTTCGGCAATGGCCATCGACCAAGCCCATGAACAAGAAAATGCTGAAATAAAAGGAAAGGGGGACGCTGTAGATGTGACAGAAAATCAATCTGCACTGAGACGATGGATGATTGCAGGACCTGAAGTCATTTGTTAGTAGCTCAAAATGGAAGAAACAATTTCATGGTTTTCATTGCATTCATTGATGGTTTAGAAATAGGAGACGGGTGTTCATTTTATGATCCAATCCGTAAGGACCACCTTGATTTGTTTTTAACAAAAACCTTAACCAGCTTACAAAGACATCTGGCAACAAATTTTGAAAATCGATTGTGATTTATTTTCAAGGTTGTTCATTTATTGCTCATGTTTTTTCAGACACGAAAATCAGTCTTTCCCAGCAGCCTTAAGTAACAATGGACAACTACATATGGGCCAAAAGGCAATACTACCAATCATTGAAGAGAACATCACCTAACCAGAATCCTTTCAGATGCGTCTGTAAAGATCATTGGTGGTTCTTCTCTAATAAATTGAATACGACCAAATATAATATCAACAACCTTTGGAGAGGATTGTCTTCTTGAACTGACTCCAAAAAGTTCAGGTTTTATCACCCCTTCTCTGAAGAGTAGGCGTTGTGTTTTATGTTTATGTAGAATCAAGTTTGAAAGCAGAGCTTAATATGGCCAAGGAGTAAGACGCACAGTAACTTCCAAAGGAAAACTTGCCACAAATTGGCAAAATATCTTACTGAAAACAAAAAAGACTTATCCACATTTTTGGCCAACAGATTTTTAGAAATTCATTCTGATCTACTAGTCATTGCTTCAGAGGAAGGACATAATGTAAGCAATCATGACATAGTTCTTGAAGAGTTGTTACCATGTAATCGTGAGGAAGCGGACATCCATTTGTTTGTTCATGTGAGGCATGCTGTATGTGGTGGTCACAAACACATCATTGTTAAAGCCAATGACATAGATGTCATAAATATATAGCAGTGTATTTCAAGTTTTATGGGAAATTGGTCTCGAAAAAAACTGGATTTTATTTGGCCAAGGAGGAAACTATAAATGGATTTCCATTTATGACATGAGCAATGTCTTTTGAGAAAACATGATTTCACTTCTTCTTTCCTTCCACGTATTCAGTGGATGCGATACGGTTTCGTCCCTTTGTACATTAGCCTGCTTGCAAACTTGGAATGCATTTCTATAAGTGACGACTGAGTTCAGAAAGTATCCTCCAAGTATAGAACAGTCTTACCAAGATACATTACTGAATCTTGTAACTACACCGTATCACAGATCAAGTTTATCTAATGACATTTACAGCGTTATGCTTGATGGTGCCATCCCTCTAGCACATGCTGCCCTTATGCAACAAACCAAACAGGCTGCTTATCAGACCAGTTCCATTTGGGGTCAATACTTGCCAGGAGAAATATTAATTGTCAATCCCGCTGATTGGGAATAGTTACAGAAAGTGGACAGATGATCATTTATTTGAACAACATGTGCAGCCATTGTGGATAGCTGCAAAGAACTAACCGAATGTGGTTGGAACAGTGACTGTAAGGAAACATGCAAATGGTTCAGATTTGGGCTTCCTTACACTGGCTTGTGCAGTAGCAAATTAAGTAACTCATCCTAAACTATCAGTAGCCCGGTTATCAAATTAAGTAGACTGACATTGAATACAAGGTAGCACACAATGTAGAATAATAAAAAAAGGGTTCTACATGTGGTGGCCGCCACATGGCTAGAGCAGGTAAATTTATTATTTAGAATTAGTTTTTACATGGCTAACAACCACAACATGCATGTTAAATACTTAAACATACTATTGTTATATCTTTTTTCAATCATTTCAATTCTCAACCATATAATTATCATACTACTTATAAAAAATGAAGAAATTCGCCAAATGACGGCCATTTAAGATTTCTTTTCAGCTATTTTGAATACCAAAAGTAATTTTGTCATTTCTTCATATAAGAATTCTTGTTTTTTTATCACAAAATAGAAAATCCAAAATCTATTCATAAAGTATGGACAATCTGTATAGTTATTATGAAAAAGAAAAACTCAATGCTTGCCATCTTGAAAAATGGCCACCATGATGAAAAATATAATTGGCTAATGTTTCTTTTTTTTATTAAGTAATGCAAGCTTTATGTACATGGGCCTAACACATAAATAGATTTCATTGATATGAAGGTCCTCGTAACTCTCATAATTCTGTTAAAATATATTTGAAAAAAAAATGACAAAAAATGGCGGCCATTTAGAATTTTTTGGCCATTTTGAATAGGAAAATGCATTTTGTCAGTATTCTTTTTTATTTAAACATTAGTATTTTTTGTTGTTTTTGTTACTACAAAATAGATGAAAAATTCCAAAACCTAATCACAAATGTAATTCTTATGTATAATTACTGTAAAACTTAAACCTTCAATGGCGGCCATCTTGGAAAATGGCTGCCATGATAAAAAATCTAATTGGCTAACAGGTTTTCTGAATGCATGTAGGCCTAAAAACATTGATAGATATCATTGATGAGAAGGTCCTCCTTACTGTCATAATTCTCTTAATATAAATTTAAAAAAAAGTTCCAAAAATGGCGGCCATCTTGAATTTTTTGGTTTTGGCCATTTCGATCACAAAAATATTTTTTGTCATTATTTTGTATTAGAACATTGCTTTTTGTCACAAAATAGATCAGAAAACCCACAATCTATTTGCAAATATAATCAATCTGTACAGTCATTATAGAAGGAAAACCTCAATGGCGACCATCTTGGAAAATGGCCGCCATGATGAGAAATCAAAATGGCTAACGGGCTTTTTGGATTTAGCATAACAAGATCTATGTACATGCCAAATGTCATGCTTGTATCATAAACTCTAATATTTTTCTGGCTATCTGCCCCGCTAATAGTTTAAACGCATTGATTAAGCTTGTCTCAAATTTTGCGAATCGTGCTACGAATGCATAAGAAACGTGGCATCTTTTGCAAATCAGATTCTATAGACCTTTTACAGCTGTCTCCATCTGTAATGGAACCTTGTTTCTGTGCTCGTTTGAGCTTTATATTGTAGATAAAAGACGGTATCTATTATGATACTTGGCTTATGCAGTGTCAAAGTTTTCTCTTTGCCCTCATTATCATCTAATAGAGCTGGATTGAACGAAGTTGGTATATCATTGAAGGCAAGGTATAAAGGAATATCTGTTGCAGTATTATTGTACATTTGTATCCACTAAGATCTTGCTCTTTCTGTTAATTACTCAGAAGAGAAATAAGCAAATCGTTAGATTTATCCTCTTGGCAGGGATAACATTTACTTTACATATTTTTGTTGATTTGTTTTACAATCATCCATTATTAATGTAAGAAAGACTTCCTTTTACACTATCTGGTTTAGAATGCATGAGTTTTCTGATATTTGGTGTGGACGATTCCAAGGATGATTTGAACACTAGGTTTTGACTTACTTAGCGCAAAGCGACTAATCACACGAAAGTGCTTTAAACCATGATAATTAAGCTGCTGTTTTTTAAGTAATCGACGACAATCGGTATTTAATTATGGAGGCCAATAAGACAGTTAAGATAATACAAAAGTGGTCGCCATTTCAATTATATTATTCTCTTAGAACAATTTTGTTTGTATCTCATTCATTTTATTAGCTGATACTTAAAGAGAGGGGTTGATATCTTTTTATACGCCGCCGGAGGCGGACGTATATTGGCGTCATCTTCTCCGTCTGTCCGTCCGTCCGTCCATCCGTCCATCCGTCCATCCGTCCGTCCGTCCGTCCGTCCGTACGTACGTCCACTTTTCTTGTCAACGCAACTCCTCCTAAGTTTCTGGCTGGATCTTCTTGAAACTTGGTCAATGTTATCACCTCAATTGGTAGATGTGCATGAAGGAAGGATTTTATGGTTCGTTGATTTTTGCCTGAGTTATGCCCCTTAAAAACTTAGTCTCTGGGGCTTATTGAAATTGCAGCCTTGTCAACACAACTCCTCCTAAGTTTCTGGCTGGATCTTCTTGAAACTTGGTCAATGTTATCACCTCAATTGGTAGATGTGCATGAAGGGAGGATTTTATGGTTCGTCGATTTTTGCCTGAGTTACGCCCCTTAAAAACTTAGTCTCTGGGGCTTATTGAAATTGCAGGCTTGTCAACGCAACTCCTCCTAAGTTTCTGACTGGATCTTAATGAAACTTGGTCAATGTTATCACCTCAATTGGTAGATGTGCATGAAGGAAGGATTTTATGGTTCGTTGATTTTTGCCTGAGTTATGCCCCTTAAAAACTTAGTCTCTGGGGCTTATTGAAATTGCAGGCTTGTCAACACAACTCCTCCTAAGTTTCTGGCTGGATCTTAATGAAACTTGGTGGATGTTATCACCTCAATTGGTAGATGTGCATGAAGGAAGGATTTCATGGTTCATTGATTTTTGCCAGAATTATGCCCCCTTCAATCTTAGTCTCTGGGGCTTAATGATATTTCAGCCTCGTGAATGCAATTCCTTCCAGGTTTTTCACTGGATATTTATAAAAACCTTTTTGTGAACACAATTTTTTAAAGGTTTTTCAGTGAATATTTATAAATCCTTGTCAATGTCATTTTTTTGTCTCAAGTTTTATAAGTGGCGGCGTATATTGTGACGATGGCACTCTTGTTTGTTAAAAGTAATAAGATTTCCTTGAAGAAACTATGAACATTTGAATATTTTGGCGGCCATCTTGGAAAAAGGCAGCCATGTTATAAATCCACCAAGTTGGTTTATATTGGTTACAAAAAAGACTATGCAGGAAAGGTATATAAAGATCCCGACGAAATTCATCACTTGGGATTCATTTCTATTTGATATTTTCATATATAGGCCTTATTAATACATGAGAATGGCGGCTATTTTGAAAGATGGCCACCGGATGCGATTTTCATGTGGCTAAATCGGTTTGTGTTTCATTCCATTATGCTGGTTGAAATTTTATGAAAAGGATTGATAATATCTTATTAAAAAATAATATCTAATTGAAGAAACGGCCATATTTGGAGTATTTTGGCGGCCATCTCGGATAAACGACCGCAATGTTGTAAAAAAAGCCATGCTAGTTTATTAATTAATTACAAAATTGACTATATTGGGACGATTTATTAAAAAATCTCGGCGGATTTCAGCATTTGGAATGTCTTTCTATCTGATATATAGACTACATTTATCCGAATGGTGGCCATCTTGGAAAATGGCCACCGGATGCGAATTTCAAGTGGCTAGCACTTTTTTTCTGATTCAGGGACCCTCAATGACTTACCATACCAAAATTCATGCTTGTATCACAAAGTGAACGATTAGGCCAAATTTTCGGAGTTATGCGCCCCACTAGCAGTACATACAGTCTGGTTGATCTAGATCTATATTAGTCTCAAATACCATATGGACACGGGTTTCTCGGATATCTTCAGCTCATATGAATTACAAAAATAGGACTGTAATGGACATAATCATGAGTAGTTACTGCCATGTTTTCTCGTTATCTGACTTGACGTCATTAGACCCACCTAACTTTACAAGTTCACTAGACGACATTTTTGTCGACTGAAAGCTTGCGCAGACGACATCGTGAAGTAGTGCGATTGCCTATGGTGTTTGAAATAGTTGAAAATATATGGGCACCAGGCAGCATTTATCCTAACCGACACGATGTCGCAAACAATTCGCAATATGTTACTCTAAGAAATGATATGCTAGCTACTTGTAACAAATTCAATAGAATAATTATGTTTATTACAATTTTGTACATGTATTTTTCTACTATGGCTTCCAAAGCGTTTTCTGTCGGGGACCAAATTACATTAGGACCCATTTGATTTAACGAGAAGTAAAGCTCGGCCAATCGGATGGATTGTTGTATAACTTGGAATAGAATTGTTGGTGAATACCAGCCCAGTCATGTTTGGAAAAGGGTTAAAAGTCGTTGTATCGGAAATCTTCTTGTCTAACAAGGCGTTAAGATCGAATTACATGTTTATTTTCCGGAATTAGCCTAAAGGGATGGGTTCCAGTGAGAATTCCCTTATCCAATAGAATAAATGTTTCATGGGGATCTATATTTAGATACTGGTTATCGATTTGGCACAAACAGTAGCGAAAATTCACAGGTTTTCACTGAAAATCCAGACGTACATTCAGAAACAATGTTGCGTATTAACCCTTTCCCAAACGTAAAAAATGACATGTACCAACATCTCTGTGTTGATTTTTTCCCAAAACATTTGCCAGGTCCCAGGGTATTAAATTAGCGAATTGTAGTTTAGCCCAAGTTAAATTTAAAACCACATTATCCTATATCTTAAGACACACACGTACATAACGTTCACAATGTTTCCATTCGTCACTATCATCAGAGCATATGGAGACACTCCACAACGGAAGTGATGCCGGGTAAAAAATAATTCATTTAAATCTGATGCCTGATTTTCTCACGATGTTTTTGTATAAAGAGACCAGTAAAATGCTTGATATGTAGTTCTGCTGAATGACAGACCACATTGCTGAATGTTATAGTTGTGTATAAGCCAACTTCCGGTGGGATTCTTATGTTGCGACCTTTGTAGGGTGGCACACCGACCATTGGACTAGTCGGACATGTAAAACTTGGTTGGTAGTTGTGTTTGCTGCTTTGCATGACAATTATCGAAGATTCTGATGCTTATGAACCCATTTTCTTGGTATAGAATAATGAAGTAATGACATACGAATGTTCTCCAATATGTTTAAATAATACGGTCCGGGAAAACATTTGAGATTAGCTGTGCACACATAGAAATTATTCTTAGTAGTAGTATCATATTTCATTGAGGAGTAACACCATATACCGGTAAGTTCCGGATAGCAAAATTCTGCATCGTACTTCTCATATAATCTTCTTATATAATTCTTAGTGTGACAAAAATTGCAACATATTTGTTGTTTACTACCAATGGTTGGAAGTTGAACTGTGGTTAAACAACGACTAAATCATGGCCTCACCCCGGCTCAACTGAAAACCACAATTCTGCTCGCGACTATAAGTCTAAAATCCACAATAGTTCCCCTCATTGGAACTATTATGGCCCATTAGTTCCGGGTAACTAAATTCCGTATCGTACTTGTTCGGGACAATTATATATTGGAATATGATTCAGAGTATGACAGAATAATAGCCGACCTTTATGATTTATGGGCTCGGATCAATTTAGATTGAAATCTAGACTAGCGTGATGTATGACGCCTCTGAGAATATGGTCGAATGAAGCAATCGATTGTTGATGTGTACTTTTGTAAACAATTGATCTTTTGAATATTTTTGTTTATTGAGCACAATTCTGTGGATATTACATTGAATTAAATACTGTTCTCTTTTCAGCCTATTGACCTTTAACCCTTACCTAAATGATGCCGGTTTTACAGCAGGTTTAACAAACATCTTCCTTTGATAGCATAGGCCTATCTAATATTTTGTACACAAACCATACTTCTGATTTTTAACAACGATTTTGTCATCTGCATCGGTGATTAAATTGAACAAGTCTTAAATTGCATCGTTTGAAAAAGGTGTAAGATATTCCACCCATCATTAGATCTATACGAAACATTTCGTGAAACTTCGGCTTCATCCCTAGCAAAAGATATTGACGAGGATATCCGGTCTTTTTAAATGAGAATACCATCTTTAATTGCCGTTGTCACAGACAAAGGCGAAGTTTCAGGCGAAATTGCACGAAGTTTTTGGTGTTTAATAAAGGATGGAATACCTTAGAGTAGATGTGCCTTGAGATCGATTGTCTCACATTGGTAATGAAACTTCTCTCATTTCTATTTTCAGTGTCGATAGTCGCGAAAACCCATTTCTTCCTGGAGGCGACCTGAGTAGAGAAGCGGACGACATTTTAGCGCGAGCGAAAATAGTTCGAGATACGTTCATATTGGACGAGGATAAAACGGACAGCTCACAAATATCCCCAGAAAGATCACGTGACTTAGAACGGTCACGTGATGTCAAGTGTGAGAAACCAAATCATGTTAACGATGAACCAAATCAGACCCCAATTAACGAAACATTTACGTCGGAAACGGCGAAAAATGCTGAAACTTCCCCAAATGCTGACTCGAGACCGAAGGAAAACGGTCAAATAGATACGGATGATTCACTTTCACCTGGTAGTGTTAAAATGGAATTAATTGACGATGATAAAGATAGGAAGAAACACAAGAAATGTTGTACGATCATGTAGCAGAGGATGTGAAAATGGCCAACGTACACTCTTGTTAGTTTTTGGGTTCGGATATAATCAACTAACCTACGTTAGCTTTGTAAATAACGCCAAGATCTTGTGATGGGCTTTCCAACTTAGAGTAAACGCGGTGTGGAGAAGTGAAAGTAGTGCGAAAGTCACATGCACATACCCAGAAATGCATTGTCATGGTCATGTGACACTTCCGGTTTCAAATCAATCGTCACCATTTCCTTTCGTACCCATTTGGATTGGTTTGAATGAAGTGAAGTGTACCAAGAGATGAGGATATCGTTATTTATTCATATTTAAGGCTTTATGTGTGGATGCTTGCAGTGCATGTCCGTCTCGAGTGAACGTTTATGGTTCGTAAAAAATCATGAGTTCGATCATAATTGAATTATTCGATCTTTATACGAGGATAAAGGATATAACTAGTCAAATAATTCGTGAACAAATTTGGATGGTTTCCAGATAGTGTATCGCTGCTTTTCAACGAAAACCCCGTAACTGCAGCTTAAAACAAGCTGCAGTTACGAGATTTTCGAAGAAAAGCGACGGTACACTGTGTTACATGTGCCTTCATTTGGAAGTATCTGAAAGTGCGTTAGTGGCGTTGATCTTCTTTCGAAGCAAAGCGATCTTCGGATTATAACAAACACATTCTTGACTTTACAATAGTGCAATATTTATTATTTACACAAACTTTTATCTGGGAGAAACAGGGCTCCAGATAAAATGGAATAAAACACTTTCTATAAATTTATTACTGGATGAAGTTGAAATTCGACATAATGATAGTTTATGGGTACTCATTAGAATCGAAGAGACAGTTCTAATGAATATCCACAAGATATGCATAAAGGAATTGAATTGTAATATTTTTCTGTAAAGCTGTATCGACATAGTTCTCAAATGAAGTTGTAAAGTAGTCAAAGGGCCTACTCCTTATTTATTATTTATTTCTTGAAAGGATTCTTTAATGTTGCTTGTTGTCTTATACAATGGGTGAGTGTAATGAGAGCACAAGTGCTTTCATATTGTCTTAACCCTTTCCAATACAATCTCTTACAATTTGGTGTATCTAATATTGCAGCCTTGGAAGTCATCGAGAGAAAAGGAAGAGATATTGATGATGTTAAGCAACATTTACTCCTATTTTCTCCTAGTCCTTCGATGATTTCCATCCATTACTTTTGGAAAAAAGATTCCAAGTTTTCGTTCCACTTCTTTTTGGCTTCTGTAACTGCTTGGATTTTTGACCAGTCTTATTTTTTGTTGTTAAGGAAAGGGTTAACTGTTTGAAATCCGAGTCTTTATAACTTGGCAGATGTTATAACTTATCAATAAAGAAATGCCTCTTACTATTATGACTCTTTATGAAACAACCACTTGTAAGCAACGTTATTTTTAAACAAGGGTAGAATTTCATTTCTGACACAGTCGTCGTAAAAGGGTCTTCTTTGAAACCCTTTCCAAACAAGACGTCGTTTGGCCTCCCTAATACTAGAGAAAAGATTAGGAACTACAATAAGACAAAAAATGTAATGCTGATAATCAATATTTTCTTCTTTTGCCTCAATGTTTCCCCCTTTTTCTACATGGACGTCAAAACCAGGGGTCCGTATTACTAACGATCGTACGTTTGATTTTTCAATAATTACATGTAACAACAGCCCTGATTGGCTCAGTCGGACTCCTCGTGCAATCAGATGTCTTGTTACACAGTTTACACAAAAACTTGATCGTAAGATGCTTAGAAATACGGGGCCCAGGTTTGTTTGGGAAAGGGTATAACAGCAGCGTTTGCGAGCTGTTCGTAGTTACATTTTCGAACGCAATCAACGAAATTCTATTTATACGTGCACTAATAGAGATACTTCCCAGATGGTCAAGTGCTGCTTTTTCCGAAATATGTCAAGATCTAGTGGACGTCACATACCCATAAGGGCACTCTTGCCTAGCCTAAAATTTAGGATGGCTCAATTTGAAAGCCGCTGCAGACGACGAAGTGGATGTTGATAAAGACTAGATTTTATGAATCATATAGCACAGAAAATATTCAGACAAAAGGAGAAAATGCTGATTTTCAGCATTTTCTTCTTTTGCCTCAATGTTTTACATGCTTTTTCTATTAGGTACCTGACCTCAACGCTAGATCTTGGTTTGAAAAGCGTTAACGAATGCACGTACTTGAAGCCTTTGGACTCCATCAAAAGAAAAGGCCTGTGAAAAAATCGTGGAAAATGAAGAAATTGCTTGTGACAAGCAATTTCTTCATTTTCCACAATGTTTTCTATCCTTAAAATGGAAAGATTTTTAAAATATCATCAAGTTGAAATTGTCGTCTACAACATCTTTGAATTTGTCGTCTGGTAATGGGTTAACGAATGCACGTACTTGAAGCCTGTAAAATGTTGAGAAAATCCACAAGTATATGAAGGCTGAATTCCTTCAAGCCTAATTCAATAAACTGGATTGCCTGTAGGAGAAACAGATTCTTGGCACACTTCGAGGTAATCCCTCTACATTCGCGGTAAACGCCGTCAGAAAAGGGGGCTGTGTCTTTCAAGCCTTTCGTTCACCATGGGTTTTTGTTTGGCTACAAGATTCGATTCTTGCGACCCCATGGGATGTTGGAATTGATGATCAGCATTTTCTCCCGTTCTTTTAATGATTTCTTCGTTATAAGTTGTAAGATTTCTTGGCACACTTCGAGGTAATCCCTGTACATTCGCGGTAAATGCCGCGAGAAAAGGGGTCTGTGCCTTAAAAGTCTTTTATTAATGCATGCAAGATCTGGCTTTGGCGACCCCACGAGATTTTAGATTATAAATTGATTATCAGCATTTTCTCCTGTTCCCTCAATAATTTCTTTCCTGTAACACGGTGGAGATTATGCATCATGGGATGGATAACAACTACGGACAAAAAAATCTCGATTCTGGTCAAATATTTTGCAATAACTTCTATATTCTTGCGTCAAATGTCATTTTTCAAAAGGTTTGTTTGCCTACACCGCCTTGCTGGGCTCTTTTCTCAGATATATCAATTATTTGTGGAATCCTTTTAACTTTTTCAAAACAACAGGGTTGTCTTCACCGGTGGTGAACTCGGCCAAAGCGATGGACGTTTTTCGCTACAACAAGGTATAGATATTTTGAGTTAAAATGTGAGTTAAAAGATCAGTTTTTCTAATGACAATGAATTTGTTCTAAATATAGACCGGGTTTACCGTTTTGTAATTGACAAACCGTCGGTGTTGTTATAGAATCTCGTAACTACGGCTTTATCGAAGCCGTAGTTACGAGATTTTATAACAACACCGACGGAATGCATTGTTCGCGAAAAAACGTCCCTCGTTTTGGCCGAGTTCACCACCATTGGTCTTGTGTCATTCTGGTTACCAAACAAGGTTCATTATGACTGGATTTATGGTCTTTTCTCTCAATTTGAAGTCACGATAACCCAGCGCTATTACACATAGCGTTCCCAGTTCTTTATGTTAAACATTTTCTTGCAATTACAGAAAAGTTCACAGCCAATAACCTGAAAATATCGAATACGATTTTTACCTTCCAATTTCAACTTGTAAGAGACGTCTAGTAGACTTATGCTATACTGCATCTCTTATCGTGTTGATAACTAAAATTAGTTCAAATATTTATCATGCTGTTAAATTGCTGTTAAGCTCTGAATTCTTTTAGATATCTAAGAATATGACTAGAAAATTATTTTTCTTGGAGGTAAGTGGAATATCTGGGCGTATTTCAACCCTTTCTCATTCTGAATGAAGCATTTTAAAAAGTCTCCTCAAAACAAACTAAGGATAATATTCCAGATTTCTATGACGAGAAACTCTTTTAAATGGTAAACGTTTATAGATAAGACCTATATTACATTTCATTTTTCATAATTATGCTTCGAATTGAAATTTTGTTTGGTAACGCACCTCCAAAACTCTTTTCGCTATGAGTTATAGGTAACAAAATAATACCTTTCGACTTCCGCTTTTTGAAAATTATTTTTCGAAATGATTTTACTTCTCCAAATCAAGCCATGCTTCTTTGATGCTCAGTTTGAAATAGTATTATTCTTATCTCTCGAGGAGTCAAAGTTTCGTACGCTGAATCCTTTTACGCGCGGGTGAGCTTTGGTAAAACCCTTTTGACTATTATTTGCAAACATGCAAGAAATAAAGTGGCCGATATGGGTTTCCGTAAGTGATCTCACATGTGGAAATTAAGTCAAAATGAAGTGGCGGATATAGGTTTCCGTAAAGTCTGAGCTTACATGCGGGTGGAAATTAAGTCAAATGAAGTGGCGGATATGTGTTTCCGAAACTGATCTTACATGCGGGAAGTTAAGCCAAAGTAAAGTGGTCGATATGGGTTTCCGTAACTGATCTTACATGCGGGAAATGCATTTGGCAGGCAGTCAGAGATGGAAAGAATAGCATGAGATTGCATTGTTTTATAGGAATCATGACAGAAAAAAGACACTCTAGACGCACGTGTATACAAATGAGCGAGAAAGTCGAATGTAATTAATGCAGACAGCGGTACGTCAGACTCCAAGGGGAAATTAAATTCTTAATCTGTTACTCTTCATCCAAACCATATGTTGTGGGTACTCGTTGGAATCGTCTCGAAGTGACGATTCCAACGAGTACCCACAACATAGGTTTTGGGTGATTGTTAGTGAAGATAAATTTATTTTTATAATGACATAGTCCCACTGTGTCTAGAGTTCCACAGACAAGCTTCAGCATATGATTCTGGCAACATTCCTCAGAACCGTCAGAAAATCCTTACAGAAACAAACCCTGATTGTAGGCCAAATATAAATACAGTTTAAAAAGCATTGAAAACAACGTAGATACTCTGCTCCTTTTATCTATACGAGTTCCATGCTATATTGGTAAACATCACTTTTGTACCCTGCAAAACTTTTGACCGGTCCGGAAATTTTTGGTTGGGAAAGGTTTAACTCGTATACGTAGGCTTTTTAGCTCACCTTAGCACGAAGTGCTGAGGGTGAGCTATTGTGATCGCTCACCGTCCGTCTGTCCGTCCGTCCGTCTGTCTGTAAACAATTACTAAAAAATCTTCTCCTCCCAAACTATAAGGCCTAGAGTCTTGAAATTTTGTATGTAGAATCATCTCAATGCCCTCTACCAAAATACTTCAAATTATTGTAATACAAGGAAAATTGGTCCTATGTTATGGGTATCGAATTTCATATAGAAACAAAGAAGGAAATCTTGTACAATCTTCTTTTCCTGAACCGTTTGGCCTAGAGCTCTGAAATTTTGTGTGCAGAATCATCTCAATGCCCTCTACCAAAATACTTCATTTTTTGTGATACAAGGAAAATTGACCCTATGTTGTGAGTATCGAATTTTATATAGAGACAAAGAAGGAAATCTTGTACAATCTTCTTCTCCTTAACCGTTTGGCCTAGAGCTTTGAAATTTTGTGTAAAGAATCATCTCAAGGCCCTCTACCAAAAATACTTCAAATTATTGTGATACAAGGAAAATTGACCATATGTTGTGGGTATAGAATTTCATATAGAGACAAAGAAGGAAATCTTGTACAATATTTTTCTCCTAAACTGTTTGGCGTGAGGCTTTTGAAAATTCGTATGTGGAATTGTCTCATAATGATACAATCTTCTCCAATTTTGTTTATCAGAGATCCTTAAGGTAAATTTTGCACTTCCCATCATGCATGGTAGTATAACTCTCTAATACCAGCATTGTTTAAATAGTGTTTCCTTTAATGAACGTTGTCCAGAAGTTGTGTATGTGAGATGAGACAAAAATTATCATCTTGATGATCTCTAAGGTGAGCGATATAGGGTCATCTTGGCCCTCTTGTTTTATTTTAGCGTGCGCATTCAATTTATTGTGAATTTTGGAAACAGGAAATCGTAAGATCGTTTTTCCAGAGGGAGGGAAAGAAACTAGATTTTAATTGGATTTTAAGTGTTTTGGAGAGAAAAAAACTGTATAATGCATGCACAGTTACACATTTGTACATGCGAAACAATGCAGAACCCGGATAGCTCAACCTCTATCAATACAGAGGCCTTATAAGGTTCGAACCCCGTTTCGGACAATATCCTTTCTTACATGTGGCATAAGAAATTTGTCTCTCGCCATTAGATGATTCTGAAATAACGTTTTTGGCTACACCATCTTTCGTGAATCTGAATGTGCAATTAGATCAAATAGTGCGATATATGTGATTGACTACTATATCGTCGGTGTAAATGCAAAACCTCGTATGTCGATTCTTGCGATTGTCGTGTTTGTCCAGTTAAGACAATTCTTGTAGGTTTTAGGATATATTTGCTAATCAGTATTAATGACACATTAGGTCTATCTGTGAACAATATGTCCGAATTTCAAGTAAAACATTTCAGTTACAGAAAAGTTATTACACTTTTTTCCTTCCCCTTTGAAATTTTCCAAAAACGAGATACGAGGTTTTGCATTTACAACGACGATATGTGAAATTAAATAGATTCCAAATATCCACCGGCCACGTAAGAGATTGATGACGTCAGTTTAATCGTTTCTCAAATGACAAAGTTGAATAATGGTACAAGTTTAACAATTCTTCAGAATTAGTGCAGCTTGAAAATGAATTTTAGCCCAAATTCCACCTCCTCCTGCATTCGTTATTTTCGTTAAAATTCCTATTCTTTATAGACCTATATGTTGTTAATTGTTCTAGCAGATTTTTAGCCCGTGAATGTGCATATTCTATTATTTATTTCTCATTTCATTCCCACCTGATGACAAAAAACAGGTTGTTTATCGTTACCTAGAAACAGATGAAAATGCCAATCAAGCATGTGTCAGTGAATTTATTTTTTTTTTCTTTTTTTTTTTTCATTTTTTTTTTCAGAATCATTTACAGTCCTCTTATTGAAAGGCCTACTATATCTGATAACAATCATAGGAAAAGATCGGATTGCGTATTCATCCATGCTGACATTTATTCTTCACTGCCTACTTGTTAACGTAGACTACCCGTAATGTCGCCATTTTGAGATTCATAAAACATCAGGTTTTTACGAACAGCTTTGTTATATACTCAGCAAAAGAGCTAACGCATCACTTTTTAAAATCGCATAACTTCTTTATTGTCAAAGATTTAGATTTATAATTTGGCATATATTTATCCCACAAGTTTCTGCTCTGATTCATAAAACTATTTCTAAGTTTTCTTTCTTATGTGACCGCGTCATACCAAAGGGGGGGCCAAAACAGTTTTTCGGCTCCTGTAACTTGTGATCTTTTTCATTCATTTTTGTTTGAATTGATTTTGAAAGCT
Organism: Fragum sueziense; assembly: GCA_963680895.1. Taxonomy (NCBI): domain Eukaryota; kingdom Metazoa; phylum Mollusca; class Bivalvia; order Cardiida; family Cardiidae; genus Fragum; species Fragum sueziense. The sequence continues at coordinate 15,693,144 of OY804594.1, forward strand.
GGTTTATTGTGAAATTAAAGTCTGAAAATATCAATTTTCTATCTAACATAACAAGGGCTGTTCCGGGACAACGTAGCTCGCATAGAGGCACCTTTTTGAAAGAAAATGTCAATTTTTCAAGGTCAAGGTCACAAGGTCAAATTTTACAGTGTCAGGTAAAAGGTCTTGTTGGGGCCTGTCTATGTGTGAAATATCAAGACTGCATCTTATACAGTTCATAAGATATAGACCGATACGTTTTTGTCTACGTAACCTACGTCGCCGTCGACGCCATCAATGACACCATCGGCACTAGTGATGTAACAATGTCTCCGTGGGAACACATTATGCGCCCATAAAAATGTTAAAGCCGTCGGTTTGTTTTTTGAAGGGTAACTTTTATAAACAGAAACTCTTTCAGCCAATGCAAAAGGTTTGAAAGATATGCGTGAATTTTCCATTTTAATCAAATTTTAGAGTTTTAGAATTTATGAATTTTAGAATTAAGGGTGTCCTTATTAAAAGTTCAATATTTTACAAGATACTGTAACATTTACTATGAAATTCATAGATCTCTTATCAAATGGTGGTAGTCAGCATGTGCAAATTTTTAAGGTATTCTGTAGATTCGTGAAAAAAATATCAACAAAGATCTGAGTGATGCGTTAGCAGTTTTGCCGAGTATATATCCGAAGTTATTCGGGCGCGGTCGTAAACATACGGCGGTGGAAAGTTCCACCGCCGAATGTTTTCGACGTCGCCGGAATAATTCCGACGTCGCACGAATCTCATTAGGAGGGGACTATCTTATGTCGAAGTGAGAATCTGGCTCTGCCCTCATCAATGGCAATGATTTTTTTAGCTCACCTTAGCACGAAGTGCTGAGGGTGAGCTATATATTGTGATCGCTCACCGTCCGTCTGTCCGTCTGTCTGTCTGTCCACAATTACTAAAAAATCTTCTCATCCCAAACTATAAGGCCTAGAGTCTTGAAATTTTGTATGTAGCATGGTCTCAAGTCCCTTTACAAAAATACTCCAAATCATTGTGACACAAGGAAAATTGGCCCTATGTTGTGGGTATCGAATTTCATATAGAGACAAAGAACGAAATCTTATACAATATTTTTTTTTTTGCATAAGGCTTTTAATTTTAAAATTTTGTATGTATAATTGTCTCATAATGATATAATCTTCTCCAATTCTGTTTATCAGAGATCCTTAAGGTAAATTTTGCACTTCCCATGGTAGTATAACTCTCTACTACCAGCATTGTTCAAATTGTTTTCTTTAATGAACGTTGTCAAGAAATTGTGTATGTGAGATGAGACAAAAATTATCATCTTGATGATCTCTAAGGTGAGCGATATAGGGCCGGCCATCTTGGCCCTCTTGTTTAATTGCAGATCAGAGAACAAAATGCGTGTATACGCAGTCTGATCGGGACCCATATTGGTCTCAAATGCCAAAAATAGCATTTGCCAGATTGCGACTCGTAAGCATAATATTTGGAAACAAGATATTAGATAATATTTGTTCTTAGATATTTGGAGATTGATTTCAACTGTATCTGGGAGCCGGTCCCGTCCATATGTCTCCAATACTTTCTTAACTTCCTATTTAACCCTTTCCCAAACAAGGCCTGGTTTTGACGGCCCAGGAAAAAATGGTTTGGGAAAACATTGAGACAAAAGAAGAAACTGGTGATAACCAGCAGTTTCTCCTTTTGCCCCAATATTTTCTTAGCTATATTGTATGCAAATCCAACCAAGATGTTTGGGGATTGATTTCAGCTGTTTTTAGGAACCGATCCGTCAATATATGTCTCCAATACTTTTTATACTTTCAATTTAACCCTTTCCCGAACAACATTCGATAACTAGTACCTCAAATAAAGACGTCTTCAGAAACATTGAGGGAAAGATGAAAACGCTGATAACCACGTGATGTTATCATGGTGTATAATCACGTGACTTAGAATTTCCGATAATCTCCAATATCTTTTTTAATACTTGACCAATTTGAATTCGGTTCGAAGCAGAGAAGGTCCGAAAATGCCAGGAATAAACTGGATGTATTGGATTTTTGAAAAATCAACTTATAAAAAAGTTAATGAAGATAAACCAAAATTTTGGTTTATCTTCAATAACTTTTTTATCAATTGATTTTTCAAAAATCAACAACATCCATCTAATGCGTGACGTCTGTCCACATTCTCTGCTTTAAACGAATTCAAATCGGTCCAGTAATTACAAAATCATTGAAGATTTTCTGAAAATATTGTATCACGTGATTATCCATCGTGGTTATGGTACAAGTGGTGAGAGATATGTGTTCCAACTGCCGTGCTACGACCACAGAAGTTGAAAGGGGCGTTAAACCCCAATCAACCAATCCTTTCAAAAGGACTGATCTTTATTCATATACTTTGGTTGTAAATTCATTCTCATATTGAATCTATAACATGGGTCCAGATCCAGATTCCAGATAAGCTTAAATGAGATATAAATATAATTGTTTATGACCAGGTTACAAGAGCAAATGCCACAAGTTAGTGCCTTAAAATTACCATATAGCAGCCCCTGTGATACAATGCGTACAAGTACGCATGGTCAGGTGCACAAACAAACGCCACAAGTAAGGAACATTTTTTCATACCACAACTCCTGTTATAACAATGCGTTCATATCTGTACACCAATAAACTGTCAGAAATAATCTTATAACGTCTGATATATGGGCTTTCTACTTAAACCAAGAATTTTTCATACTTTTTACCCTTGTTGCAAGTGCGCGAGTCCTTGTCTGTATGACTATAATCCGAGTATTCTCGGATTAAAACCCGCTCTTTTCATCAGGGATACTCGGAATGGTAAGACTATATCTTTGGAAAAAAAGGTACCACAGGGTACCGCCTGACTAACGCCTTGCCATCTTTATTAAGGTAGAATACCCGCAATGTGGCCATTTTGAGATTCATAAAACATCGGCTTTTTTTTCGAGCGGTGTTGTTACATATTCGAACCTATTCGGGTGCGGTCGTAAACATTCGGCGGTGGTAAGTTCCACCGCCGAATGTTTTCGACGTCGCACGAATAATTCCGACGTCTCCAGAATCTCATTAGGGGTGGACTGCCGGGCCTACTATCTAAATCAATGAAACGTCAGTTTGTTCGTAGGCACTAAACAGTCCGTTTCAATCGTTTGTACACAGAATGCTGTTCCATGACTTATTGTTGTATTGTCCAGCAAGGTTAACCCGGGACAACTTAATTTTCGTGCGCAAAGTCCGTTAGTTGAGCGTCTTAGCAAAACAAAGCCGAAGTGGTGTCATTACATATGCAGATGTCCCGGGTTAATCTTGCTGGACAATATAAATGGACATCGAGTCGTGAGCCGCGAAGAAAGGTTACGGTATATTCCAATACATGTAATTAGGGAGGAGTGCCTATTTTCCACTGAATAAAAGCTAACAATGACAGGTATTGCGTGCTGTCCGTGATGCCGTGTGAGTTCAGTAGCTGTATCCAGATAGTACTTTGTCGATTTATTACAGGGAGACGGGTTCGAGTCACAATGTTTTATAATTCGAAATCCCTCTTCCCCCGTCAATTTAGACTCGCTGATCTTTGATCATTCACAGGTCGTTGTCTATCTATAGATCTACAGTAGTCCCAGCCGAAAATGACAGTGACGTAGGCTGATGTTTACTGTCTCAAAACCAATCAATTCGTCTGATTTGCACCGTTACAAATACGAACAGAGTTGATTGGGTGTCAAGTAGTAAACATTAGCCCACGTCAATGTCATTTTCGGCCGGTATTATACGTTTAAAGTTAAACGAGAATAGTTTACGATTGTTTTGGTTTATTTTTAGGTAGAACTACTACCTTTACCTACGTAAAATTAAAGCAAGACAACCGTATCTATTCTCGTTTAATTGTGAATCGATTATACTATTGTATCTTAACCCTGTCTCAAAACAACAAAATGTTAGAGTGACCCAATTTGAAAGCTGTTGCAGACGACAGAAAGGACGATAATAAAGACATAATTTGTGAGGAAAATATTGAGACAGAAGAGAAAGAGAAACTACTGATTATCAGCAGTTTCTTCTTTTGTCTCAATATTTTCCCAAGTTTTTTCTATGCGGCAAGTCAAATCCAGGTCTTGTTTGGGAAAGGGTTAAATACAGTGGAAATTTTCGTTTGTAGTTCTAACTCTTTATCACATAAAATGGTGTGTTGGTCGAAAGATTAGATTTTTGAGAGTCGGTGGTTCAAATCCCACCTGAGTCATTGCGATTTGACGATTTGCGAATTTTTGAGACACACCAAAGACTCTGTTCCATTAGCAAAAGAAGATTGTCTCGTGACTTTTTGTCATAGATCCTAACTTCATTTCAAGTCGGCCGTTTATAGAAGCCATAACAATAAAAGATGGCGGGTGGATCGATAGATTATATCTCACAATTTCTTCTATCATCGATGCATATTTTATGACCAGATCGCGTGCCCCCGAGACCTCATAAATTTCTAGATTATTGAAACCATCATCCCATGTCAGATCGGATTTCCAGATTTGGTTAATTCTTTCCCATACGACAAAAATTACATTGGTCAAAATCCAAAAAGCATTTTGAGCGAAAACTTATACGACATTGCAATGGAAATGATTGAGTCACAATGTGGACTAAGAATGACATCAATGTCTTGTGTCTCATCCACAAACACAGCTTAACCCTTTCCACACCAATCTCTGTTTTCGACCTCCGTAAAATCCAAATAGTAAAGACTTTTATTGCATTGGTGTCGATACCATTCTCTTCATTCGCCTAAATTCTTCACATAGTAAGAATCCCATGTAAGGGTAATCCGAGTTTTCTCTGATGAAATTCGCTCTTTGATATGTTGATGTCGCTCATTTAAATGAGCGACATCAACATATTATCAAAGAGCGAATTTCACCAGAGAAAACTCGGATTAATGTAAGGGACGCCAAAAGAACCGGGTCTTGTTTTCGAAAGGGTTAACATAAATCTTGCGCAGTTGTTAAGTCATTGAAGTACGACTAAGTGAAATGATCGACAAAAAAATGGCGCCTGATTGAAATTTCACTACCCAGAGACATTTTAGAAATTATCCTGTAGATAAATCTTTCATCAAGAAACATTAACTGTTATCCAAGAATTTGTTTTATCTATAATGGTTTGATGGGTTTTGTGGTATTCATCCTGCACAAGTCTATTTATTTTGTCAAAAATGAGAGATCTTAGTGGAAACCATTAAACTTTTAGATCTTTGAGTCCTTTTTTCAAACAAGACATGCTTATAATGTTCCTAATAGAAAATGTGAGGGAAAGCATCGATACATTGTAGGTTCTAAAATTGCCATGGGATGCACATGTAGTTGAGGTCTTTCTTTCTGCTGGAACATCTATAGGCCTACCAATATTCCATTCCTCCTGTTTAGACCTCCTGAAATTTATGTTGTTGGAGAAAGGGTCAAATAAGTGTAACTGGATTGAACTGATTACTAATTGATTGATTTGATTTTAACTCCTCTTTCAACTGATGTGGTCATATGGAGCATATATCCATGGATTCCTGTCGTTTTTCCATACCCGTGCTACCACAACATCCTCAAGCTGCTCACACGCGTAGATTAACGATTGTGGCCGGGAATCGAAACTGGTTGAACTGGTGACTCCAAGCCTGCTTTAACAATCGGGATTACCACAACTAGCAACATACACTGTAGGACTAAGGACCTGTACATAGAGCCGTTCGGATTTTACCAATAAAGGGACATAACTATTACGATACTTATGGTTATTAGAATTGAATTATTTCCCTTTATCAAAAAAAACTTTTTCAGGCAACAGAAATTAAAGCTTCCAAATTAAATAAGTCAGCATTTGGTAAAAAAAGGGCTTTATCCTTTCCCAAACAAGACCCATAGCCCATAGTTGAAAGTGTTTGGGGAAAATATGGAAGGCAAAAGAAGAAACTCTTTTCTTCTTTTACCTCAACGTTTCCTAACTCTTCCTGAATAGTCTGTGGTTTTGAGGTCTGTATAACATTAAGAGAAAAGATATCAATGTTGATTGTCAACATTTCGTCGGTGTAAATGCAAAACTGCAATTTTCAAAGTAAAACATTGCGAGCCCAATTAAGACAATTCTTGCTGGTTTTGAGATATCTTTACTAATCAGTATCAATGACACATTATTTGTGAACATTGTGTCCAACCTTTCAGTTTGGTAAAAGTTATTACACTTTCTTCCTTCCACTTTCAAATCTTCCAAAATCAAGATACGAGGCTTTGCATTTACAACGATTTCTTCCTTTGATAGGCATAAATGTTTTCCTTGGCACATCATAAAATATCCAACCTTTCACCCTTTCCCAAACTTGGTCTGTTTTTGATGTCCCCATCTTTGAAAAAATTTGAGACAAAAGAAGAAAATACTGATAACCAGCATTTCTCCTTTTGCCTCAACATTTTCTTTGGTCAATTGATCACAACTCAATTACTTTTTTAGCTCCACTGGCCTTTCAGGCCAGCGGGCTATTGTCATAGCGGTGTGTCCGTCGTGCGTGCGTGCGTCTGTCCGTCCGTGCGTCCGTAAACTTTTTCTTTAAAAATCTTCTCCTCAGAAACTACTGGATGGATTTCAACCAAATTTCACAGGAATGATCCTTGGGTGACCCTCTCTCAGATTCCTACAAAGAGTTTGGATTGAACCAGAATAACTTGATTTATCTGCCCTTGAATGTAAAAAAAGCTGGTTTTGACTTAATTTTTACTCTAAAATCTACAAATATTAACCAATCAAGACAAAACTTTGACAGAATATATATAAGCATGATACCCTTCCTGGGTTTAATTTTCAGCTTGATGGGAATTTTACATCATGAGTTATGTGCCCTTGAATTTGACAAAATTTCCATTTTCGACTTTGTTTTCACTCTAACAACCATAATTGTTAACCAATCAGGATGATATTTGGACAGAATCTTGTTGACAACAAGATCTTGCTTTTGTGTAATTTTCAGGATGATTGCATTGCTACAATCTGAGTTATATGCCCTAGAAATTGACAAAATTTCGGTTTTCAACACTTTTTTCACTTTTGTGGCCACATATATAGATTAATAATTTAATACTGACAAAATTTGGACAGACCATAAGATCTTGCTCGAGTTTAATATTCAGCTTGATTATTGTGGTGTTCAAGACATAAATTATCAAGTCAAAATCAAAGTTTTAGATCAGAATGTCTTTATTTTCATGATTTCTATGTTACATGCACAATCACAACTTCTTGAACTAATTATCATAAAGGAAAACAACTCTTACTGAACTTTAAATTGCTCAGATCAAAAGTTACTTCCCTTAGTCTACCACAATTATTAACTCGCATATTGAATTATGTGCCCTTGAATTTGGCATAATGACAGTTTTCAACTTTATCATCATTCTAAAAATCCCAAAAATATTATTCAATAATTTACCTTCTTTTCGCTTTGACCACATAATTGCTTCTCTTTACTTTGTCTCTTCTCTTAGAATCACAAGAATTTAAAAATATATCAGTTTAAGCATTTAGATAAATTTGTCATTTTTTTATAGTAAGCCACAAGAAATTCAGGCCTGTGGAGCGACTCAAGACCTTCAGGTTTTTCTAGTTATCCAATCTCCAGCTGCAGCTTTCACCACCCTTTTTTCGTTTGAGAAAGGGTTAAATGTTGGGTACTCTAGAATTATTTTCATTTGGAAATGGGATATGGAACAGAGATTGTTTTAGAGGGTGCATGATGAAATGCTCTGTAGGGTTGAAAATATTCACTAACAAGTCAGCTATAAAATCAACAATCATTTTATTTTATTTTTTGTGCTTTGTAAAAATATAACATCTACAAAATGATACATTATTTCATCAAGAATAATTTTGATTGACACAAACACACTACATGTACATACAAAAAACATGCCCTGATTTAACAAGAGGGCCATGATGGCCCTAGATCGCTCACCTTAAATTTTTTGCCTTGTTGAAATAAACATTTTGACGTGTATAGCAGCAAATTATGAATTTTGCAATAAAGCCCCTTTTCCTTGGTTTTTCAAAAGAATGAAACAAAATTCAGCCTTTTCAAGTGTTTGCTCTTTTGCCCTTTTTCTGATACCGCTGCACTAAGAGCTTTGATATTAATCAAATTCTTATAACAACTTTGAAAGTTTCTTCACCCAAAGATCATTCATGTGAAGTTTCAAGAATATTGGCCAACTACATGTAGTAAGCCAGAAGATTTTTAAAAGATTTGGCAATTTTCCCCTTTTCTCATGCTGCGGCAGTCAAAGGCTTTGATGGAATCCAAGTCTCTCAAAAACTTTGAAAGACCTTCACCCAAGGATCATTCATGGGAAGTTTCAAGAAGATTGGCCAACTAGTTGAAGGCAAAAGATTTTTACAAGATTTGGCTATTTTTCCCTTTTCTCATGCCACGGCAGCCAAAGCCTTTGATGGAATCAAATTCTTTTAACAACCTTGAAAGCCCTTCACCCAAGGATCATTCATGTTAAGTTACAGGAATATTGGCCTACTAGTTAGGCAGAAGAAGGTTTTTAAAAGATTTGGCTATATTCCCCTTTTCTTATGCCGCGGCAGCCAAAGTCTTTAATGGAATTAAATTCTTTTAACAACTTTGAAAGCCCTTCACCCAAGGATCATTCATTTGAAGTTTCAAGAACATTGGCTTGCTAATTAGGCAGAAGAAGATTTTTAAAAGATTTTACTATTTTCCCCTTTTCTCATGCCGCGGCAGCCAAAGTCTTTGATGGAATCAAAATCTTTTAACAACTTTGAAAGCCCTTCACTCAAGGATAATTCATATGAAGTTTCAAGAACATTGGCCAACTGGTAAGCAGAAGAAGATTTTTAAAAGATTTGACTATTTTCCGCTTTTCTCATGCCGCGGCAGCCTAAGTCTTTGATGGAATCAAATTCTTTTAACAACTTTGAAAGGCCTTCACCCAAGGATCATTCATGTGAAGTTTCAAGAATATTGGCCTACTGGTTAGGCAGAAGAAGATTTTTAAAAGATTTGGCTATTTTCCACTTTTCTCATGCCGCGGCAGCCAGAGTGTTTGATGGAATCAAATTCTTTTAACAACTTTGAAAGCCCTTCACCCAAGGATCATTCCTGCCAGGTTTCAAGAAGATTGGTCCAGTGGTTTAGGAGGAGAAGATCTTTAAAGAAATTGTGGACGGACGGCTGGCCGGCCGGACGACGGACAATGACCGATCACAATACCTCACCTTCAGCACTTTGTGCTCAGGTGAGCTAAAAATTTCATAGCACTTAATTGCATAGTTAAAAGTAACAATATTTCAGCCAAGATCTGGAAAAGGGATTCTTATGGCATTTGAAACCAATATTGATACAAATCAGCATTCAAATATGTGTGCCATCTGATCAAGACCCATATTGTTCTCCTATATGTCTGTATTCTTCATTACTTGTAAAACTACCAAACGGCAAAATTTGGGGTAATCCAAATTCAAAGATGTTGCAGACGACAATTTCACGTGAATGTAATTTAAACTTTTGTTGCGCTGTTTTGAGTAGAAAATGTGGTGGGAAATGAAGCAATTGCTTATCATAAGCAATTTCTTCATTTTCCATGATGTTTTCCAAAGCTATTATCTTGCGAGGAGTCAAAAAGAGTTTTTGTGTGTTAATGGACTAAAAGAGCAACAATGGTCTTGATCAAACCTAGGCACCAGCTCATGTGGAACTCTTCTAGTCCCAAATGCCCTAAAGCCCTTATTTCTAGATCCTAGCCCAATCAGCCCTTTTCAAAACATCAAAAATAAGGACTGGTCAAATTTAAAAGCTGCAATAAAAGACAAAATAGGTGTTGGCAAATAATGGACTGGTATATAACACCACACAGAAAATATTGAGGCAAAAGGAGAAAATGCTGTTCATCAGCATTCTCTTCTTTTGTCTAAATTTTTTTACCCAACTTTTTCAGTTTGGAAGTCAAAACCAGGTCATGTTTTGGAAAGGGTTAAATCAACTACATTTATTTTGATTGTAGATAACCTGATTCAATTTGATTTAAATAGAAATATTGAACCATTCCCTGAAATAAGCACTCAGACCATTCCAAATTGAAAGGAATTAGAGACAATATTACAAACATGACATTTCTCTATTTCGTTGGTGAAAGGATGGTAGTGAATTTCATCAGCATTTACCTCTTTCCCTCACTTTTTCAAATACCTGTTTTGAAGTGGTGTCGAAACCTATCATTGATTGGGAAAAGGACTGATAAATTTTCCATACACGATCAAGCTCATTTGGCAATAATTCACCTTCATTGCTAAAATAAATGAAACATTTTCATAAGATCTTTCAGCATCTTAAACAGTACATGTATATCAAACATCAGAAAATTTGACACCTCTAGAACATGACAATGATGTACATCATGGTAAAAGCAGAAAATGCTATAGTACCATTCTGACAAATATTTGCAATTTCTGACACAATAATTCATTTTTAATCTCCAATAGATTTATTCTGTTGTTAGCAATGATTTTCTTTTAATGAAGCTTAAGTTTTGTCATTTAGGACAGATATGTAAATTGCACAAACTAAATAAATAATGGTAAGAATTAATTCAGTATGGCAAGTATTAAATATCACTTACTAGCAATAGCATACATGAACTAGCATCAAAGTAATCATTAACATGAGATCAAAACTAATTTACAACATGTATAAAACAACCTAACACTTTCTCAAATGTGACCCATCACGCTAAAAGGGACCTTGTCAGATGTGTGAAAAATATCGACCCTAGTCAGTCTGTGCAGTCTGTGTAGCCAAACTAGGGCCAATACTTTCCACTTTATGTACTTTTCTGAATCTGGAATGTTTCCCTATCTTACTATATGTCCATTTGTCACATGCGATAACTGGTTAACCTCTAGGGAGTCTGATCAGTTTGTCATAATTTGGATCTTTGGAATTCTGATAAGGTCCCTTTTAGTGTGACCGGTCACAAATGCAAAAGTTTGAACTGTTCCAATTCAACAAAACTGATGCTGCATACAACAAAATGGTTGTGGATACAGACTGGAATTGTTTACAAGATAGCAGAACAAAATTTAATATTGCAGCAAATGATGAAAATGCTGGTCATCAGCGTTTTCTTTTTTTTTTTGGCTTCAATGTTTCTGAAGCTTATCCTATTAGAAGAAGGTCTTTCGGAAAAGGACTAATCATTGCCCTTCTACAAGCTTATAGCCATTTTAACCATATCCCAAACAACACCGAGTTTTGACATCCATATTAGAAATGGCTTAAGAAAACATTTAGACAAATGAAGAAACTGCTGATAACCAGCAGTTTCTCCTTTTGTCTCAATATTTTCTTTGTTATCTTGTACACAAACTTTATCTTTAACAACCTCACTTTTGTTATCTGCAGAAGCTTCAAATTGGACCGCATTAAATTTTTGCAGTCTGGTAAAAGTTTAAGGAAAACATATAATCTGTTGTTTTTCTAACTTTTCATTTACAAATATCCAAATCTATTGGGATAAAGATCAGTCTGTATATTTGTGCAGGCTTTTCTTCATCTAAATTGTCTAAACAAACATACAAATTTCCATGAGCGAACAATATTGGTGTATTATATTTTTTTTCTTTTTTTAAGGCTGCGGCTATAGCACAGTTGGTAGCGCATCTGCCTCTCACTCAAGAGGTCCCGGGTTCGATACCCGGCTGGGGCAAAACCCTCCCTGACAAAATGTCACTCATCAATGGTTTGATATTGTGAACCTATGTGGACAAGCAGCTGGAGGCTGGGTTAGGGAGCTGTGGTAGTACTGGTATGAGAAACAACAGGAATCCATGGTTAGGTGCTCCAGCTGCCCCGATGTGACCATAGCAGTTGAAAATGGTGTAAAACCCCAATAAACAAATATCTTTTTAAAAGTAATTTTGAAAAGAAAGATCTTAGCAAAGACAGATAGACAAATTGACCATAAGGTGAAAAAGACAAATGCCTCAAATATATCATAAGAACTGCAACATACAAGATGGATCTTAGCCCTTTCCCAAACAAGACAATATTTTGACATCCCAAATAGAAAAAGTTTTGAGAAAACTTTTAAAACAAAAGAAGAAAATGCTGATCAGTCTTAAATGTTTTTTCTGCTATTATGTACACAAGTTCTACAATCATTTAGATCGGATTTTCCATATGCAGCAGCTTTCTATTCAAATGGGACCAGTCTCACATTTTGTCGTTTCAGAAAGGATTATTTAGGCATTCAAGTCAAACATGGATCAAGATCAACCTGTACATACTTGACTTTGTGTCAGTCTGGAAATTCATTGTTTGAATATTATTAAAGGCTTAACCTTTACCCATACAAGAACTGTCTTTGACATCCCTAATAGAAAAGGCTTAGTGAACATTGTGACAAAAGAAGACTAGAAGACCTGAAGGTCTTGAATCGCTCCACAGGCCTGAGATTCTTTTAATATTTAATACAAGTGTTGATTAGATAGTGAAAACAAAGTCATAATTAGCATTTTTTTCAAATTGAAAGGCATATAACTGAGGATTTATATTCCTATCAAGCTAAGAATCACACTAATGCAAGATCTTTGCCTACATCTTTTTTAAAGTTTTGACATGCTTGTTCAATATTTGTAGATATAAAGAGAGTAAAACAAAGTCGAAAACAGCAATTTTGTCAAATTCTAGGGCACACAAATCAGGATTTATGATTCAGATGATGCTGAAAATTACATCCATGCAAGGTCGTTTGGCCGGTAAAATTATGTGAAAGTTGCATATTGATTGGGAGATATTCATGGCTGTTTGAGTAAAAATGAGGTCAAAAATGGTAATTTTGTCAATTTCAAGGCGACATAACTCATGATGTAAAATTTAGATTAAGCTGAAAATTAAACTCTGGCAAGATCTTATGTTCACCAATAATGTGTCAATGTTCTGTCTTGATAGCTAGTCATAATTTGTAGTTGCTAGAGTGAAAACAAAGTCAAAATAAAGCCGAAAATGACAATTTTGTCAATTTCAAGGGCACATAACTCATGATATAAAATTAAGATCAAGCTGAAAATTAAACACAGGCAAAAGATCTTATTGTCACCAACATTCTGTTAAAGTTTTGCATTGATTGGTCAATATTTGTAGTTGCTAGAGTGAAACAAAGTAAAAAATCAGTCGAAAATTACAATTTTGTCAATTTCAAGGGCACATAACTCATGATATAAAATTCAGATCAAGCTGAAAATTGCACTCAGTCAAGAACTTATTATCACCAACATTTTGACCAAGTTTTGTTTTGATTAGTCAATATTTGTACATGCTAGAGTGAAAACAAAGTCAAAACAGCCATTTTCTTTTATTCAAGGGCAGATAACTCAAGACTCTCTAGTTCAATCAGAATCAATTGAAGGAATCTGAAAAAGGACCAGCTAAGGATCATTCCTGTGAAGTTTGATTGAAATCCATTCAGTAGTTTCTGAGGAGAAGATTTTTAAAGAAAAAGTTGATATCTAGACGGACGCACGCACTGATGCACGCACGGCGGACACAGCGTCATGACAATAGCCGGCTGGCCTGAAGGCCAGTGGAGCTAAAAATGCTGGCAACCAGCATTTTCTCCTTTTTCCTCAAAATTTTCTGGGTTGCTATGTGCACAAAATCTTCACTCATTAATATTATCTTGTCATCTGAAGCAGCTTTCAAATTGGACCATTCTAAAATGTTGCCATTGTGAAGGTTTAATTTATCATGGATCATGCATTGTTACTATTAATAGACTGAGCACCAAATTTCTTATATCTTGGAGGAGTTAGCCTGCCCTTTCTATTGAAACACAAAAATGTAACGCCCAAAAACAACAGAAAAACCACGCCCCCTAGTGACCCAATGACATAATATAAATAACTAGGAATAGTTTGAATGGTACTAGGGGTTACCGGATTTGGCACGACAGTTGTGCTTCCGCCTCTCATGCATATTTTATAATTATCTAAATCTAGCTGAGTTATTGCGCAATAGTGACGCTGAAAGCATGACTTATCACACTTAATATTCCTTGCCCATTCAACACTGTTAAAGTCAAGATAATGTTTGAAAAGTTTGTTTGATTTATCAGAAAAGCCTTTAACCATTTCATGAACTTTTGGTGGGCGCAATTCATCGATGGCATATACAACGGACGTATCATACTCCAGCGACCATTTTGCGATGGGACTTCCTGCTAAGTTTGCAGCAGTAAGATTGAGGTAGTACTGTAGATATTTTTGTAGGACACCATCTTCCCTGTTATAATGGAACAACCTTATGGATGGATTGTTGGCCCCCACTCCCTTCAATGTACTCTTCCACGGTGTAACAGCCGGACTCAGCAACATCAAATTGGAAGGTTTTCCTGTGAATAAAAACCAACAAAATTGACTTATCAGAAAACAGTTGAAAATATTGAGGAAAAGGGAGAAAATGCTGGTATCAGCATTTTCTTCCTTTTTGTCGATATTTTCAGAAGCTTTAACATTTTCTTCTGGGAAAAAGGGAGAATTTTTTTTCAATATTTTTCATAGCTTAGCCTGTAGTGCTATATGGATGAATTGTTGATTGTTGACTCAATAGATTTTAATCAATGATTCCAGTTCTTTAATCTGAAATATTTCTATTTAAAAGAATGCTTTCAAGGGCTTAGCAAATAAGAGCCATCATAGAGAGGTAAGGCTCATTATATTTGTTCCAAGGGTTGCTGAGATTTGGCTCTGGACGGACAGAAGGAAGGACAATAATAAATGTCCCTTGACAGCCAGAAGTGGCTATCATCAGTTAAATTTTAACTGCTGATAGCCACTTCTGACTGTCAAGGGACAATTTTTTATGGCGACTATATGCTCGCCTGAAATGCTTGTATGATGGAAACAAACTTCACTAGTATGTTCAAGTATTCTTT
Organism: Fragum sueziense; assembly: GCA_963680895.1. Lineage (NCBI taxonomy): Eukaryota > Metazoa > Mollusca > Bivalvia > Cardiida > Cardiidae > Fragum > Fragum sueziense. Next base: position 15,708,157 of record OY804594.1, read on the forward strand.
GTTTGAATCAGGATGTAACCAAATCTTGTTTGGTAAAGGTTTAACACTTACCATATTTATCATACATAATTCTGAAGCTGTCTGTATGTTCATGTCCATAAAACTGTGCTTGTATGATGGACACATACTTTTCTAGTATATTCAAGTATTTTTTGTTGAAATCCGGATAAAACCAGGTCAAATTCTCAACAAGCTCAAATACACCTGGTGGAACATGGGCCATAATGTACACCTAAAGCAAAGTAAGCAAGATTTGGTTGTTGTTGATAGTAATTCAAAATTTCATTAACAATACGAAATCTTGAAATAACGAATTTTAATTAAAAATTGTTCATTTTGCACAATTACATTTCAAAGTTCTACGGATTTCACATGAAATTCAGTAATCATTTGAGAAAAAGTTTGGTAATTATTCAACATTTATCATATTGCAGAAGTTGGTTGACCTTAAACTGCAAAAGTTAGCAAGTCCTAGACCAAGAATGGTCCATTAATGATAGGGCACTTTTCATATCTCACTCTGTTTTCAATGTTGTTATTATTTTGCTTTGTGTGCCAATATTACATTACATGGCACTTAGAATTTTTTTTGTATTGAAATAACATACCATTTATTTCTTTTTCTCCGACTGACAGTTCCTATATGGTGATGATTGACACATGACACAATAATTTGTTGCTTTTCAATGAAAATCTTGTAACTGCAGCTTGTTTTAAGCTGCAGTTACGAGGTTTTAATTGCAAAGCAGCAAATTGCAGAAAATCTTCAATAATTTGGGTACATTAATTCATACACCTACCATTTCTTTCTTTTTCTGTGACTGAGACAATTCCTCTTCCAACCAGTTAAGCTGATCAGCCGGGTCTGGTACATTTTTGGTGAGTTTGTTTTGGTCATAATACAGGTTGGTGTTCAGACTAAGCAGCTTGATCTTGTCTGATAACATGGTACTGTAGTAGCCACCTATATGATGTGGAAAAACATGACACAGAAATTGCAGAAAGTCTTCAATAATTCTGTTAATATGTGACCCATTGAAAACAGTTTCAGGGTTTCCATCAACTTTCAAATTTGGGGGTAAATAGCGTTATTTTACAGCATGCTTGTACCCCCTCTATAAGAAACAAAAGAGGATGCTTGCAAAAATTGGGGGTACAAGATTCAATTTGGGGGCAGAAAAAAAAACACTTTTTTTTTGGGGGGGGGGACCCTGAGTTTGTATCAGAGAATGCGGAAGTATGTCAGAGAATTGCTGGATGTGAGAAAATTTTTAGAAATCTGCTGATAAAAAGTTATTGACAACCAAGTCGAATTTACTTGGTCATCCATAACTTTTTTACCAGCATATTTTCAAAAGATGCATCAAATTCCTGATGGTTTTCCACCTTCTCTACTTCAAATCAGATAAAAATTGGTCACATATTAATTGAATTAGTGATGGTTTTTTGAAATTGTGTCATGTTCCCCACTGTGACCTATGAAATAAAATTAATAATATACTATAAAATATAACAAGAGCTTCGCAAAGCAGCGCATATACGCCCAAGAGCGGCTTGTCAGTAAAAATTGGCCATATTTTTCAATTCAAGGGCAGATAATTCAAAGATGAAATGTTATCAAAATTTTTTTTGCAAGACACCATAAAGATTCATTGTGGCTAGTTTGATTAAATTCTGGTAGAAACTGTAGGAGTTGCGCACACGAGAAAATGGGCATTTTTGAGAAAATGGGTATGTTTCCTTAAATTCAAGGACAGATAATTTAAGAACAAAAAAAGTTATCTGAATTCCGTAAAAGGTGTTCAAAACTAGACACCATGGATATTCATTGTGGCAAGTTTGATCAAATTCCGATCAAAACTGTAGGAGGAGTTACGCACACAAGAAATTGCTAACGGACGGACAGACTGACGGACAGACAGACAGACGGAGGGACAAATGGACGTCCAGGGCCATAACATAATACGACTCTTCGGGCGTATAAAAACACATGCTATGCCTATAAAATCCGGGCCAATTTAGGCCTGTATAAGACAACCACAGTAAAAATAAGCTTGAGAAAACAAAAGAGTCAAAAGAAGATTTGCTGATAATCAGCCATTTCTCCCTTTCCCTAAATATTTTCCATGTTACTAAATACACATTTTCTACTTTTTACTATAATTATTTTTCTGTCTGCGACTGCTTTCAAATCGAGATAGTCTAAAATTTTACCTTTTGAGAAAGGGTTAAAGACAAACAGATAGCGTAAAATAAAGTCAGACTGCATGTGTATTATGCAGACTGACCTTATTGTATGCTGAATGACAAACAGAAGAAATTCAAGTACAGATTATCTCCCTTTGTCCATTTATGCATCCATTTAAAAAACGATCCACCTTTTAGCATTTTAAGCTTATGAGCCTGATCAGGTACATTTTTTGCGATTTTATCTTGGTCTTGATACTGATAAGTGTTCAGATTGAGCAGCATTTTCTTCTGTTTCTTTGATGTTTGTCAAAGCTCTTATAAATTTCAAATTAGGGTTGATTTTTTTTTCTTTTATTATCCTGGAAAATTGACTAAGGACATTGATTTACATTAAACAACGACCTCATTTCGATAGTGTTCAGACATAGTACAATTTTCAAAAATTGCCAATTATTATAAGTTTTTTTCTAATTGCTACACTTGATAAACAAAATATTACCATGCTTAAACTTGGCACTTTCATTATTCCCCAGGAGGAGGTCCCAGTGACTTCTACTGAGAACATTTCTGTAATAAGCACTGGCCTCCGTATCATACGGCATCATATTGGAGGGGTATGGATCGTGATTTCCAAGAGTTGGGTAGATCGTGACGTTATTAAAGATGTCTTGTAACTCGTCTGTTATGTTGCCAATCAGCGTGTATACTTTCTGTGGATCTAGGTTGTTGTCGTTAACATGGGGTACACTGTCACTGAAATTATGTAATCCACATTAACAGTTTACTAACAAATAGTTTTTAGACCAAACCAAATTAGAAGGCATGGTTGACAACAAAATTGTGATGTTGTTAGAGACCAAAGACGTCCCGTAATTTGTCTGTTGTGTTGACGATCAGCATGTAAACTTTCTGTGGATCTAGGTTGTTGTCATTAACATGGGACTACACTGTAATTGAATTTATGTAATCCAAATTTACTCTTTACTAAATAATAATATATAGATCAAACCACATTGAAAGCTACTGCTCACAACAAAATTATGACATCATTGAAGACAACATCTTTAACCCATTCCCTCATATTGACGCCTTTTGGAGCCCCAGAAAATTAAGGATTTGGAAAACATTGAGCAATTTCTTCATTTCCACAAAGTATTCTACACATAAAGACCAAGATATGAACAATTCCATTCACTTGAAATTGTGATATGTTGTCCCTATGAATGAATGTCGTTACAGTTAAAATTGGAGCAATCTTACTCTAAGATTGTCACACTAGTTTTCAAAATGTCACAATGATTTTCTGAGAGGAAGGGACATTGTCCCTTTAACACATTCCCAAACAGGAACTGGTTTTGATACATGTACCTTACATCTCTTAACCCTTTCCCAAACGACAAAATTTTAGGGTGATCCACTTCAAAAACTGCCACAAATGACAAAATGGATGTTATTAAAGATAGAATTTGTGTAAAATATGGCGCAGAAAATATTGAGACAAAAGGAGAAACTGCTGGTCATCAGCAGTTTCTTTTTTTGTTTCAATGTTTTCCTAAGCCTTTTCTATTAAGGACGTCAAAACCAGGTCTTGTTTTGAAAAGGGTTAAATGACAATTGCTTAGGAAAACATTCAGGCAAAAGAAGAAAATACTGACAGGGGATCTTTTTATGGTTAGGGGAAGGGGCCCGGGGCCCTTAATTTGGGGAAAAATGCATCAAATGAGCTGTAATAGGGGAAATGTTAAAGCATGTTTTTTGCTTGGGTACTGAAAATGTTTCAAAATATTTCTAGAAAACACAAGGAAAATATATTTTGAAAGCAATTTATAAGCTGATAAACTGAAGATCTTTTATTTTTAACATGACTAATCCCATGGGAGAACATTTTAAAGGTTGAAACATTGATTTATGAGGGGAAAATTACAATTTAGGGGAAAAATTCCCAGAGGGGAAGGGGCCTGTATTCGGCCCCAATTTCTTAGCAAGAAAAAACCCTGGCTAATGATCAGCATTTTTCTCCTTTTGCCTCAATATTTTCTGTACTATATAATACATGAATCCTTTCTTTATCAAAATCCATTTTATCGTCTGCAGCAGCTTTGAAATTGAACCGGTCCTGTCCAATTTTTAAAATACAACAAAATTTTACCAAATTCAAAATCACTGCTTCTATTCTTACCCCGTCCACAGAATGAAATCCGGATTAGGCTGGATAGTATACATGGCCTCTATAGCCGAGGTGATCAGCTCCCATGGTGCATCACACAAATAGTTGCCATAGTTACCAATGTTTTTGGTACTGTTGTCGTTGATGTTCTTGTGACACATTTTCTGTGGGTTGCCTGTAGTGCTGTAATTGGCATCATAATGAAAATCTGAGACCTGCCAAAAATAACCTGGAATAGAATAAAACACGATATGTTGTGAAACACAAATGCCCCAAAAATGGCTGATGTTAAGTTTTCGGACAGACAAGTTGATGGACAGACAGACACAAGTAAAATAATGTGGCCCTGATCTTTCGATTCGGGGGCATAAAAAGATGACAATTATTAAGTCATCCCTAAACAGCAAACGGTCAGACGTTTCGAATTTGAAAGAGGTTACGGATGACAAAATAGATATTGATTTAAAAGTTAAACAAATACATTTGTTAACAAGAGCTGTCCGAAGACAGCGCCCTCGACTTTCTAAGTTGCTTAGTATAAAGGGGGCATAACTCCAAATATAGTGGAGCCACGGTCATGGGCCCTGGTAGTAAGGTAGAGGGTGTGATGGTGAATAATTATTCCAAGTTTGGGTTGAATCCCTTTGATAGTATGGAAGTTATTGATGTTTGAAAAAACTTTAACCTTTGTTGCAACGCCGACGCCAACGCCGACGCCAACACAGACGCCCGGGTGACAGTATAAGCTCTCATTTTCTTCGAAAAGTCGAGCTAAAAATGTTCAAACTACATTGTAATTCAAAATATTCATTATTCAAATATAAATTTAATTCATTGTGAAACAATAGAGCAAACAAATTCTCAAGTCTAGCCTCTAAACCTATAACTTGATCATATTTCATTATCATTCATCCAGCATGCCGTATCTACAGCAATAGCAACAAATTTTCAGCTAAAAAAGACTGGGTTTAACGTTATGTTTTGATTATAAGCAGTCGGTGTTGTTATCAAATCTCGTAACTACAGCTTGATCAAAATACTATTCGTTTGTCCGAAATTACATCAATATAAGGCAGAGAAAATCATTCCCTATTATCAGTGCACCAAATGCCGTACGGGCCATGTGTTGTGGGTACTCCAGAGCTCCATATAATTTTTAGGGTAAAAGAGTGATCACTCCCTACTTTGAGCATCAAAAGAGTGATTCACTCTCAACCCAGTAGGTCTAATCCCTTTTTGGAGAAAACCGAAAAAAAAATGGTTCATGGTAAAAAACTAAACCATTGATTATAGGATTTCCTTTCCTTGTATTGGTACTTCTCTGATTCACATGACTCAAGTTATTGATAAAATACGACAAAGTATTCAAAATGAGTGATTTCGCTGCTGTGGAACTATCAAATAAATGTTAGAAGTCTAAACAAGGTAGTAAAACACAATGAACTATTCATAAAAATAGCAAATGTCACTATTCACAAGCAGAAAGAGACCCCTTTTTTAAATTTTGATCCCTACAGCGACCATGGTTATATACACTACATGACATCTTTTTCTGAGTACCAGTTGACTTTGCATTTATTTTCAAATTATCGGACATATATCACCCTGAAATTATCCAAATAAACTCGGCCTGTCATAATTTTCAGCCAAGTTAGGGTCTTATCTGATCCACCGACGTGATGTTTTCGGGTATAATGCGCGGCCATTTTAATGACAGGTTGAAACAAAACTCGAAAATTACTATAGATGCAGCTGTATCCTCCCCACTTGGCTTGAAAAATGTAAGATTCTGACATGATTTTCCGTTTTTTTCTGGAAATGGTTAACTTTGCGACGCAACAGACCCTGCAAACGTTAACAAAACGATACAGTGTCGTATGATAAATAGTTCGTAAGATTCGGCAACCGGTAAGATTTGCTAAATTCTATATTATTCTACACGGCACCGGCATCGAAATGTCTGTGATTTATAAACATCCGGTGACAGATAACGGGAAATTTCTCTTCGACGATTAGAAACAATTTTAATGCGTTAGCACGAAACAAGTAACTTTCACTCGCTCTCGATTGTTCGAAATGCGTTACTTGAACATTGAATTCGTCTGGCGACGCACACAGGTGACTTTAAAATGCGTTTTTTGCATATTTGAATGCTTAATAACGCAATCACGCGCCTTATCTGGAGCTCTGGGTACTCATTGGAATTATCTCACCGAGACCATTGGAAATATGCGCCCAGGGTTTTCAATAAAATTTGAAGTAGGAGGCTGAAAAGGAACTGTAGGAGGCAGGGAGGGTGCTCGCCACAGTAGGGGTATTAGGGGCAGCACCCCTTGTCAAATGATTCTAAGCTGCTGAAATTTGATTTGAGGCGGTCATTTCGGCCGCCGACCGCCTCTTAATGATAACCCTGTGCGCCCACAACATAGGGATGATTTTGAGATAACACAATTAGAATCTGTTGTTATGAGTTATAAATATAAGGGATGCACACAATTTGCCTAAATGATTTATTGTGATTTCATTAAAACTCGTTATTTGCAGTTGACAGAATTTATACATTTTACAAGACAACGGTTTAGTGTTTGGTTAATTCATACATTATCGCTGTTTTCTCATTTAAGAACGTTGATATTAAGTGTTATCCGAAAATTGGTATATCCGAAATGTCTGCAACTTTACATAAACAAAGAGAAATACCTATGTCTTTGGCGATGGCTTTGGACAAATTAGCCAATGTCATCAATATCAAAACGTTGAAAACATTCAATCTATTCATTTTTAAACAAGTTTGTCGTTTTTTGGAGCTGATTCAAGCAAAATAAGTTTGATTTGTTAATTTTCTTCCGAGGTTCAAAGTTCCTTGGTTGGTTCCCGGTTTTAATTTGTGAGGGGAACAAGAAAATCAAAACAACAATGGCCGAAGGAGGAAAGTACGTCATCAAAACATTTCATTAAAAGCCGAATTTATTGAATTGTGAAGAACATTTTATCGCACTTTTTCTTCAGTTTATCATATTTCCTCTTGTTGTAATGAAATGTCATATTCCTTATTGGTAAGACTGTTTAAGTTGCCCCCATTTTAGTTGCTGTCATGAGTGTCAAATTCAATAGATTTTGCTTCACATCTTACCTGGATCATACCTGGATACCTGGATCATAGGGTCAATATATTAGAATTATCTGTCGTGACCCCTCTGGTAAAGTACATACTGGTTAATATCTCCAACGGGTTAAGTGACCTTGTCTGTCTCAGAGTGCATTGCAAAACAGATTACTTATACATTTAACATTTCACTTCTCAGCGGATAACATTGATTAAAACTAATTGACACAAATTGTTCTTTACTATTCTCCCAATATTTCCCGTTTCTAGATATAAAAAATGTCTCAAATTCAGCTACTTTTTGACAAAAGCGTCCACATTGATAAATATCATACTAGAAGCTCTTCAAAGATCACTTTCCTAGTGATGGTTCATCTGAACTATGTAAACTCAACTGACTGAACTATTTACATCTGTACTTGCAGACTCATCAGGAACAAAATCAAGATATTAATCAACTGATAATCTATTTACATGATGATCTGATTATTGGTTTACACTCTCACATCCCCCGCAGGACGCCGTCCTGGTGGAACATGTCCAACTCTAGCACCTCTGTCAGAAGATGATTCCTGTTTAGGGAGTTCGACTAATTTATCCCTTCGGATAGCCCAATTCTTTTCAGGTTCTTCCCTTTTTAACTTTCCTAGTTTCTTCCTCAGGTCTTTGCTAGCCAAACGCTGTTTCTTTGTGAGATCTCTCCCTATGCCAATTTTGCTGTAGGTTAAACTGTTCTTCAATTTGTACGCATTCTTCAGGATTTGTCCCCTTGTCTCTCTACTCTCAATTGATACTCTCAAAGGCCTTCTTTCGGTTATCGTCTCTCCAATTCTAGTGAAATCTTCTGCTAGCATACCAGTTACACCTAATACATCTCTACAAATAGAATGCACAACGTCCTTGTCATCCTCTGTAGATCCAGTGTCTGGTAAATTATGTTTGTCCTTACATATAGTATGTTTGATTAATATATAACTCTAAGTCTGGTTAACATTCACACAAACATTTATTCAGGATGGCATTAATACAATGTACAGCTTATCAGAACGACTATCTATTGAAGAATGATTCTACTACAGGTACATGCAGTATATATGTATTGTATAGGTTTAACTACTGATAAGCCAATACACAACATTTCCCTTCTTTTGAAAACAATGGAAATTCAGAAGATTTTATATTAATTATTGTACTCATACTACACTAGTAATACCATTGTAATAAAAGCAGAATAATCATTTTATTACACCTATAACTTCAGAGTCAAGGTCAAGTAATTGGTATACCAGTGGGTGGCTTAGATTGTAAATCAGGTCAATCAGGGAGTAACTGTAATCTAATTAATATCAGCTTAATAGCAGGGATAGTCCAATTCGTTATCTAATTTCCTTGGCTCAAAGTCACTAATGTTCCATGTCTAATCTGAAAGTAGGTTTGGCTGGATCACTGTCTGTTAATTGTTTTCTAATTTGGTAAGAACATCTGAAAGTTCCTGTTTGTAACGGAAACAATTTTACATGGTTTCTTGTTCTGAAATTTGCTTACATTCATACAAATTGATACATTCCTAAACTACAAATTTACAAAGACTAGAAACACCTTGTTAAATCCAAGCTTTTGAATCACTGTAATCCTTTCAATGAATAAACACTTTACACACTTGATATCAACTTTTTAGATTTTGATTTTATAATTTTGATTTTCGAACTTTTACATTTATATCCAAAATGAGAACTTGGAATTGAAATACACTGACTTAAATCCACTTTCAACACTGATGTGAATATTTATCTGGTGGTTTCACAGTTCTTCCTGATCTGGTTACATATGGTTGTGGTGATTGCTGATCTTCCTTTTGTTGTTCGTCTGTCTGTCCAGATGAGATGTTTGGTGATACATTTTCGTCTGGGATCTCGATTTCAGTGTAGAATTTTGGATCTGGTTCTGATTTTGTAGGTCTAATGTGTCTACGATTTCTCCGGTATTGTTTTCCCTCAGGTGATTTGACAATATATGATTTTGGTGATTTGTGCTGTTTATCAACTTGTCCATACTCCCAGCTATTGTTATGTCTAAACATGACACTTTCGCCCTCTTTCAACGATTTTAGGTCATTTCTCGCATTTTTGTCATAGTTGATTTTTGACTTTGATTGATTTGTTTTCAGTTTCTCAGCAATTTCAGCGTTGTTTTGACTTTTCAACAAACTTTTAGCAATGGGTAATTTAGTGTTTAGACTACGACCCATTAACATTTGAGCAGGTGAGAGTCCTATATTTTCAATCGGTGTGTTGCGATAGTCCAGAATAGAAAGATAAGGATCAGATGACTTTTTGATCAGATTTTTTACAGTCCGAACAGTCCTTTCCACCTGACCATTGCTCTGAGCGAAATGTGGACTTGATGTTGTATGTTTGAATCCATAATTCTTCGCAAACTTTTTGAATTCAGCACTGCAGAATTGTTGCGCGTTATCCGACACAATTTCTTCGGGTATTCCATACTTTGAGATGTGCGATTTCAAATATGCAATTACGTTTTTGCTTGTCATATTGTCCAATTTGGAAATTTCAGGCCACTTAGAAAAATAGTCCACAGATACCAGATATTGTTTTCCTTTGATTTCGAAAATGTCCACAGCTATTTTACAATATGGTCTATCTGGCAGTTCAGTCTGTGTCATTGGTTCTTTCGGATTCATGGATTGGTGTTTAGCGCATATAGAACATTTGGCTATTTTGTCTTCTATAGCTCCATTCATGCCTGGCCAATACATGCAATCTCTGGCTCGAGCCTTACACTTTGCGATTCCCAAGTGCGATTCATGTATGTATTCCAGCATTTCATTCCTCATGCTTTTTGGTATGATGATTTTGTCCCCTTTGAATAGCATGTTTTCTATTATCGACATTTCATCTTTGTAATTCCAGTACAATTTTGCTTCATCAGGCACTTTATTTCTGCTTTCAGGCCATCCATTTTCAACCATTTCTCTTAGGATTTGCATTTCATTATCGGATTGGGTGGCATTTTCTAGCTTTTTACACAGTTCCGGAGACATTGAAACATATTCCTCAATTCCCGCAATATTATACTCCTCGTTTAAGAGCTTTTCTGTGTGTTCTGTACTGAACTTTCGTGATGATGTCTCTTTGGCCATACTGTTTATCCTATCAATTGGCTCTGTTTCTTTGACAATTATATCCTTTGTTTCCACCGGATCTAGCTTCTTTTTCTTCACAGCTGATCTTGACCTCTTGGGTATTTTCTTCGGCGGATGTATTATTGGCTGTACACTCTCAACAGCGTGTATTTCGTGTTTCCCCGGTAAGCACCCTGTGCTGCAATTTTCCATTATTTCGTCATTTTCCTCGACTTTTGGTTGAGCAGGAAACATCTTCTCTACCAGCCCAATCTTTGTACAATCATTTGAACCAATAATCGTCATTACCTTTTGTCGTATCACTTGGAACTTGATGGTTGCCAGTTTACCGTTGATCATGCACTTCAAATTTATTGACCCCATTGGTTTCATCGAGTGCCCACTGAACGATCTTAGCACACTTTTCGTTTCATCAAGTTCTGGTTTTATTTTCAATTTACGTAATGTCTTGACACTTATAACATTACATCTAGCTCCAGTATCTGCGAGCATTGGTATTTCTCTGTTGTTTATTTCACCAGTGACAATCCAGTCCTTGTCCACTGAGTTCACCATGTCGTAAAGTAATCCCATGTAGTCATTGTCACTGTCACTTTCACTTGATTCAGTGTCCACTGGATTCACTTTTCTCGACCTTCTCTTCTTTTTGCTCTTGTTTTGAATTTCTTTCAAACACATCTTGGCAAAGTGATTTTTCTTTCCACAATAGTGACACTTTTCTCCATATGCCGGACAATTTCTTGGTTCGTGCCTATTTCCACATTTCCGACATTTTGAAATTTTATCCGTAGTTTGTGCTCTTCTTACAGCGTTGAGAGAAACATCTTGTAGAGCTCCCGTCATGCCTTTCATCTGTAGATCCGATGACTCTGCAGCGCGACAAATGTGTAAGGCTTTTTCTAGATTCAGATCGCTTTCCCTCAATAATCGACTTCTCACACTGTCATTTTTAACTCCACAGACAATGCGATCACGGATTAACGAGTCTTTTAGAGTCCCAAACTCACACGAACTTGATAGAATTTTGAGTTCTGTGACGTATGTATCTATCGACTCGGATTCTTCTTGACATCGTTTGTTAAACACATGTCTTTCATAGGCGACGTTTTTCCTCGGGTTGCAGTATGTCTCAAATTTCTGCAGGATTTTGTCCACCTTTTTGTCGTCGTCTGCTGTGTCTCCCTCTTCATTCCAAGAAAAAGTGTTGAAAATCTCCAGAGCTTCTGGCCCAATTATATGTAGCAGAGTTGAAGATTTAATTTCTTCTTCTTTTTCTACCAATCCAGTTGCTGTCATATATAATTCAAACTGCTGTTTAAATTTCCTGAAATTCTCTTTCAAATTTCCAACTAGCAACAGTTCCTTTGGTGGATGAAGATTTTTTGCCATTTTTGTATTTATCCTTTTCTCACTATAGTCCAGGTTTTACTTCTGACACCATGTTATGTTTGTCCTTACATATAGTATGTTTGATTAATATATAACTCTAAGTCTGGTTAACATTCACACAAACATTTATTCAGGATGGCATTAATACAATGTACAGCTTATCAGAACGACTATCTATTGAAGAATGATTCTACTACAGGTACATGCAGTATATATGTATTGTATAGGTTTAACTACTGATAAGCCAATACACAACAATAATGTTCTTCTCTCTTGATTTGATCTCCTGTCTATCATCCAATATTTCATTAATCTGATTAGAAATCATGTCTGGCAGTTTCTTGTCAAGGTCAGAAACACACTGAACTACATTCTTAACAGCCTGAACTTGAGTGTCTAGTTTGTCGTTACACTTTTTGATGTCCATAGCTACCACTTTCAGTTCAGAATCCATCTTATCCTGCCTTCTATGAACTAAAGTAAGCATTTTAAAAATCTTTTGAGATGCTCCTTTACAACTTTTACAGAACCACTGGATGCTATCATCTGACTTTTGAAGAAGGTCATAATCTGATTTGGGAACCCTTTGACACTTTATATGATACCATTCATCACATACAGAACAACAGAGAGCATCATCAGTACTAGTTACAATCTTATCACAATCAGAACAAGTGTCCTTTATCTCCTTTCTTGATCTGGATTTCCTAGGTTCTTGTTTGTCAGCCATCTTGGAATAGTATTCACATGTGCAAGTAAACTAAGTCCAATTTCCTCTTTTAAATCTTATAGTTCAAAAAACTATTTAGCCACTGGGTAGAATGCACTTTCCCACAATGAATAAGACAAGAAATTTAATGAAACACCATCAATTAAACTTGTAAAACATAAAATATTGCTCTAGTAAAAATCCCGCTGAGACAGGGCCGCTTATGCACTCATCATGAAAATATCTTAATCTGCTAGGTCCTACTATCATACCAGAGCTCTAGATAGGATGCGTATTTGCGTAAAATACGCATTGATTTGGTCTAAATACGCATTTACTTTCATGAAAATGCGTAAAGATATGCATTCAAAATAAGGAATACGCATTTGATAATCGTCGGTTAGCGTATCAAGATCGAAGAGCGCCGGAAGAAACACATATAATAGGAAATTCGATTAAAAATAACGCTTTAGTCTGTAAAAATAGCTTATCGAAGCGTCTAATACGACTCAGCCAATCAAAACATTTCATTAAAAGCCGAATTTATTGAATTGTGAAGAACATTTTATCGCACTTTTTCTTCAGTTTATCATATTTCCTCCTGTTGTAATGAAATGTCATATTCCTTATTGGTAAGACTGTTTAAGTTGCCCCCATTTTAGTTGCTGTCATGAGTGTCAAATTCAATAGATTTTGCTTCACATCTTAATCTGCTAGGTCCTACTATCATACCAGAGCTCTAGATAGGATGCGTATTTGCGTAAAATACGCATTGATTTGGTCTAAATACGCATTTACTTTCATGAAAATGCGTAAAGATATGCATTCAAAATAAGGAATACGCATTTGATAATCGTCGGTTAGCGTATCAAGATCGAAGAGCGCCGGAAGAAACACATATAATAGGAAATTCGATTAAAAATAACGCTTTAGTCTGTAAAAATAGCTTATCGAAGCGTCTAATACGACTCAGCCAATCAAAACCGGGAATTATTGGGGAATACTGATTACGTCACCAGCTGAGCAAATGCAGATGACAATCGGCTATTCAGTAGATCTACCGAAAGCTGCCGAGTGGTGTATTTTGTTCGAATTCCAGGCAATCGTTGATTTCCGTTATTTTTTTTAAACGGAACAAATCGTTTACTCGATTTTGATTGGATGATAAATATCGGGCCATTGCATCATTTCGTAAATCGGAAATTGCAACTCAAAAAAGTTTGTTTTATTTTTTTAATCGGGAAAAGGATAAATCCACTCCTGAGCACATCGTAAAGGCCATTTTGGCCGGTATCATTTCTGAATAGGCCCTACAGTACAGACAAAGATAGCCCACGATGGTAATCTCGTTCAGAAAAAAACACTAAAAAGTCTTGATGGTCGGAAACATAGCGCTTAGATGTCCTCGAACTCGAAAATGAAAGTAGGTCGTTCCGGTGGGGTGCTCCTGTTAATTTTAAACCTTTCCTGAACAAGAGGGTTAATACTCCTTGCCTCCAAAAAATATCTGGAAATACGCATTGGAAAAAATTCTGAGGGGTAAATACTCCTTGCTTGAAAAAATTATCTGGAGCTCTGCATACCTGTCAACTCACTCGAAAAAATAGTGACTAACATGAATAATTTCAAGTGCAGGAGTTTATCACAAGCATGAATGGTCTAAAATCGCTAAACTAGCAATCACACGCTTGTAATTTCCGTCTGCCATTTGTGTATATGATTGTGAAATTGCAACCGTACTCGCTCGATTAGCGATTATTTTGTATATTGTCACCTTCTTTGATGGACAATCAAAGCGTGCCAATGCGTTAACTCGACAATCTCAGGGATCGACTTAATACAAATGATGGAAGTGTAGGCCTAAGGCATGGTTGCCCATTAAATGTTTTTCAACCATTGTATTCAAATTCTGCCTACTAACATGGTATATTCTCGTGCACAACAAACTTCAACCATTTCTTCATATTACAGCATCGCCGGATTTTTCAAAAAGTCGTTGTAAAAGAAATAATTGTAGAAGAACGTGTTTGTGACCTACCTTTGTTTACAGATTTTCGCTCTATGCAACTACCTCTGTAGAGGCCGGATGTCATGAGGCAACAAAATACCGTTGACTCTTTTTGGAGAGCTCTAGTTTCTCTGTTTACCACCCGTGTATCGATCGATCTCAATCTGTACTTAATCGCTTGATCAGGATTGATGATATTGATTCACTAAATAGAAGAAAGAAACTTATGAAACTTGTTGGACTCATCATTATCATCATCATTATCATCATCATGATCATCATCATGATCATCATTATCATCATCATTATCATCATCATCATCATCATCATAATGACCATCATCATCATCATCATCATCATCAGAGATAAAGACTGACAATTTTAACATAGGGGCCCAGAATAGCAAAAATTGATTCTTAACATTAACCCTCATCCTACAAACTGGGGTCAATTTGACCCCACACATCATTTTTTGTGTGTCATATATTTACTGCATGCACTCTGGTGTCCAAATTTTAGGAGTTTGTGGGTCTATCACAACCTTCTTCATGTCACACAACATTTTCAGATTTTAGCATAATTTGAGTTTGTAATATTGATTTTGTTGCTGGGGTCCGTTTGGACCCCACTATAATTACTCTTTATCACAACTATTTAAACTTATTTAAACTTTTTCTTAAAAAAAATGTCATAAAAAAACTACTGGATGCATTTCAACCAAACTTCACAGGAATAATCCTTGGGCGACCCTCTCTGAAATTCCTTCAAGGAATTTTGATTTGATAAAAAATACCCAAGTTATCTGCCCTTGATTGTCCAAAATTGCGGTTTTGACTATCTTTTTTTACTATTTTTACTCTCACATCAATAAATTTTGACTAGTCAAAACAAAACGTGAACAGAATGTTGGTGACTATAATATCTTGCCTGAGTGCAATTTTCAGCTTGATCGAAATCATAGATCATGAGTTATGTGCCCTTGAATTTTATGTAAAAATTGCATAAAGTAGTAAAATAAATACAGGCCTATGGAGCGATTCAAGCCCTTTAGGGCCTTATAGTTTTTCATTTCCGTATGTTTTTGTGCTATTATCATTTGTTAGTAACCAATATAACATTTAAACAAAGAATATATCTTTTGTGAAACTTATTTTTGTCATGAAATTCAAAATTACGTGTGGGGTCCAAATGGACCCCAGTTGGTAGGATGTGTATGTAAAATATGTTGGTAGGATGAGGGTTAAGGGTATGGGCATTTTCTCTAAATATTCAGGGGCCCAGCCCAAATTCTAGGGGCCATGGGCAACTGGGCTCCTGCTAATCTTTATCCCTGATCATCATCATCATCATCATCATCATCATCATCATCTTAAAACCTCTGAAACGGACCTAGGGGTAATTATTGATAACCGTCTAGACTACCAAGAACACATAGACACTAAGGTTAAGAAGGCATCATAAGGAGAAATTTCAAGCATTTGGATAAAGACATTTTCTTAAACTTATATAAAACGGTCAGACCACATTTGGAATATGGTAGCTCTATCTGGTCACCAAAATTCAAGAAAGATGTAATAAAGATAGAGAATGTACAGCGTAGAGCAACCAAACTTCTACCAGAAATCAAAGATCTACCATACACGGAATGGCTGAAAACACTTGGTTTGCCAACACTCGAATACAGAAGACTACGCATTGATATAATAGAGGTATACAAGATCCAGAACGGTCACGATAAAATCGACAAGTCTAAGCTGTTTCCAAGAATAGATAATCAATACCAGAACACAAGAGGTCACAGCCAAAGAATATTCAAACAACGTTGTAATACTCAATTGCGAAAAGGTTTCTTTTCGCAAAGGATTGTGGACGTATGGAACAGTTTGCCCAGTGAATTAGTTCTATGTAAAACTGTAAATAGTTTTAAAAATAAATTGAACAAAGTTTGGAAATCTCTACCAGTCAAGTTTAACGCTACGAGCTATGGACCGGAACCCGGACTGGCAGAGACAAATGAAATCGAAACGGATCTAAGAGGCCCAGGCCTACATCAATCTCGTAAACAACAGTAAACAACGGTAATCATATTATCATGGTTAGATTATCCAGGCCTTTGATTAGTTCTCTGGTGAGGGTAGGGCTTGTCTGCCCAGTTTCAAATCATCACTATTATTGATAGAGCCTTGATATTTCACACATGGATACCTCCTGCCAAGACCTTTCATTTGGAACCATGACATTTGACCTCGTGACCTTGACCTTGGAGTTTGACCTACCTTTAAAAAACATTAACCTGGCCTATATCTCATGCACTAATATAGATAGACTAAGAGCTTTGATATTTCACATATAGATACCTCTTGCCATGACCTTGACCTTGAGACCATGACCTTTGACCTAGTGACCTTGGCCTTGACCTTTGACTCCTTTTCTTGCGACAAGCTTTCGTATAGGCGAGCTACGTTGTCCGCGGACAACTCTTGTTTTCATTATCAATAATGATGATTGTGACGTCTTCAGCAGCTTTCTAACTTGACTACCCTAAAGTTCTGTCGTTTGTGAAAGCCTGAAAGGGTTTTATAATAAATTATTTTCAGTGAGCAGTCGTCCCTTGGCTGGGGAGGCGGACAGTGGCTCAGTGGCTGGATCAATGCTGCTAAAGAACAGGTAAATGTCAATTTATTTGAAAATTCGTTAAGTGTTATATGTTTTAATTATTTTTAGGGCTCAATATATTGAAAGAAGAACTCTTTATTGTATAACATTAAGCTGCTAAAGAACAAGTAAAAAGTAATTTACTTGAAATGTTGCAGTAGCTTTATTTTACAGATAGATCTATTTATGATTATTCATTGTGGCAAGAAATTTCTTCATTTCCTCACAAAGTTTTCTATCCAGAAAGGTGCAAAAATGTGAATTTCGTTCACTTGAAATTGTCGCTGCAACAACATTGAATTTAGGACATTTAAAATGTTTGCCGTTTTAGGACAGACTTAACATTGCATTGACAGCATTTTCCATGACACACAAATGGTGTGTGGTTGTCTTAATTTCAAAACAGATGTCCCTAAGAAATTTATTTGAGGGTCAATAAGGAAGCAGGTTTTGAAATCCATGTTTGTGTGTGATATTTGAGTCTTACGACAATCATGAAATTTGATGCACAAAATTCGAGAAATGACCCCAAATTTGAAGGCAAGGGGGTTCTTAGGCCCAGTGAAAACCCTGCATTTACCATGTTGTATTTCAGACAGAGAAAGTATTTGAAGTTGTGAGCAATGATCTTGCAGAGTTTACCACCACCATGCAGCATGATACAAAGAAAGCTGTGGAAAAGACGAAAGAAACACTGCAGGTATTGTCAGTAACATCACAAAGGTTACATCTATGTTAATGTAATCCTTTCCCAAATGATGAAATCTTTGGGAGGTCCAGCTTGAAAGCTGCTGCAGAGGACAGGATTAAAGTAAATAAAATGTAAACTGAGTATAACATTGCATAGAAAATATGGAGACAAAAGGAGAAAATGCTGATCATCAGCATTTTCTTCTTCTGCATCAATGTTCTTTTGTGTTTTTAGCTCCACTGGCCTTTCAGGCCAGCGGGCTATTGTCATGGCGGTGTGTCCGTCGTGCGTGCGTCCGTCCGTCCGTCCGTGCGTCCGTAAACTTTTTCTTTAAAAATCTTCTTCTCAAAAACTACTGGATGGATTTCAACCAAACTTCACAGGAATGATCCTTGGGTGACCCTCTCTCAGATTCTTACAAAGAATATGGATTGAACCAGAATAACCTGAGTTATCTGCCCTTGAATGTCAAAAATAGCAGGTTTTGACTTTATTTTTCTTCTAAAATCTATAAATATTGAACAATGAAGACAAAACTTTGAAAGAATGATGCTGACTACAAGATCTTGCTTTTGTAAAATTTTCAGCTTGATCTGAACTTCATATCATGAGTTATGTGCCCTTGAAATTGACAGAATTGCCATTTTCGGCTGTATTTTGACTTTGTTTTCACTCTAGCTACTACAAATATTGACTAAACAAGACAAAACTTTGACAGAATGATGCTGACTATAAGATCTTGCCTTGGTAAATTTTTTAGCTTGATCTGTATTTTATAGCATGAGTTATGTGCCCTTAAAATTGCCAAAAATTGCCATTTTCGGCTCTATTTTGCTGGTTTTGACTTTATTTTTACTCTAAAATCTACAAATATGAACAAATCAAGACAAAACTTGGACAGAATATAAATAAGCATTATATGCTGCCTTGGTGTAATTTTCAGCTTGATCGGAATCTTTCATCATGAGTTATGTGCCCTTGAATTTGATAAAATTGCCATTTTCGACTTTGTTTTCACTCTAACAACCACAAATGTTAACCAATCAAGATGATACTTGGAAAGAACCTTGTTGACAACAAGATCTTGCTTATGTCTGATTTTCAACATGATCACACTGTTACAATCTGAGTTACATGCCCTTGAAATTGACAAAATTTCAGTTTTCGACACTTTTTCCATTCTTGAAGGCACGAATGTTGACTAATATAGACAAAATTTGAACAGAATGATAGTGACCATAAGATCTTGCATGTGTTTAATTTTCGATTTGATTTTAAATATACGTACTGAATTATGTGTCCTTGAATTTGGCAAAATCACAGTTTTCAATTTTATTATCGCTCTACCATCCCTAAAATATTAGTCAATCATTTACTTTCTTTTTGCATTGACCACATGATTGCTGCTTTTGACTTTGCTGTAAGAACCACAAGTATTCAAATATCAAGTCAAAACTTGGATTCAATATTAAAAGTAATTCAGGCCTGTGGAGCGACTCAAGACCTTCAGGTCTTTCTAGTTTTCTATTAGGGATGTCAAGACCATGTCTTGTTTTGGAAACGGGCAAACTCAGTTAGATAATATAACATTGCCTTGTTAAAAGAAAACTTGATCAATATGCATGTACTGTTGATGTG
The DNA here is from genome assembly GCA_963680895.1 of Fragum sueziense. NCBI lineage: Eukaryota > Metazoa > Mollusca > Bivalvia > Cardiida > Cardiidae > Fragum > Fragum sueziense. The sequence goes on from OY804594.1 coordinate 15,727,873, forward strand.
GGATGAAAACACATTTATTTTTGAAAGGGGATAAAATACCATTTGTGGTTATATGTGACGTCATGCAACTTTCTGGAAAACGATTAATTGGTAACAGTATAGGAACATATTCAAGATGTCATGGATTTGAATCTTTGTGTACCAAGCCTGGATAACTCGGTCATTAATGCCAGAGTCTAGATGAATCAAGTGGCTGTTGGTTTGAACCCTGCTATGGCCAAAGTCATTTCTGACATTTGTTCCACAAGAACTCCAATTGCCTAACATAGACTGTTTCTTTTTATCAATTTCTCAGCAAGGCGATGACAAAGAGAACAAATCAACCACTGACATAATGAAGCAAAGTTTCCACAGTATCATGACAGGCATTACAAAAGCTCTAACTGTCGAACCGGACGAAGAGGTTCCAGTGAAGAAAAAATCACCGCATGAGACAACGGAGCTGTTTGATAGAGCTAAGGTATAATCTGGTTACATTTGTATGGCACATGTTTACCCTTGTATCAAGAGATTTTGGGCATATTGTTTTACTCATGTCCGCCTGTCTGTCTGTCCGAAAACTTAACATTTGCCTTTTCTTAAAAAATATTCAACATACAAAGCTCAAATGTGGTATGTAACTTTGTTTCAATGATATCTATTTGTTCCACACAATATGACCCTCCTCAAGGCCATTTGTTTACCCTTATCAACCCTTTACATGAAAACATAACATTTTAGAAAAGTGGCCATTTCAGGGGCATTCTTGTTTCACAAACACATCTTGTTTCATAAGTAACCTATCAATACATATTTTTGTTTCAAACACTAGAATGGTTCAACTAATTGTATACATAGCTGTGTGACAGAACTCCAAACAACATTTAAAATTCTGTCATTTTCATTTCTCTTGAAATATGATTTTCTAAGCTTTCTTTGCTTATTATACCCCACCCCACCTATGAGTAAGAAGCGGGGTATATTGGTTTTGACATTAAGTCTGTCTGTCCATGTTCATCCATGGACTTTTTTGTTTCCTTGCTCTAACTCAAGAACCATTTGACTAGGATTGTGAAACTTTGCACAGTTGTTGACCTTGACCCAAGGAGTTGCAGTATTGTTCTTCAGAAATGTTGGTTAAAGGTCAAAGTCACAATTGGACTTTGTTTAAACGTGTCTCCATGCTTTAACTTGAGAATTGTGTGATCTAGGATCATGATACTTTATACAGTTGTTGCCCATTGACCCAACTAGGTGCACCATTATTTTTTGGTCACATATGGAAGTCAAATGAGTATGGAACTTTGAATTTGATCACTATAGACATAGAATTTCACTCAATAAAAACTGTGACTGATGAAATTTGTTTTTCCCTGCAGAGGTGAAATTAGTCAATTTAAAATCTGTATTATGGAGTGTAATTACACTTGTATATTATTATAAATACAGTCGGCACTCGATGTGTCGACATCTGATAAGTCAAATTTCCGTTTAAGTAGAAGTGAAAGTCTGGTCCCATCCTCATCAATGGATATCAAAAATATAAAAAACAAAATTATTTTGAAATAAATGTAGCCGTTGAAATATAGTAGGAAAAGGAAAGAAATTGCTCATGTCAAGCAATTTCTTTCCTTTTCATACTATACTTCAATTATGAACGTACTTGATGAGCATCAAAAACGGTTAAAAATTGTTGAAATAGATACAAAGAAAAAATCGGATGTGTCAAACTCCGGATATGTCGAAGTATTTTGACAGTCCCTCTGACTTCGACACAACGAGTGTCGACTGTATTCAATTTCCAGGCTAGACTACGAGCAGTACAAGTGGATACAGGTACCTACCTAAATGAGCCATCAGGACCAGGAGAGAAGTATGCTGAATGGTTAAAGTCGTTTGACCTTGATAAACACAAGGGTGAAATATCTGACCTAGTTACAATGGTTACTATTTACTTTTCAGGCTAGACTACGAGCAGTACAAGTTGATACAGGGACGTACCTAAATGAGCCATCAGGACCAGGAGAGAAGTATGCTGAATGGTTAAAGTCGTTTGACCTTGATAAACACAAGGGTCAAATATCAGACCTCCTAGTTACCATGGCAATATAAATCTGAATTGTCAGAATTATCAGTGAAAGGGTGGAAAATATTGAAGAAAAGGGAGAAAATGCTGGTCACCAGCATTTTCTTTCTTTTCTTCAATATTTTCAAAGGCTTTTTAAACACTTAAAGAACGTTGGAATATTTGACCTTCTGGATACCATGGTTACTATTTACTTTTTAAGGCTAGACTAAGAGCAGTTCAAGTTGACACAGGTACCTACCTAAATGAGCCATCTGGACCAGGAGAGAAGTATGCTGAATGGTTAAAGTCATTTGACCTTGACAAACACAAGGGTCAGATATTTGACCTTTTGGTTACCATGGTTTCTATTTATTTTTTCAGGCTAGACTACGAGCAGTACAAGTTGATACAGGTACCTACCTAAATGAGCCATCAGGACCAGGAGAGAAGTATGCTGAATGGTTAAAGTCATTTGACCTTGACAAACACAAGGGTCAGATATTTGACCTTTTGGTTACCATGGTTTCTATTTATTTTTTAAGGCTAGACTACGAGCAGTACAAGTTGATACAGGTACCTACCTAAATGAGCCATCAGGACCAGGAGAGAAGTATGCTGAATGGTTAAAGTCATTTGACCTTGACAAACACAAGGGTCAGATATTTGACCTTCTGGATACCATGGTTACTATTTATTTTTTCAGGCTAGACTACGAGCAGTACAAGTTGATACAGGGACATACCTAAATGAGCCATCTGGACCAGGAGAGAAGTATGCTGAATGGTTAAAGTCGTTTGACCTTGATAAACACAAGGGTCAGATATCTGACCTTCTCGTTACCATGGTAGAAGTGAGGTCACTTTATACGTCACTGGTAAGTAATTGCATTTCCCAGCTACCAACTTTGATGGGAATATATTTTGCTGAGTCTGTGTGCGTTTATCCTTTGCCTATCAGACTTTAGACATTTTCAATTTTTGTTCATAGTAGAAGTAGTCAGCTTCTTTCAAATTGTGCTCATCCCAAACTTTCATAAGTATGGATTGGTTGCATTGATAACACGCTGGACTTATAACACAGGGGTCGCAGGGGTCCCAGCATCTCTAGTCTTTTGGATGAGACTTCAAACCGAGGTCCCATCTCATATAACCTAGGCTGTTGAGTGGGCATGTAACTACATTTAGTTCAACCAAAGCTTTCTCTGGTTCAGAAAGGCTCAAGATTAAATGATAGAAATGTCTCAAACTTATTTGGTAAAAAACCCAATATTTTTTTAAAAATAATCGTGTTTATTTTGTATAAGCTTACTTATAGTTCATGTTATGGTGATTTTGCAAATGTTTAAGTATTCAGCTTCTTTTGAGTGCTTAACCCTTTCCCAAACGGCAAATTTTGGAATGTTCCAATTGGAAAGGTATTGCAGACGACAATTTCAAGTTGACGAAATTTTAAAAATATTTCAATTTTGCGTTAGAAAACATTGTGTAAAATGCTTTCCCATGCCTTTTCTTGTGAAGGAGTCAAAAGGTGTCACTATGCAGTAATGGGTTAATAAATTTCATACAAAAAAGGTTAACCCTTCAATAACTAATTTTAATCTTTATTATATAGGTACCATCAGAGGTATCACACCAAGATTTCTGGCGGCGATATTTCTACAAATTACACCAACTTGAGATTGACGAAGCTAGAAAGCAAGCATTGATGAAGAGAGCTGAGAGAGCACATGTTAAAGAGGACTCTGTGGGATGGGATGAGGGTAAGTTATACAAATAAGACCTGTTACGCTAAAATGGATCTTGTGAGATCCATATAGCAAATTTTTGAGAAACAAATCAGACACGGCAGAGGTCAACTATATGCCGTATTTAGAATGTTAAAATATAGTAAGACAGGGTAAACTGTCTTGATTTAGAAAAAAATTATAAATTGAGAAGTATTGACCCTAGTCAGACTACGCCAATTGCATAAAATGACTAGGGTTGATACTAATCATGTGTTAGAAGGTCCCTTATAGTGTGACAAATCTCAATTTTATACAAATTATATATTTTGGAATGGTTGATGATATTACTACCCTGGATGTCTGTCTGTCCATCTGAGCAAATTCTTATATTCTCAACTCTCTTTTCAATCTGATTTTGTTTGAACTTTCCATAGTGTACTTCTATGATTTCTTGTGGATCTAACTAACCATTTATATTTATTTCTCTTCATTTGTTCCTGAGAGCAGTGGATTCAGTGCAGTGGTAACACACTGAACTTGTAACACAGGGGTCCAAGGTATGATCCCCTGCCTCTCTAGTGTTTTAGATGTGACTTTAAACTGAGGTCCCTTCTCGAGATGACCTTAGCTGTTGAGTTGGACGTAAAATTCTATTCAATCCAATCTTTGGTTCCTGAATTAGTGGCACTTGGTTTGAATACATGGCCTTATGCACTGACAAGCTTGTATGTACCACTCCTTGAAGCCATTTGAAAAGGATTGTCAAAAACCAATATCTCAATATTCATTGAAATATGGACTTTGAATATTACACAGTATCATTAGATACCAAACACTTTGTGCATCTTCATGTTTCATCTTTGAAAACTGGCATTAATGACAGAGATACCCTTATCAATTTATGGATGCCATCCATGGCAATGGGAACTGACGAACGATACCCTTGTCAATTTCTGTGGCTATGGATGACACCCAAAGATGCACGAAGTGTTTTGTAGATAATGATGGGTTGTAATCCTTAACCCATTACAACACAGTGACTCTTTTTGACTCCCTACAAGAGTTTTGCTTTGGAAAACATTGTGGAAAATAAAGAAATTGCTTGTGACAAGCAATTTTTTCATTTCCCACAATGTTTTCTATCCAGGAAGATAAAAAAATGCAAAATTTCATTCACTTGATATTGTCGTCTGCAACATCTTTGAATTTGAACCGCCCTAAAATATTGCCGTTTTGACGTCCTTAATAGAAAAGACGTGGGAAATTATTGAGACAAAAGAAGAAACTGCTAATAATCAGCAGTTTCTCCTTTTGTCCCAATGTTTTCTGAGCTATATCATACACAAATCTTATCTTTAAAAACATTTATTTTGGTCGTCTGCAACTTCTTTCAATTTTGACAAGCTTGAAATTTTGTCACTTGGTAACGGTTAATATGAATTTACTAACTTATCTTTTTTTAAACAGAAGAATGGAGTGGTGATGAAAGTCCAAGCCATTCGCCTCCAAAACAAACTGACAATTCTGTTACCAAGACAACTGACAAAGGGACCAATGAAGCTGATGCTGAATCCAGACTCAAACCTAAGGTAGAAGAACCTGAAACACCAGGCATATCTAACAAAACTGAAAATAAGAATGTTGACAAGATTGAAAATGAAAAAAAACTTCCAAGTCCTGAACCACAGGCACATGTAAAACATAAAGATTCGGAATCCTCTAAGGAGATAAACAATGACCAGAAAAATGTAAAAACTGATGAGACAAATAAACCCGTGATTCAAGATGAAAAAGTAAATAAAGTCAATGAAGAGTCAACTACTGGAAGTGATTCACTTACTGATTCAATAACGGATAAAGTGGATGATGATAAAAAGGCAGATGGACAAAGTGATAAGAAAGTTGTTCAAGAACAAACAAGTGAAGTTAAGAATAAAGTAACCGATGAACAGGATGGAAACAAGGTTGATAAAGACTGTGATACAAAAGGAAAAAGTTCTGCCATTGTGAAGTCTGATGATGCTTCTAAGGCAGGAGAAAAGACTGAAGATAAAGTGACAAAGTCAAGGGATAAGCCCGAAAGCGCAGAAAGAGATTTGAAGACCAAGGTTAAAGGTGATATGGTTGTTGTTGGGGATAGAGAATCACCATCTTCTGATTCTAGTGGAAATAAAGGTCAGTATGTAGCTATTACAAATGGCAGAAAGTTGGATTGTTTGAATTCCAAAGGTACTGCAGACGACAATGTAGATGTTACAAAAATTGAAAATTTTGTATTTTTTAGAACAGAAAAGATTGAGGTTAAAAGGAGAAAATGCTGATTATCAGCATCTTTTTCTTTTGCCTCAATGTTTTCCAGGCTTAAACCATGGATTATTTTGGAATGATTTAAAGACCAAGGTTAAAGGTGATATGGTGGTTGTGGGAGATAGAGAATCACCATCTTCTGATTCTAGTGGAAATAAAGGTCAGTGCACTAGCTAGCCTTATTGAAATGGCACAAAGTGGGATTGTTCGAATTCCAAAGGTGTTTCAGACGACAATGTAGATGTTACAAAAGTTGAAAATTTTGTAAATTTTAGCAGAGAAAAAATTGATGCAAAACAGAGAAAATGCTCTATTTTACATATCAGTATTAATGTCAGGTTACATGCGAACAACATGTCCGAATTTCAAGTAAAACCTTTCAGTTTCGGAAAAGTTATCAAAGTTTTGTTCTTCTCCTTCAAAAAACTTAGATATGAGGTTTTGCATCAACACCGATGACTTATAAATCATTATCTTAAGGTACTCCACCCTTAATGAGATTCACAAGAAGTCAGATTTTTTTTGGGTGATTCGTAAACATTTGATGGTGGAAAGAGATATTTTTTCTCACTCATAACACCTCCAGATAGATCAAATATTTATTATATAATTTGAATGTTTATGTCAAATTTCACAAAAGGTTCCAATGTTGTATGAATCTCATGTGTGGACTACATTAATTAACCCTTTCCCAAACAAGACCTGGTTTTCACGCCCCTAACAGAAAAGGCTTGGGAAAACATTGAAACAAAAGAAGAAACTGCTGATAACCAGCAGTTTCTCCTTTTGTCTCAATATTTTCTATGCCATATTTTACACAAACCCTAGCTTTAATAACATCCATTTTGTCAATTGTGGCAGTTTTTGAAGTGGATCACCCTAAATTTTGTCATTTGGGATAGGGTTAATTTCTTTCACCAGAATCAAGTGTTGAAGATTGGGAACAAGATTTTGATGTAGAGATTACCCCTGAAGACCTAGCTGCTTTCAGTCAATTTTGCATGCCCTATAGTTGCTTTAATAGAAGTGAAATTTGACAAATCTTTTATATTTATTGTAGAATCTAGTGCGGAAGATTGGGAACAAGATTTTGATGTAGAGATTACCCCTGAAGACCTAGCTGCTGCCAGTGAACTTGCTCAGAAGATGAATATGTCCGCATCAGATTATAGTAAAATTACTGGAGAAGAGGTAACCCTTTTCTTGTTGTGCTAATGAACAATTTTGGGGAGAGCATGTAAAGATATATCATCTAAGCCACTAAGTCTTTTTATTTGCTTCCAAAGCTGGTCGATTGTTTTTCCTGTGCATAAGAATTTGGGCATGGTGGGGATTGTGCATTGTAGGATACTGATGGGTAACATATGCGGCCAAATTAGCCCAGCTTGAGGTAAGAAATTGATAACTTTTTAATTTTGCTTCAACTATGAAGATAAGATGCATTTTGAAATTCCATCACCCCTCTTTTCTGCAGCTCTAACCACTATATGAGCCGGGATCTGGAAAAACGTCCCTTATAGCATTCTAGACAACCATGTTTCAAGATCAGCATATACTTAAGTGCAGTCTGATCAGGATCAATGCTGCTCTCTTACAGTTGCTATAAGTCACGAGGAAGCTATTCGAGGACAACATGGGTCCTGAACAGACTGTGCGTATGCACAGGCTGGTCTGGATCCATGTTGTTCTCAAATGCCATAAAGGACGTTTTTCCAGATTATATATTTATTTTTTAGGATGATGATTGGGAAAACTGGGACTAAACAGATACTGGATGTGCATTAGAGCGTGATTTTTTAAACAACAAAAGATAGTGTTCTTTAGAGTGAGATTTTCAAGACGCTGAATGGCGACTCGCTGCAAGCACCATTATGCTATACTTCTTACAGTACCCATCAGTCAATTCTGTTCAAACAATATGAAAGAAAATTGACAGATTTGTTCCGAAAACTCCAGAATTCATAAATTGATGTGTTCCAAATGCCCCATACTTTATACAAATGATGTCATCATGACGTCATTTGTGTAAAGTATGGCCTATTTGAAAAACTTTTGTCAAAATCTCGCTCTCAAAAACATCTTATGAAATCTAAAAAATCTTACTCTGAAGAATACTCCTCAGGGCTCTATCTTGAACAAGAGTTCTGGGTCCACGAACTTACGAATATTTTTCTGTGTAAGTTTGAATGTAATTAGACAACAACCAATCTGATAAACAACCCTGAGGCATATTTCTTGTTAAAGCCAATGTCTCGTTACATTGTCTACTTAAAAAAAGTCAGTAAGTTTGTTTGTAAAAAAGGTTCATGTCCACAAGATCTTTGAGCTATTCAGGAGAACAAGTGCAGATAAAACTATTTATTTTCCATTGTTATTTCTGTTATTGTATGCTGGGGAATTTTATCTTTTATTGAAGTAGTGCATAGTTTACATTCACCAATTTCATTATCATTATGTTCATAGATTATTATCGACATTAGTATCTGATATCCCCACAAAAAATATCTATTGTCAACAGATGATACAGACTTAACCCATTCCCAAACGACAAAGTTTTAGGGTGATCCACTGCAAAAGTTGCAATAAATGACAAAATGGATATTATTAAATATAGGATTAGTGTAAAATATGGCACAGAAAATATTGAGACAAAAGGAGAAACTGTTGGTTATCAACAGTTTCTTCTTTTGTTTCAATGTTTTCCCAAGCATTTTCTATTAGGGACGTCAAAACCAGGTCTTGTTTGGGAAAGGGTTAACCCTGTCCCAAATGGCAAAATTTTAGGGTGATCCTATTTGAGAGCTGCTACAAATGACAAATATATCTTGGTAAAGATAAAATGTCTGTAAAATATAAATTGCAAGGAAAATATTGAGGCAAAAGGAGAAACTGCTGATTATCAGCACTTTCTTCTTTTGCCATAATGTTTTCCCAAGCAATTTCTATAAAGGACGTCAAAACCAGGCCCTGGTTTCTGGGAAAAACTTTAAGTATGTTCTTATGCTCAAATCTGAGCACCGTTCTCAAATCGCACGAAATCCATGTGAATTTCAATCGAATACCCTTCAACATTGGAGAGTATTACTTTGAAGTTTAGCATGTTCTCATGAGTATATATACTTATTTTTTTTTTCGAGAAACCGGGGCCAGGTCTTGTTTGGGAATGGGTTATGGATACTATCTGACAGAAAGTATTGGTGCAAACTTAGATAATACCCGGTTATCAGCATTTCTAAATTTGCAAAAATATTTTCCCAAACCTTTCTAAAGCTAGAACTTGTTCAGGAAATTGTGGAATTTTGTAATAAATTGTAATAAAATGTGCCCCAGTGTTGCAAATAAATTCTTCCAATGAAGTTCAGGATTTTAAGTCGAAACCTTTTACTTTTACTGTAAATGTGCTAGTGAAATGGTGTTTATAGTCATATATCATTTTTTCATGATTTCATTTGCTTAACCAATTATCAAACTACAAAAATTACGGATTATCCAAGTTGAAAGATCTTGCAGCCGCCAATTTAAAGTGAATCTTTTTTCGGTATTTTTGTGTAGAAAATGTTGTGGGAAATGAAGAAATTGCTTGTCACAAGCAATTTCTTCATTTCCCACAATGTTTTCCAAAGCCAATTTCTTGTGGGCAGTCAAAAGAGTCACTGTGTGATAATGGGTTAATTACACTTCATAGTTTTGCTTTTAGGGGAAATATGGTCAAATGTGCATAAGTTTGGGTATGATAATCACCTTTTACGGAGAAAAGCACAATGCATGTATTTATTACATAATTATTATTGTATATTAAGTAAAGGATTAAAGTTTTTAAGTAAGTTTTGGTCTTTGTCAACTTTCCTGTTAAAAGCGTTTCGCAAACAAGATCAGGTTTTGACATTCCTGAAGGATAGAGGGTCAGAAAACTTTGAAGGAAAAGAAAAAAATGCCGATAATCAGCATTTTCTGCTCTTACTTCAATATTTTCTGTTCTATTATGTACACAAACTTCATAGCTATTTACACTCTTTTGTCTGCAGAAGCTTTCAATTAGGGACAGTATAAAATTTCACATCGTTTAGGAAAGGGTTAATCTTTTCCAACATAATGCCTTGTTGTGTCAACATTCTACACAAACAGAGAAAACCTCTTGTCCCTTTCTCAAACAAGGCCTGCTTTTGACATCCCCTGTGGAAAAGGCTTGGGGAAACATTGAGAAACAAGAGCCGTCACAGACGGATTATGCTCCCCGAATAAGTGTTTGTCACAAAATAAAAACTATCATACATTAAGCCCCCTTTTCACATGACAGCTTTTTTGTACACACATTATTTATAGAACATGGTTTAGAACATCCTATTCATTACATGAGCACAAAATTTCATTAAATTCTGCCCATTAGATGAAGAGAAATAAAAGAAAAACTAATTTTTACACTAAGGCCCCTTTTTCCATGACGCAGCCTTAAATTTACAAACGGAGAAAAAGGTTCCTAGGTATTGACCCAGGTAGTTCACATGTGAAGTTTCATTGAATTTGGTCCAAGGGTTGCTGAGATATGGCTGTGGACGGACGGACACACGGACGGACGGACAGCGTGGCGACTATATGCTCCCCCTAAATTTTTTCGGGGAGCATAAAAATAAGAAGATACTGATAATCAGCATTTTCTCCTTTTGTCTCAATATTTTCATCTTCGGCGACTTTCAAATTGGAGCAGTCTAAAATTTTGTCGTCTGGGAAAGGTTTAAGCCATAGTAAAGAAGAAGAGGCACTTGAGTGCCCGTATCGCTCTACAGACGAAATTTTCTGTTATATTCAAGTTTGGTCTATATTTGTGGTTGTTGTAACAAAAACTGTCAAAAACAGCATTAACTCATAGCCCTAGTGTTGTCCCAGTATTGTTGGGTCAATCCTTTCCCAAACAAGACCAGAGGCCAGTTTCATCAAAGCATTTAAGACATGTTTTTGTCTTACCGATGACTTACAGTAAGTTTATGGCAAGAAACGCATATCACCAATCTATCTAGACCTGTGTTATGTGGTTGTTGTTTTAAGCGATATTTAAGACCTCGCCAAGTCAAAAATGTGTCTTAAATGAAACTGGCCCCAGGGGCCCGTGTTATCAACGGCTGTACGATTAATTTATTTTGGCGTAATGACTTGTGATAACAAACCTGATTGGACTAATCTGATTTATCAGATGTCTTCTTTCTCAGTTTACACAAAGCAGAATGATGCCATAAGATTGTTGATATTACCGGCCCTTGGATTTGACGTCCCTTATAGAAAAGGCTCGAGAAAACATTGAGACAAAAGAAGAAATTGCTGATAATCAGCAATTTCTCCTTTTGCATCAATATTTTCTGTGTTATTATCTACACAAATCCTATCTTTATACACATGGAATTATAGCAATTTTGATGCATGTCTCCTTCATAAACATCATGTTCATGTTTATGAAGAAGGAGACATCAAAATCGCTGTAATTCCAGGACATGTTTAAGGATAAAACATCAAAATCGCTTTAATTCCCTGTGTCTTTATCAACATCTGTTTTGTCGGCAGCATTGTCATTCAGGTTTGCCAGCCATACAATTTTGCAGTTTGGGAAAGGGTTAACAAAATTTTAGCCTAGCAGTCTAAATATTTCATACATGCATACCTCAGACCAAGACATTTCATCTGAAACCATGAACTTTGACCTACTTTTCAAAAACTTTAACACTTTCCCAAACAAGATTGTTAGACCTGGTTTTGACGTCCTTGATAGAGAGGGCTTGGAAAACAGAGACAAAAGAAGAAAACGCTCATAATCAACATTTTCTGCTTTCGCCTCAATATTTTCTGTGCTATATATATTACAAGCAAATACTATCATTAATGCCATCCATTTCATCGTCTAAATCTGATTTCAATAGCAATGAATTTTGTGCTAAACTTAGACTGGGTTTACCGTTATGTTTTGATAAACCGTTGGTGTTGTTATAAAACCTCATAACTACGGCTTGATTTAAGCCATAGTTCATCAAGCCGTAGTTACGAGATTTTATAACAGCACCTAAGAAATATTTTTGTTTGTCCGAAATTATGTCAAGGTTTACTTGATAAAATCGTTCCCTATTTGGATCATCTTGGGTTAACCTTGCCTATATTTCATGGTCTTTTAAAGATGGAGCGTTGAATTTCATACATCGGAACCTCCTGTCAATGAATTAATCCTTTACCAGACGGGCACAATTTTGGACTCTTCCAATTTGAAAGATTTTGCAGACGACAATTTCAAAATGATGAAATTTCAAAAAAAATCCATTATGGGTTAGAAAACATTGTGGAAAATGAAGAAATTGCTCGTAACAAGCAATTTCTGAAATTTCCACAAGTTATCCAAATCCTTTTCTAGTGAGGGAGTCAAAAGGCGTCACTGTGCAGTAATGGGTTAAACACTCCACAAAGTTTAGGGGGTATATTGGAATCACCCTGTCTGTCTGTCCACATTTCTCCTTTAAGACCTTAGTGCAACTCCTCCAAAACAGCTGGACGTATTTTGATGAAAATTTTCTTGAACCATCAACATAACATGACCATTTCCATGAAGCAACTGCTTCAATTTCTTTCATTGATTTCCCCTACCACGGAAGATGTGCTCTCACAAGAAATGTGGGCATACAGATAGACAGTGTGATTTACCTATATACCCAACCAAATTTTGTTTGTAGTGTGGGTGGGATATAATGAAGGGATACAAACTTAAAAGCAGTTAAGATAGAATACCCGTAATGTGGCCATTTTGAAATTCATAAAACATCGGATTTTTAGGAGCATCATCGTTATGTATCCAACCTTATTATAGCGCAGTCTTAAACATTTGGCGGTGGAAAGTTCCACCGCCAAATGTTTTTAATCTCGCTCGAATCTCATTAGGGGTAGAATACTTTAAAAGAAAACTAGATCTTTAGGGTTTAAAGATTTAATAAATTTATACGAAAATACAAGCCACCTCTAAGTTGTAACAAAATTACATATTATTTTTACATCTATTAAACATGCACCATATTTTACAAATATTTGACCCTTTCCCAAATAACATAAAATACACAGTTCCAATTTGAAAATGGGGCTACAGATGTTACAAGAGCTGTCCGAAGACAGCGTGCTCGACTTTCTAAGTTGCTATGTATAAAGGGCGCATAACTCCAAATATAGTGGAGCCAGGGTCATGGGCCGTGATAGTAAGGTGTGATGGTGAATAAGTATTCCAAGTTTGGGTTGAATCCCTTTGATAGTATGGAAGTTATTGATGTTTGAAAAAACTTTAACCTTGGTTGCAACGCCAACGCCCGGGTGACAGTATAAGCTCTCATTTTCTTCGAAAACTCGAGCTAAAAATCAGTTATAAGTGTTTCTATTTTTATTATATTTGAATTGATCAAAGGATTGCTAAGATCTGGTTGTGGACGTACAGACAGATGGACAGTAATGCTGCTATATGCTCTGCCCAATTTTTTTTTCAGAGCATAAAAATGCTGTTTGGGAAAGGGTTAAAGTATCAGTAGAAAAGGAGATGCACTTGCGTATAAAACATTACCTATAGTATAACAACATCCAAATGAATAGAATAATTCCCTTTTTCTAATAAAAGCAGGGACATATTCCAGAGTCATCTTCTATTATTACTGTGCAATGATATTTTATCATAGAAATTATATTTCTTTTGATTGTAACCCTATTATTGGACTAGGTTGTCCACCTCCAATGAGATTCACCAGACAGAATTCTTCAGACAACATCATAAATATTCTTACATCCATGGCACCCATTTTCTCTACCTCGTAATGTGATCGTAAAGATTAGATACATTACGAATGTTTATGTTGCACAAACTTCTGTCAAATGAATCTCATTCCGGGTAGACTCCCTCAAATATGTTTTATTGAAAAGAAATCCAGTGAAGTCAATTTGTGTACCTTTTTCACATAAAAACATTTTCAGAAATAGAACTCATTATTGTACAGTTGAGATAAAATAATCCACTCTATCATGAGTTTCATGTTTAATTACATAAAACCGAATAAAAACTACATTTTCTGGTCAATTCTTAGCAAAATCTTGAAGACCTTACAAGACAAAAAGAATATTGTCGCTTTTCAATGAAAACCTCATATCCGCAGCTTAAAACAAGCTGCAGTTACGAGGTTTTAGTTGAAAAGCAACAATATTATTATTATCATAAATACTTACTTTCTTCAACACAAACTAGTGCAATAAACTATGAAAACTATTTAGCGGTTTATTGAAAAATTATAGCTCATGATAACTGATCTGACAGAGCATCTCTAAGTTAAAACAGCTACAGATGCTCTGCTAGGTCATTTGTTGTGAGCTATAACTTAATTCAAGCCACAAAACAGGGGCAGCAGCAGACTTGTATGTTTAACCAATTGCCAGTTTGTTAAACTTTAGACTGAGCCAAATTCAAAGATGATACAGACGATAATTTCAAGTAAATGAAATTCAACATTTAGTAGTCTTTCTGTATAGAAAACATTGTGGGAAATGAAGAAATTGCTTGTCGCAAGCAGTTTCTTCATTTTCCACAAAGTTTTCTAAAGACATTATTTCAGGAAATCAAAAGAGTCACTGTGTGGTAATGAGTTAACCCTTATCCAAACAAGGCCTGATTTTAACATCTTTAATAGAAACCCGGAAAAGGCTTGGGAAAACGTTAATGCAAAAGAAGAAAATGCTGATAAGCAGCATTTTCTACTTTTGCATCAATATTTTCTGTACTATTACACATAAATTTTTAACTCTTGATATCATATGTTTTGTCCACTGCAGCTTTTTCTCAAATTGGGCATGTCCAAAATTCCGCTGTTTGGGGCGGGGGGGGGGGGGGGTAATTCTTATTCTTGTTTTGACATCCCAAGTAGAAATTGTTTTGGGAAAACATTGAGGGAAAAGAGGAAATCATTAATAATAAGCAATTTCTCCTTATCTGCAATGTTTTCTGTGCTACAACTTACAAATTTTCAACCTTCTAGATAAACGCCATTAAATCATAATCATTAATCATAAATGTAAATTCTTATAATTGTGAATGCACTGACAACAAGAGTAGTATTGGTCAAACTGATTTCTTGAACCCATTTGATGTTTTCCCTAACAGCATCATTTTAAACTATTCTAATTTGAAAGCTGCTGCAGATCAGAAAATCAGACAGCGTTATAATGATATGATTTATGTAGATTATAGCACAGAAAAGGTTAAAGCAAAGATTATCAACATTTTCTTCTTTTGTGCATTTGTTTTCCAAAGCTTTTTAGTAGGGATGTTAAATTAAAACCAGGTTTTGTTAGTGAAAAGTTTAACAGGCAAGGATTTATAAATTTTTCTCCTATATGAAATTTTTCACTATCTTATTGGTTTTCAATGAAACACAGACAGGAAGAAAACTATTTATTCCCAACTCTAAAAGTTTTCAAAACCAGTTTCTTGCAAGGACAACCAGAATTAGTTAAAGAAAAGGTTCAGCCATTACCAAATGGTAAAATTTTATACTGGTCCATGTTCAAAGGTGTTGCAGACAACAATATCAGGTGCATGGAATTTTATATCCTTTGCTGTGCTTTTGTGTAGAAAACAATGTGAGAAATCAAGAAATTGTTTGTCACAAACCATTTCTTCATTTTCCACAATGTTTTTCCAAAGCCTTTATCGTGTTGGGCGTCACTGTTTTGGTAATGAGTTAAGTATAACTAAAACTAATCATATTTATGTAGTTTTAGACAGGGAACTTCTCTCATCTGGTTCATGAGCCCATTCTTGACCACTGACACTGTGAGAACACCAAGTACTTGTATCTTCACCAAATGTTACATTTTTATTCTGCCTACTATACTGTACATTATATAGTAAAACTTAACTTTTTTTGCAAACAAGACCTGGTTTTGATGTCTATATTAGAAATGGCTTGGGAAAATATATTAACCCTTTCCTGGACGAGAGAATTGTAGGGTAGCTCAATTCAAAAGCTGCTTCAGATGACAAAATGGACATTAATCAATGTTGGTTGTATGTACAATATAGCTAAGAAAATACTGAGGCATAAGAAGAAAATGCTGATAATCAGCATTTTCTTCTTTTGTCTCAATATTTTCCCAAGCCCTTTCTTATAGGGACGTCAAAACCAGGTCTTGTTTGGGAGAGTTAAGGCAAAAGAAGAAAATGCTGATGATCAGCAGTTTTGTCTTTTGCCTCAATATTTTCTGTGCCATATTGTACACAAATCCTGTCTTAATTAACACCAATTTTGTGGCCTGTTGTAGCTTTCAAATCAGACGTAAAACTTTGCTGTTTGGTAAATGGTAAAACTAATCATATATAAGTAGTTTTGGAGAGAGAACTTCTCTCATTTGGTTCATGTGCCCATTCTTGACCACTGACACTGTGAGAGCTCCAAGTACTTGTATCTTCACCAAATGTTACATTTTTATTCTGCCTACTAGATCGTCTACGAGGCGTACCAGTATTTATAACCGTCCCACCTGGGGTTCGACATTGGCCTGGAGTTTTCGAACCTTTCCCGTCCAAACCTGTTGTTAATATTGGTGTACTCATGAACCTTTTTCTAGCTACACGAGCTGGATCTGGTTTTGTTTCAATGCCGTAGATTGGTGAAATCACTGGGGTATTTTCCAGGGATTTGAGTGGCTGTCTAATTGACCCACTCCGGCTGCTTTGAAACGACGTCGATATATTCTCAGGGTCTTCCCAAGGAATGGAATTTGAGTAGGAATGGCTTGAATTTCGACTGCTCACATCAGCGACTGGGTTGTATGCCATTGAAAAGCTAAAGGGAGCTCTTCCTGCTAGTTTAAGGTAATTAACCGGCGTCTGACCAGTCACATCAAATGACTGAAGTCTGGTATCAAACGTAGATCCCAGGGAAGAATCAACAGAATGAAGCTGTTGTGAAACATTCTCATTGCTACAAGCAGAACAACTTAAATCCCTGGTCTGGTTTGGTATAAATAAAGGAGATTCTGTAATTCTGTCCATAACTTGACTCCCTGTTTCATTTCTAGAGCTGTCATGGTCTGCCGAATTCCCCGAACAATTGGCCGAACTATTGTGGCTCTTGTCTGAGCTGTCCAGAGATGAATTCATACAGTCAAATCGTCCTCGTGGCTTGACCGGTTTGAACGCACTATTAACACCTGTCGTATTTATTGGTGACTTTGTTCCGGATGTATCCACCGACAGCGGACTACACGTCGTCACGATTCGAGAATCACACGGCTCTGATACAACAAACCCTCCTCTATCTAAGTTCGTCAAATTCCCAGATTTTAGGTGATCATGCGGAATGCTTTCCGCATGATCACCTAAAATCTGGGAATCTGATAAACTTTCAGGTCGCACTAACGGACAATTATTCATTTTAAGTGAGTTCAAATTGTACACATTTTCATAGTCAGTATAAACTCCAGGCGTCACAACATTAACATGTTCATAAGCACTACTTAAACTGTCTGGACTCACATTATCAATGTTTACATAGTCAGGCTGCCTTTCTGAACCACGTCTAAATTTATACGGAGAATCATTATACTCATTAATTGTCAACGGTGAAACTCTTTTTCTTACACTTGGGTCATTCTTTGCACGAAGTTCATACAATTTTCTCGGTGCATACTTCTCCATGTCTTTCACCAATCTTTCTTTGGTCTCTTTATCAAGACTCGCTCTCCATTTGTCACGATTGAACACATCTGGGCTTCGACCTAATCTCTTTGGAGAACTTTCGTAATTCTCAACAACTGGGGCATATTCAAGTTGATCTGCTGTACTATTTGCTTGAAGACTTGTCCTATTCATTGGATCATTATGTGGCAGTTGTTGTTCTTTAGAGGTATTTGCGCTCCCTCCGCTGTTATTGATAGAATCCGCAACAGATTCTCCTTCCACATATCTATCATCTTCTGGAAAGCTTTCCAAGTTTTCATAATGTCTTATGGTTGGGTCAGAGAATCGCTTTGTTGATTTTTGATATGTTTGAGAAGGCATACAAGGCAAACTCAGAGCTTCTTTACCTTTGCCATAATCAGAACATATTGAGATAGATTGATCGGACTGTCCTGCGTTTCCAGGCTGACTACTGGATATATTAGACAGGAACTCTGACAGGCTAGACTGTTCATTATGTGTGCTGTACCTTGTTCTCCTATCCTGCCCCACGGACGGACAGTTGACATCAGAACTGTCTACAGACTGATCAGCAGCGTTGTCACTCATCTCTGCATCATCCATCAGATTTTTAAAGAATCTGCTGCTTGAGTTTCCGGACCCAGTTGACGATGATCTCAGACTGGACACTGTAAGGGGAGGTAAACTTGGTGAATCAAGCTGCTCCAAGGAGTCACTGTACATTATTCTATCCATAAACTGTCTTTGATTTTCTGTACTTGTTATTGCTAGATCAGAGTGTGGTAGATTTCTCAGATTTTCCATTTTTGGAGTCACTTTATCAATGTTTACATCTGCATCCAGACTTTCTCGAGGTCTCTGAACTCTGACTGAGGATGGTAAATCTTGTATTGAAGAGATCTCATTCTCAACAATAGGTGTAGACTGGAATTGAGAATGTATGGCATGGCCTCCTGGCATGTGACCTGGACTACTATAGGTTGTCTCCTCACTCTGAAATCCGCTAGACGTCAGTGATCTACGTGATCTGTTTGTGGAGCTGTCAGTTACAGAGAGGACCTGATCAGACGTAGATAGACCATGATCAGACAAGTATGACAGCTGTCTGTCTATTGGTGAGTTAGTGTAGAAGCTGTCTACAGATCGATTCTTGATGACATTGTATAATGGAGATTTCTTCTTTGATCTTGTTACAGAGTCCTCTATACATCTTCCTGAACTAAGGGAGAGTTTGGACCTAGACAGATGCTGATCTGACATCTGTGACTTTGATAACCTTGATTGTAATGAACTATCTGGGAGGGGTAAAGACATATTTGAGAAAGTAATCTCATCAGATTTCCTCAAACCAAGCCTCGGATACACTGGAGACTTCTTCTGCAGATGTGAATGCATCAAGGCCGAGTTTTCCGAAGAGTAGTCGTAACATCGTCTGTCTGGCGGCAGTGATTGCGGCCCGTCTGTATGATCAAGTGGACTATATGACAGAGACAGCCTAGTTATACCCCTGGTGACATCAGGTTGTACATGCAGGACGGGTGTACTCTCCAGTCCCCCGCCGGTCATCATCTCATCTGATCCCAGTCTGTCCCGTACACCACTCCCTGTAACATTCATAGACTGTGACTCCTCTAACAGTTTATAAGGATCTAATGGTGAGATTTTAGCAGGGATATAATCCATGGACGCTGATACCACAGGCGAGATATTTTCATACATGGCCAATTTATTACCGTTTCTATTAAAACCAGATTCATCACCACTTCCGATTAATCGATTTTGTCTCGCTCTGTCTTCATGTAAATCACTACGATTTCTATCACTGTACGATCCATTCTCATTATCGCCATCATACCCCGTAGGTTTACCGCCAGATCTGTTTAACGAGAGCGTAGAATAGTTTCCTGGACTCAGATTGGATCTTGAAAACAGGTCAATAATGACAGAACTTGGCAGGGAGTACTGTTCCTGGGTAGAAGCATTGGTTGTATCGTAAATGTTGCTGTCTAGGGTCCTGCTGCGATTTCTTCTACCATTTCTAGAGGCTTCTATATTGTTCCTGGCTGAAAATACAAGAAATCATCATTTAAACACTTTTCTTCATAACAAAATTTCAGACTGATAAAATTGTAAGCAAAATGAAGAGAGCAAACTTAATTGTACAGGAAAAGAAACAAGAGCTGTCAGAGGACAGTAAAAACAAAATGTGTTTGTGAAACATTTATGCCCCCAAAATGGCCAATTTTAAAATATCGGACAGACAGATGGACGGACAGAAACAAGTAGAATAATATGCCCCCGTATCGAAACGGACAAATTCCTATGAATTCAATTTCAGAGTATTGAATCTTTGCCCAGAGGCTGATATTATGGCAACAGATTGAGAAGCTTGTGCTAAGCTTAAAAGCAAAAACTCAAGGAGAAGCAAAGTTATGACAGATATGTGACAGTTGCACATACAAACAACCAAGAATTTCGAAGTTCAAAAAGGGATTAAATTCCACTCAAATTAATGTCAATGCAATGAATGTTTTTTAAGAGGCAAGGGACAATCAACATTTCATTTTCTTCAACATTTTCTACCCCAAAAGACGAAAAATTCAAAACTAATTTACTTGAAACTGTGTTCTGCCTGCTTTAAATTTGGACTAGTCCCAAAGTTTTTCATCAAGGAAATGATCAAATTTTGTAAGTTCCGTCCTACCTTTCCTATCTTCGGAGGCTATACTTCCAGGATTGCTTATGTTCCTTGCTAAATTGTCGTTATAACCATGGGGTGAGAAAACGGGTTGTCCATCTTGGTATGTGTGAAGATTTGTATCGAGGTAATTGTCCGGGTTTTCAATAAGCCCCTCCTTGGTCAGATCTAAGGAGGCATGCAGCCATTGATTTACCATGGCAGCTGAACTAGATGATGTGTTGAAGATGGGCTGCTTGTTGTTAGCTAGCGGCTGTAAGAAAAACAATATTTTCCAAAGTTAACCGGTTGTGGGAAAAATAATCCAAAAGTTAACTGGCGGCAAAAGAATATTTTCCAAACTTAACCCTCCTCAAGTGTCTCCGTTACATTACTATTACCAAAGCTTTTGCAGGCAGTATAGGCTAAGATCAGACTGCACAGACATGCAGGCTGATCTTAGCCAACACTGCCTGCTTGTCCATCTTGTGTAGATTTGTATCGAGGTAGTTGTCAGGGTTTTCAATAAGCCCCTCTTTCGTCAGGTCTAAGGAGGCATGCAGCCATTGTTCACCATGGCAGCTGAACTGGATGTTGTGTTGAAGATGGGCTGCTTGTTGTTAGCTAGAGGCTGTAAGAAAAGGAAGATTTTCCAAAGTTAACCTGTTGTGGGAAAAATAATCCAAAAGTTAACTGGCGGCAAAATAATATTGCCCCTCCTTGGTCAGATCTAAGGACGCATGTAGCCATTGATTCACCATGGCAGCTGAACTGGATGATGTATTGAAGATGGGCTGCTTGTTGTTGGCTAGAGGCTGTAAGAAAAACAATATTTTCCAAAGTTAACCGGTTGCCGGAAAAATAATCCAAAAGTTAACCGGCCGCAAAAAAAAGAATATTTTCCAAACTTAACCCTTCTCAAGAGTCTCCGCCACATTACTATTACCAAAGCTTTTGCAGGCAGTATAGGCTAAGATCAGCCTGCACAGACATGCAGGCTGATCTTAGCCAACACTGCCTGCTTGTCCAACTTGGTATGTGTGTAGATTTGTATCGAGGTAGTTGTCCGGGTTTTCAATAAGCCCCTCCTTGGTCAGATCTAAGGATGCATGTAGCCATTGATTTACCATGGCAGCTGAACTGGATGATGTGTTGAAGATGGGCTGCTTGTTGTAAGCTAGAGGCTGTAAGAAAAGGAAGATTTTCCAAAGTTAACCGGTTGTGGGAAAAATAATCCAAAAGTTAACTGGCTGCACAAGAAGAATATCTTCCAAATTTAACCCTTCTCAAGTGTCTCCTTCAAATTACTATTACTAAAGCTTTTGTAGGCAGTATAGGCTAAGATCAGACAGCACAGACATGCAGTCTGATCTTAGTCAACACTGCCTGCTTGTCCATCTTGATAAGTGTGAAGATTTGTATCGAGGTAGTTGTCCGGGTTTTCTATGAGTCCCTCCTTGGTCAGATCTAAGGATGCATGCAGCCATTGATTTACCATGGCAGCTGAGCTGGATGATGTGTTGAAGATGGGCTGCTTGTTGTTGGCTAGAGGCTGTAAGAAAAACAATATTTTCCAAAGTTAACCGGCTGTGGGAAAAATAATCCAAAAGTTAACTGGCAGCAAAAAAGAATATTTTCCAAACAACCTTTCTCAAGTGTCTCCGTCACATTACTATTACTAAAGCTTTTGCAGGCAGTATAGGCTAAGATCAGACTGCACAGACACGCAGTCTGATCTTAGCCAACACTGCCTGCTTGTCCATCTTGATTAGTGTGTAGATTTGTATCAAGGTTAGGTAGTTGTCCGGGTTTTCTATGAGTCCCTCCTTGGTCAGATCTTAGGATGCATGTAGCCATTGATTTACCATGGCAGCTGAACTGGATGATGTGTTGAAGATGGGCTGCTTGTTGTTGGCTAGAGGCTGTAAGAAAAACAATATTTTCCAATGTTAACACTTCTGCTGTTCCTGACATATTCCTGTTGTGACCAAAGCTTTTGCAGGCAGTGTAGGCTAAGATCAGTCTGCACAGACAGAAGCTTCACACTTACTTTCAAATTTGGGGGTTAAAACAATATTTTTACAGTATCAGGGGTTTCATTAACCCATTACCAAACGACAAAATTATAGACTGGTCCAAATTCAAAGACTTTGCAGATGACAATTTCAAGTGAATGAAATAGTACATATTTTGGTCCTTTTGTATGGAAAATATTGTGGGAAATGAAGAAATTGCTTGTCACAAGCAATTTCTTCATTTTCCACAATGTTTTCCAAAGCCATTAATTTGAAGGGAGTCAAAGAGTCACTGTGTGGTAATGGGTTAAGAGGCGGAGGGCAGGGATTTCCTCCTCCTATTTGACTGAAAATGAGTATAATCCCCCTGCTACTTTTGAAAATTTTATACCGTATAGCACTTAATTTCTGCGGGGACTTTATTTCTGCTATTTCTGCGGTCCTTGACGGCACCGCAGAAATAAAATCCGCAGAATATTAATCCCAAAGGTAAAGATTGTTGTTGTTCTTCTATTTTAGTCAGTACATGGGAACGTTAAACAGTTACCCCTTGATGCAAATCATAATTTCATAACAATGGAGTTCTTTCCCATTCAAAAACAGTGTAACTACAACTTAAATTAAGGTGTAGATAAGACGTTTTTGTTCATCCACGATTAACGATTTGACAAGTTCGACTGATTGATAACAGTTTGACACATTTTCCTTTTCACACCTATCTGTATACAGCATTGTTTCCCATAACAACTTTTTAGATAAGGGATTTGGATTATCCCTTGACCATCACGAGTAATTCGAATGTTTTGTAAGCAACGTCTTTCAAGATTTAATTGACACTGACTTAAACTGATTTCATAGCGCAAAAATAAAATCTTTAATTTGGCAAAGAGAGAGACCGCAGAAATATGTTCCGCAGAAATTTAACCCAGCTGATTTTAGGAAAAACCGCAGAATTTGGACCCCGCAGAAATAAAGTGCTATACGGTATGGGGTTAATAGGGAATACACAGAAAATCCACGCCTACTTTAGCTTCTGACCCAGGTGGCCAAAAAGTTATTGAAACCCCTGCAGTATACTTGCACCCCCCTCTTTAAGAGACAAAGAAGGCTGCTTGCAAAAAACTGGTAGTACAAACTTCAATTTGGGGGTAAAATACCCTCATTTGGGGGTTTGGGGCACCTGTCACACACAGTCTGATCTTAGCCTACACTGCACGCTTTCCCCTAAATTATTGTAGCAAAAAGTTTAACTTAATTAAAATGTCTCTTGAAAAGGCAATTTGTTTAAGGTGGCCTATAAAATGTATTTTGTACCTCATTTTGCTTGAAGGCTGGTGTCCTCTGTACTGTATATTTCTCCTTTTCCTCGATTGGTACAGGTCCACTTGGATGACAGCAGCAGTAGTAGGTGAACAAACTAACCATTCCTACAAACATGAGAATTAATTGGTTGATTGATCGATTGATTGGGGTTTAACCAATATCCAGACAGCAAAAATTTAGACTTGTTCAATTTCAAAGATGCTGCAGACAACATTTTCAAGTGAATTGAATTTTATGATTTTCAGGTTTTTGGGGTAGACAACATTGTGACTTGTAGCAAATTCTTCATTTTCCACAATGTTTTCAAAAGCCTTTATCTTGTGCCAGTGGGGCATCGAAAAATGTCAATGAGTGGTAATGAATAACACTTCTTTCAAATGCTATGGTCATATTGCAGCTGCTGGAGCACCTAACCATGGATGCCTGAGTATTCTTATAAAAAGGACTACCACAACATCCTTACTGAGCCTGCAGCTGCTTGCCAGACATGAGAAACTTGTTAATTTAACTGAATGCTGATCTACACAGTTTCTGTACCATGCATTAATTAAACCATTTCCCAACACCTGGTTTTGACGACCCCAATTATGCAATAAAATAGGTTTGGGAAAAACAATGAAGCAAATGAAGAAAATGCTGATGATCAGCTCATTTAAAAAAAATGTTGATAATAAATGCTTTCGCCTCCACATTTTCTCCCATTGTAGTACACATAGTCACAAATTCTATCTATACCAACATAATTATGCAATGTCATATGCAGCTTCTTTCAATTTAGAACACCCTCAGGATTTGACATTTGGTTAAGGGTTAAACCATTTCCCAAACAAGAAATGATTTTGACATTCTTAAGAGAAAATGTCCTGGGAAGGTATCAAGGCAAAACAAGAAAATGTTTTTAATCGGCATTTCTCCTTTTTGCTTCAATATTTTCAGTGCTATGATGTATGCTTTCATCTTCATCAAATCTGTTTTGTCATCTGGACCATTTCAAATTTGAAATCTTAACTTTTCTAAAAGGGAAAGGGTAAAGGCAAATGCCCATACATGCCCTTTCAATTTCGAAGTCTACTCAATGAGGTCATTAAAAACATGAATTGTGTGGTAAAGTGTTAATTCAACATTTCAAAACAATTACTTGTTTTAACTTTGATGACGACCCTTACAAGAAAATCTTTGGGGTAGCTGCGCTTGTGTGGGAAGCGTTAATTTAAAAAGGTTCAAAACAATTACTGGTTTGAAAGTCAATGACGTCCATTTTAAGAAAATGTTTTGAACCCACAAGAATTGAGTGGGATGCGTTAATTTAACAATTTTAAAAACAATTTTTGGTTGGAAAACATCCCTCACAAGAAAAGGTTTTTGGAAAAAGAAATTGTCTAACAAAATGGTTCATTCCTAACAAGATGTGTTAGTGAAACACTAATGCGCCCGAAATGGCCAATGTTAACCCTTCTCATGCTGTTCATGTCAGTTTCTGTTTGTGACAAAAGCTTTGACAGGCAGTAAAGACTAAGATCAGCCTGCACAGACGTGCAGTCTGATCTTAACCTAAACTGCCTGCTTTCTACATCATTATTGTGGCAAAAACTTGCAATGTCTCTTAAATTGGTAGTTTGTTTGAAACAAAATTTGAAGTCAGCAGGACAAGGGTTAAGTTTTCAGACAGACAGACTGATGGGCAGACAGACGGACATGAGTAAAACAATATACCCCGATCTTTCCATACAGAAACATAAAATGAAACAAAGTTTGTTTCCAATTTGCAGGCTGCTCAGTTTTCTCCCCAGCCCAATAAGCTGTAAGGCCATCAATACGACTTCAAGTAAATCAGTATTATGCCACCATTTCTTACCTGACAGTACCTGACAGCTTAATTTCTTCAAAATAGTCACTTAACCAATAACCAGTGACTGGGGAAGGCCTGCACAATAGTGATTATAGTCACAATGAAATTTAAATTGTTATTCTAGCAAATAAGCAAGCCCTTTTTCCAATTTGATGAATTAAGCTGTAAATAGGATCAAGGCAATCATACACCGTAATTGTCACCTCAATTTTCAAAATGTCACATTGAATTTTCAGGAAGAAAAATAATCCTTCCTAATCACTGACTAGGAGTATCAATTCAGTCCAATTGTGACCTTGACCTTTGATCTTGGTGACCCAAAAACGATAGGGCACCTCCTTGGGTCATGGGCAACAACTGTGTAAAGTTTCATGATCCTAGGTCAAATGGTTCTCGAGTTAGAGCACGGAAACAAAATTTAAATTTTGACTACTCCCCCCCACCTCCCCTTAAATTTTAAAGTGGCATAACTCTAAAACTAATGACTGGATCCAGATGAAAATTGCAGGTGCACAACTTCATATGATAGGGAACAACCTGATAAAATTTCAGCAAAATTGGTCAAAAACTGTGGGAAGAGAAGAGGACACAAAATTATGTCCACGGACGGACGGACAGACGGACAACCTGATTCCAGTATACCCCCCATAACTTCGTTGTGGGGGGTATAATAATGTCTTCTTTACACTTTCCCAAATAAGACCAAGTTTTTCCGTACAAAATGAAAGTAGGAAGAGTTCGCCTGCACAAAAAAAACTTTCGCTCAAATGTTTGAAGAAACCACGGGATTCGGAGCAAAGGGAGTTACAAACGGGAATGGCCCTCTCAAATGCACGTACTGTGCACTTCATCTCGTCAAAATCAGTAGCGTATAAGCTGAGAAATTAAACAAAACATACCTTGAATCAGGCGACTTTTTCGGTGTGAACGCTTCCCAAAAGTCACGTGGGTTATCCACCGTGAGACATAGGAAAACATGATGATGATCAGCATTTTCTCCTTTTTCTTCATTTTGTTCTATGACATAATGTATACAAATTCTGAATTAATTTAGATCTATTATGTTGTCTGCAGTAAGTCTCGATTCAGAAGTTTTCATGTTTTGTTGTCACAGTTTGGGGAAGTGTTTAACCCTTTCCCAAACAAGACCTGGTTTTGACATCCCTATAAGAAAAGACCTGGGAGTCTCAATATTTTCTGTGCCATACTTTACACAAATCCTACCTTTAATAACATCCATTTTGTCTTTTGTGACAGTTTTTTAAGTGGATCACCCTAAAATGTTGTCGTTTGGGAAAGGGTTAAGTTACTCACCTAGAAAAAGCCATCCAACTTCAGCAATAAACCCAACAGGGTCTAACCAAACTCTTTAACCCTTAATTTCCCAAACCACACAATATGAAGGTTGTCCAACTCAAAAGCTGCTGCAGACAATAAAATGACAGTTGCTTAAGATTGGATTATGTGAAATATTGCACATAAAATATAGAGGCAAAAAGAGAAAATGCTGGTTATCATTATTTTCTTCCTTTGGTTCAATGTTTTCCTTAACTCATATTTTTGCTCTAATAGGGACATCAAAGCCTTGTCATGTCTGGGAAAGGGTTAAAGTCTAAGGGTATCTTTGTATGCATACAGAGACATATTACTCACCCAGTAAAAATCCACCAAACACAGCAGTAAATGCAACAGGGTCTAACCAAGCTGGCTGGTCAGGTCCTTTAAACGAATACCACAGGCACAAGAAGACTGTGTTCTCCACGAAACACACGATGTAGAAAAACAGCATACGCCAGCGCGAGTTCCCGTCCTTCAGGTTGAGAAAGCAGAATGTGTGAACGATTGCAGCTACCACCGTAAACAGTCCTTTCTCGCACATGTTTGATCCAAACTCTGGTTTGATGATCATGATCCATACAACCATCGCTACAGCATGTAGGGCTGGAAAATAGAGAAATAGAAAGCATAGTTCAAGCAGTACAAAATGATGAAAAATAATAGAATTAAAAGCAGGGTTGGGGTAATCGTAATGGAATGTTATAAATTACAATCTCTCCAGAAATTGAAGGAATTTATGATTACCATAGTTATTCTAATAAACACCCATATTCTATTAAACGCCCATCCCCCAAATCTCAGCTGAAAATCTGCATATTTCAAGGACAATTTAAGTGGGAAAGGGTGATTCTAATAAACGCCCATCCCCCGATTCCCAATTAAAATCATGTAAGTCATAAACAAAGATTACTTCCAAAAGCAATGAATGAGAGGATTTCTGCCGCTAATCTGTTTACAATGAAGGAATTTCATCCAAAAATCGTATTTTACCGTCCTTGTAACAAAACTTAATTAAGTTTTACTTGATTAACTTTGAGTCCATGAATTGACATTTAATTGGCATGTTTTGACTCACAAAATTATAATTCCTCTAATAAACGCCCACCCCCAACTTTTGTATCGAGCACTTTTCTAATAAACGGCTTTAAACCCCCGAGCGTTTATTAGAATAATTACGATACTTGTAATCATAATTTAATAGATTGCAGAGAAGACCTTAAAATTGATGTAATTGTTGAATCATGTAATTTAAGTACATACAAACCTAAAGGAGCAGCCACTAGTCCATGAATCACTGTAGCAAACAACACAATAGCACTGACTCGTAATGTGATTATTCCAATCTGCCATGTAATGTGAGTGGCTAGGGACATTGCACTACATTTGTACACTTTCTTATTACAGGGAACATAATAAAATTACAACTATACAAACCTAAAGGAGCAGCCACAAGTGCATGGAACACTGTGGCAAACAACACAATAGCACAGACTCTCGAAGTGATCATTCCTGTCTGCCATGTGGCATGAGTGACTAGAGACATCACACTACGCTTGTATACTTTCTTGTAGGTCAGATGGAGGGCATCTGTGTATGCAGTCACTGCCCAGGCTACAGACAGCAGGGAAAATACACAGGAGACCCCTGAAACATAGCAATAAACATTATGCTAAAGTTTGAACCCTTATTCTACCTTTTTTCTATAATTGACAAGATTTTTACGAAATAATCAATTTGAAAGGAGATGCAGGCAAAATAAACAAGAGTTGTCCGCGGACAACGTAGCTCGCCTATACTAGAGCTTGTCACAAAAACAGCATTTTTTTTAAAAGTAGGTCAAACTCCAAGGTCAAGGTCACAAGGTCAAAGGTCATGGTCTCAAAAGACAAGAGGCCCAGAGGGCCTTATCGGTCACCTGAATCAAATAAGCAAAAACAGGTAAGGAAAATGTTAAAAGTTAAATAAAAGCGCAACCCCCCAGCACCACAATTTCTTGACAGTCTTTTTTTCTCTTGTACAAACTTATTTAAAGACTCAAATAGCAAATGTGAATTCAATCTAACAATAGAACATTTCTTAATATGTACCCTATTTACCCCCTTTTGGCACCTTTTGGGGCCCCAAAGGGAGATAACTCCATGATTTGTTAAAAATCTGAAGCGGCTTCCTTTTGGAATGCTTCCTACCAAGTCTTGTAGAAATCTGTCCAGTGGTTCTCAAAAAGAAGTAGAAAATGTTCAAAGTTAAGTAATAACGCGAACCCCTCCCATCCCCCATCCGCAGCACGGCCATTTATTGACGGATTTTTTTCTCTTGTACAAACTTTGTAGTCCTTGCCCAAAAGACTTTAACTTTCAAATGTGTACAGCTCATGAGTAGAAGATTTTTTAAGATGTACCCAAGTTACCCCCTTTTTTGCCCTTTATGGGACCCCAAAGGAGGATAACTCCATGATTTGTACAAAATCTGAAGCGGCTTCCTATTAGGAAGCTTCCTGCCAAGTTTGGTTGAAATCCGTCCAATGGTCCTTAATAAGAAGTCGAAAATGTTAAGTTAACTAATAACGCGACCCCCCTCCCATCCCCCATCCCCAGCACAGCCATTTCTGGACGGATTTTTTTCTCTTGTACAAACTTTGTTGTCCTTGCCCTAAAGACTCTAAATACCAAATGTGAATCAAATCCAACAGTCGGTTCATAAGAAGAAGATTTTTTAAGATGTACCCTATTCAACCCCTTTTTGGCCCCTTATGGAGCCCAAAAGGGAGATAACTCCATGATTCGTACAAATCTGAAGCAGCTTCCTATTAGGATGCTTCCTGCCAAGTTTGGTTGTAATCCGTCCAATGGTCCTTAATAAGAAGTCGAAAATGTTAAGTTAACTAATAACATGACCCCCCCTCCCATCCCCCATCCCCAGCACGGCCATTTCTGGACGGATTTTTTTCTCTTGTACAAACTTTGTTGTCCTTGCCCTAAAGACTCTAAATACCAAATGTGAATCAAATCCAACAGCCGGTTCATGAGAAGAAGATTTTTTAAGATGTACCCTATTTAACCCCTTTTTGGCCCCTTATGGAGCCCAAAAGGGAGATAACTCCATGATTTGTACAAATCTGAAGCGGCTTCCCATGGGGATGCTCCCTGCCAAGTTTGGTTGTAATCCGTCCAATGGTTCTCAAGAAGAAGTCGAAAATGTTAAAAGTTAACGCACGACGGACGACGGACGACGCACGACGACGGACGAAACACGGTCGCAATAGGTCACCATGACCTTCGGTCAGGTGACCTAAAAAGTCTTGTCGAGATGTATCTATGTATGAAATATCAAGGCTGTATCTCTAATAGTGCCCGAGATATAGGCCAGGTTAAAGTTTTTCAAAAGTAGGTCAAACTCCAAGGTCAAGGTCACAAGATCAAAGGTCATGGTCCCAAATGAAAGGTCTTGTCAAGATGTATCTATGTATGAAATATCAAGGCTGTATCTCTAATAGTGCCTGAGATATAGGCCAGGTTAAAGTTTTTCAAAAGGTCAAACTTCAAGGTCAAGGTCACGAGGTCAAAGGTCATGGTCCCAAATGAAAGGTCTTGTCGAGATGTATCTATGTATGAAATATCAAGGCTGTATCTCTTATAGTGCCTGAGATATAGACCAGGTTAAAGTTTTTCAAGTGAAGACGCGACGGGACGGGACGCGACGCCTACACTAGGGCTGTGACATTAGCTCCCCGGACATAAAGTCCCGGCTCGCCAAAAATTACTTCATGTTTTGGAATTTGTATATTTCTGCATGAAAAGTATTGAGAGAAAATTCTGTCAAAGCTTGAATGCTAGCCTGTCAAGACACTAGCCTGTCAAGACAATGGATGTCAGGGTAAGGTCTTGTAGTGTCTTGTGCAAAAGGGTTAAATGTTGGTCTTAGGTTATGGAAAGCCTTATCCGCTTACCAACAAGGGGGTCAATATTCCCAACATCTGAATTAATTATATAGAGCTGTAGCAGTAACTGAGGAGCTGATTCCACGAATGTCTCGAACAGTCGTAGAATACTGACATCGTTCAGGCCGCGATATGCTGCATTCAGGTCTTCTTTACGTCCAAACTTTCTTGAGGACAAGCCCAGTCGCAACACACTCAAATATCTGAAAATATTGGTCAATAATTTCCCATTACAAAATAGTGGCGCCTTTTGACGCCCCATAAGATGAAGGCTTTGGAAAACATTATGGATAATGAAGAAATTGCATCATTTCCCACAATGTTTTCTACACCGTTCAGGCCAGGATATGCTGCATTCAGATCTTCTTTACGTCCAAACTTTCTTGAAGACAAGCCCAATCGTAACACACTCAAATATCTGAAAATATTGGTCAATGTTAAAAATTCATTCTTGCAAGACAGATCTTGGTAGAAGGTATACTATACATAGTCTAAGAAATATCTAGTACCCAAGTTGTGGGTACTCATTGAAATTGTCTTGTCGAGACTATTCAAATGAGTACCCTCTACATAGAGTTTTGATTTGAAATAACAAAACTAGGATGTCTTTGACTTTACCCCCTCTTATCTGTTGCTTCTGGTAAAAGCCTTAGCCCAAATATTTACTGAGCTATATTTTTAGCTAATTCGCTCATTTAGTCTACAGTAGATGCCTTTGAAATAGATCACCCTGAATTCAATGATTTTTTTTTTCTTAAAAAAAACAGTCGTTATAATTATTGGGCCCCTTTCCCCTCTCTGAGGAATATACCTTTTTCCCCCATTTCAAAGAAATTTTCCCCTCCTGGAACTAGATTTTTTTCTTGCAAAGAAAAATCCAAATCATATTTAGATTTTAGGCATCTCTAACAGTTCTAATGGTTGTTTGAATGTCCCATTACGATATACAAGCGAGTTAAATGCATTTATAACACTGTATTTGAGAGTATAAGCATGTATTGAAATTTCCCCTTTTTGGGCGTTTACACGCAAATTTTCCCCCACCTATGGGCCCTGACCGCCTTCCCCCAAAATTGAAAATAAACACTGGAATTTTAGTCAATTGGGAAAGGGTTTAAGAAGACAGATATACCTATGAATTGGTGCCAGGAAGAGAATGTGCAGAATAAACTTCTTCCATGTCACCGTCTTGTCTGTAACATGCCAGTGGAAGCTGAATATCTGCATCAACAGCGTTGCCACAGCGACAAAACAGAGGGACATAGAGCCCCATATTGCATGTCCTTCCAGGAAGAAAAATATAATGACAGTCACATCTGAAAGTAATCAAGAAGTTCACATTAACATGCAATTTTTACTTGGTATGAATTCCAACATTTAGGGGAAAGGTTTGATATTCCTGACAGGCCTCAGTTCCTTTTAATCCTTTTCTTGGTTCCGAACGAAGAAATTTTGGACTGTTTTGATTAAAAAGGATTGGGAGAAAGTTCTTCGTTTTCTATGTTGCTGGCAGGGTCAGATGAAACACTGCTATTTCAGACACTAGGTCCAGATGGAAGTATAAATGATACAAGACTGAAGAGACACACGATTGACAAACAAATTTTCTGAATAAGCTCGTACAATATCAGTTAACAGCATAAATTATCCTGTTTTCTCCGTGATTCGTGCATGTTATTCATAATGTCGGCGCATGCGCGTTACTTAATGGAGTAATCAAAATATTTTTTTGATGTCATTTCATAGAACTATCGCATTTAATGGGGAAACATGCAAAAATAAACAAAAACAACGAATTCGCAAAATTTTCATGCCCAAAAGGTCATTGGGGTTAGACTCTACATAGTCTGGAATCTTTCTCATTAGATTCGTGCTTCTAATTTTTTTGACGAATTTTTGGACTCCCGATGAAAAGTTTCTCTCATTCCCTTGCAGTTTACAATTATTTGAATTCTTTATGTTATTGATGAGCAGAAATAAATAATGAATATATGTAAGATGAAC
This sequence comes from Fragum sueziense, assembly GCA_963680895.1. NCBI lineage: Eukaryota > Metazoa > Mollusca > Bivalvia > Cardiida > Cardiidae > Fragum > Fragum sueziense. The sequence continues at coordinate 15,760,791 of OY804594.1, forward strand.
TGATATTTTGCCAGTTTACAATGGGTGCTACGACGTTGATTATTGTGAACTGTTCCCGGATTTCTCTGGGTTTTGGGGTTTCCCATTTCAATCAATCCATGCGTCTTAAAACTTCAACCAATCGTATTCTTACTATTGGGAAAGCTTTTAGTAATCACTTCGCAACCTCGTTTTGATAGTTTGTTAATTGATTTTTATCGGTTATCTGTCGAAAAATGTTGACCTAATTAACCATCATACTGTAAGTGTCATTCAAAATGGCAGACTTCCTGTCAGCGACCTTCCAAAACAAATCTTCCGATCAAGAATTCGCCGGTTATTCGTCAGATTTCGAAGAAAGAAATAATGATAAAGATGATTTTATGATGAAATGGTCAGTTAGTGGTCGGGATAAGTAAATTTTGTCCATGACAAGTAGGCCGAGGATCGATCTGAAAATTTGTCTGCTAAAAAATTCAACTCGCTGGATTTTTTCTATCTTTTCATCACCGATGGTAGTCCATACCAAATGAATTTAAATGGGATTTTCTTAATATTTAACAAACAATGCATCAAAGAAACACTCTATGCAGTTTCGAGCGGAATTGTATGGCGTGCGCAAAAGATATTTGGAATCTAAAAGAGAGCATGAATCCAATGAGAAAGCACGAATCCAATGAGAAAGCACGAATCGATGAGAAAGGCATACTGGAATAAATCACTAATAATATAGAAAGTAATAAAATTACAAATGAATTCAGTATGAATATACTAAGGATTTCAAGATCGTTTTATGATGATTATCTTTAACAAAAGAGAATACCTTTTCACAGTTATCTTACCCCACCCACTCTTTGGACAATGTTTTTGTAACGTGTCAAAAAACGATAAAATAAAGATACCTGTAATCGCGTCGGCTATATATGTTAAGAGGGATGATAAACATATAAAAACGTCGTAATTGCTAAAATACGCCATCTTTCGGGGTTAAAAGACATAGTTTTCAGACCATATTGTTTTCACATTGTTATTTCGGTCCGTTTGAAATTTGGCGGATGTTGTTGAAAACGCGCACCTGCAGTTTGGTAAAAACAACGGAAATCGTCTCCATTTGTTGGGGGGGGGGGGGGTTACGGACAAGGTCCCGAATACATTTTTCTGTGATTTCTTTACCACAGACTCTAAACCTCAATAGGACTAAATTAAGATTCATATTAGTTTTTTCCAATTTTCTCCTCGAACAATCCACAATTATAAGAGAAAGCTGAATTGGTAACACCGAAGAAAAAGGAAACATTCTGATAAGTCCCTTTCTTATCCTCGTTCAATTAAATCTATGGAGAGTTGATGCTATTATTATGTATATATAGATTATATAATATCATTTTTGACCAATGTTGCCAACAGAAGACATACTCATCCAGATCCTCATTTATAGAGAGTATAGCATAATATAGTAAAGTTGTATAGCAGTGACTATGGCGCGCGAATAGGGTCTAATGTAAAAAAAAATGGCGCTATACCTATAATCAAAATAGAGGTATACCGCTAACGCTAAAAATAGCGGTGTACATAGCGTCATATCTTTAGCGGTACACCAATAAAAATGTAGGTTACCTACAAAATAAGGGTAAACCACTATTTCATTTAACGGTGGATCGCTAAATTATGGGTGCACCTACATGTTTATCGGTAGACCTCCATTTTATAGATAGCCAATCACAGGGCTACTGCTGTAGCCGTAGATATAGCTCGTGGAAGGAGCTGATGTAATGGGCTATTTGATTGGCTAATGAGATTTCGAGCAGAAGGGTCAAAAATAATTATCGGTTTACCCATAATTTAGCGGTACACCGCTATAATTTAGCGATACACCGTTAATTAAAATAGCGGTTAATCCTTATTTTATAGGTATACCCATATTTTTATCGGTGCACCGCTAAACATATGACGCTATAACGCTATTTTTAGCGGTATAGTTCTATTTTAAATGTAGGTATAGCGCTATCATGACGTTAGACCCTTTTCGCGCGCCATAAGTGACTGTGCGGAAAAATGAAAAGCGCATTGCAACCTGGGATCATGGGGGCACAATGTAGGCATTTCTTTATACAGTGTTTTAGGTTTTTTACTCTTTATTTTACCTCAATATCAAGTCATCAGAAAACAAATTCAAATGTTCTGAATCTATGAACCATTTCTCAGCCGACAATTAATATAGGGTTAATTCACGTTTTTTAGGTCGTTAACATTCTCAGAGGCCCAAAAAATGCGTTATCGCCTGAGACCGGAGGTCGAAGGCGATAACCCATTTTGTGGGCCTCTGAAAATGTTAACGACCGAAAAAACGTGAATTGACGCTATTATTGCATAAAATATGAAGAATTTGCAAAGAAATGTAATAAAATCAGACGAATAACTGAAAAACTTTGTGAAAATTTAGCCACATTTACACCGACAGATACCAGAGTTTTCCGGCATTCGACTCGACATATATCGAGTAAGTATGATATCCACTAGACGGGCCGTTAGATTTTTATCTGGTAGCTATGTAGTCAAGTTTCATCGCATTTTTACTGACATAATCTTCATTTGGGTTGGCGAAATCGTAACAATATTCGACTTAGTTTTCTTTTGGAAACATACTCTGGATATTCTAACGTTCATTTCAGTGCGAGTAATAAATTTAAAGGTCGGAATTTCCGAGGTAGATCTCTGGACCATCTGATTCGTTTCAGACATTCGTTCATTTCAATTAAAAAAAAAGTTGTAAAGGAAAATTTGCAGTAACTAAAAGAAGAACAAGAAACACACAGGCTTACCACCACGTTTGACCTAGACCACAACCACTCAATTCTAATTTCTATCCTTCCATGTCCACGAAATCCTTTTTTAGTTTAAAATCTGTGAGCTGCCCGTTTGTGTACTTTTTGATTTCAAGAATTAAACCTACGTCACTATATTACGTCATCAGATATGGTTACACTGGGAGACCTAGTTTACTATTTATTGGGGTGTAAACTGGAAATGGGGTCTTACAAGAATTTACAACGCGGAAAAGGGAAATGACAAAATTTCGGCTTTATTTTCAATTTTCTGAAGCACTCACAACAAATCCCAGATCGAGGATATTTGAGTGCAAAACCGGTCCGATATCGCACGTGAATCTGCCGATTAATGCACGATTTCTCTGGATATCCGACCTGTTTCTGCTCGTTAAACAATGCCAATAACAGACTGAAAACACACATTTTAGGCAATAATCCTAATTATTGCATAAAATGTGTGTTTTCAGTCCGTTATTAGCATTGAATAACGGGAAGAAATCGGTCCGATATCGTGAAAACAGGTTTACGTGTAATTCAGTGCGATATCGGACCGGCTTTGCACTCAAATATCCTCGATTTGACCCTTCAAAATAAACAAGTGACTCTTTTTCCGCAAAATAAGCGACGTTCGCCTTTTGGCGCCAAACTATGACGTAATGTCGCTGTACCGACGTCACGCTTAACAAAAAATCTCGGAAGGTTTATCAGAACAAAACAAAAATGGCGGACATTTTCTTATCTCACATCGGTTCATTTTTCGCACATATCAAGGGGTTTGGGGTATGTAATCTTTGGATTTTTATGCTTTTTATGCAATAATAGCGTCAATTCACGTATTTTTCGGTCGTTAACATTCGCAGAGACCCGCAAAATACGAAAACAACCCCCGTGCTTCGCACTCGGGCGTTAACGTAATTCTTGGGCCTCTGCGAATGTTAACGATCTCAAAAACATGATTTAACCCTATAATCATGTACAAAATTTCCACATTATAGCATAGAAACCCATGTAGAAAAAAGCAAACAAACCTTTTTCATCCTTTAAACAAAATCTTCAAAGCTTCGTATTTGTGGGTGGAATGTTAACCCATTACCAGACGACAAATTTTTTACTGTTCCAATTTGAAGAGTATTGCAGACGGCAATTTCAAGTTGATGAAATTTTTGATTTTTTTGGGTAAATTCCAGTTTAGCGGTCCCCAGACAAAATGGCCTCAATTCTGTTACCGCTCATTAGGAGATAAAAGGATAAAATATTGTATTTTTCAACAATAAAAAAGGAAAATGAGCGGGGGTATGGGGGCGGCAGCCCCCATAAACACTTTTAAAATGAAAATAAGCGGGGGTGTGGGGGCGGCAGCCCCCATAAATACCTTCAAGTGCACAAGGTGAATGGTAGCCATTTTGGTAGGGACCGCTAAACTGGAAGTGTTCCAATTTTTTCCGTTTTGGATTAGAAAACATTGTGAAAATGAAGACATTGCTTGTTGCATGCAATTTCTTCATTTTCCGCAATGTTTCCCAAACATTTTCGTGAGGGGTGTCAAAAAGTGTGATTGTGTGGTAATGGGTTAACTCTTTCCCAAACGACAGGATTTGAGACTGTTCCCACAATCATGGAAGCTGATGCCTGTTTCCGACGACAAAATGGATGCTGATTATGGATACGATCGAGTTGTAGGCCTAAACGTACGCTTAACACAGAAAATAGCATGGCAAAAGGAAAAACGATGATTATCAATATTAAGTTATAACACATAAAATATCATGACAAAAGGAGAAATGCATATCATCAGTATTTCCTCCCTTTGCCTAAGATTTATTCAACCGTTTCCAGCGAGGGACGTGAAAAGCAAGTCTTGTAAGTTTTTTTTTTTTTGAAAGGGTGAAAACGAAATGTTGCAATAACCACAAGAATGCTAGAATGCAATTTACCTCATTCATTGTTGACTTGTTGATTTCAATAGGGAACGATTTTATACAGTTAACCGTGACGCAATTTCGGACAAACAAATAGTATTTCGTTGGTGTTGTTATAAAATCTCGTAACTACGGCTTGATTCAAGTCGTAGTTACTAGATTTTATAACAACACCGACGGTTTATCATTATACAACGGTAAACCAATTCTATTCCTAGCACAAAATTCATTGCCATTTAACACTGAACAAGGCCATGTGGACATCGTCAGTGTATTTAGGGGCGGATCCTGGATTTCTTCAAGAAGGTGCAATTTTTTCTTCGGGGGGAGGGGGGGGGGGGGTGTCGACTTATGTCAATTTCAACAAAAACTATTTGTTTATGGCTAAATGATGTATAAAAAGATGTCGTGGATCAAGGATTTCTGTGATGGGGGTTCGAACAAATAAATAGGGTAGTTTCCTTGCATTACACAATTTCAACCAGATTTCTGTATAAAAATGAAATAATTAGGCTACATAAGGGGTTCATATGGTGTTATAGGGGGTTCATATGAACCCCCGGAGCTACTGCAGACGAAAAAATATGAATGCAGGTAGAGAAAAGGTTTGTGTATGATAAAGCATAGAACATACTGGGACGTATAGAGAGAGTACACGTTGTGGGCATTTTTATCTTTCGTCTCATTGTTTTCCCAAGGACGTCAAAACCAGACTTTTTTGTGACAGGGTTAACTGCTTCACACAGTGATTTTTTAACGGGTTATGCTTGTCAGCATATAGGAGCAGGTCCGAATTGAATTGAGTCTGGCAATTTTACCTATGGCAAATTTACTTTTTTGGGTATGGGTAATTTACCTATGGCAATTTTACCTAATAGTATGGCAATTTTGCACATGGCAATTTTACCTCTGGCATTTTTACCGCATACCTAAAATTTCGGTGCATTCCAAAGCTTCCTCTATTCGGGGCTTTCATACCCAGGACTTGTTTGGAAAAGGGTTAAAAGGTACCCAATGACTTGACCTTTCTGCAGCCAAAGAATATCATCGCTTTTCAACGAAAACCTCGTAACTGCAGCTTGTTTTAAGCTGCAGTTACGGGGTTTTCGTTGAAGAACAGCGAAATATGAGGGCGAGTTACACATCTTGAGTTTTGGCATGATCAGAAACATTCTGAAAGTCCAATATGCAGAACTAATAGATAACCTTAGAACCTATTCCCAAGCAAACAATTATTTTGACGCCGCTATTAGAGATCTAGAAACACCATAAGAAAATATTGCGTCAAAAGAAGAAAATGTTGGTATCAATTTTCTCAAATTGTCTCAATTTGATATGTGATATTGTACAAAAATTCTATCTTTAATAGACACCCAATTTGCCGTCTTCCAAAGCTTTCAAATTGGTAGATCTACAGTCTAAAAATTGGCCATTTTGGAAAGGATTAAAATACACACGTATCCTCCCACACTAATTATGAAAGTCATCACGATTTTTAACCCATTACCACACAGTGACTCCTTTTGACTCCCCACAAGAAAATGGCTTTGGAAAACATTGTGGAAAATGAAGAAATTGCTTGTGACAAGCAATTTCTTCATTTCCCACAATGTTTTCTACCCAAAAAGTCATGCAATTTCCAAGTTTCATCACATTGAAAATGTCGTCTGCAACTTCTTTGAATTTGGATCAGTCCAAAATTTTGCCGTTTGGTAATGGGTTAAAGAAGTAATCCTTCTCAGAAGGCAATGACTAGTTCCCCCTTGTATTTTACGCAAGAACTGACCATTTCAGAAACAAATACTATAACCGAAAACGCTACATAGTGGCGGATTTTAACCCTTTACCAAGCAACAAAAATGGGGTGGTCCAATTTGAAAGCTGCTGCAGACAACTTTTAATGAGTGTTGATGAAGATGGAATTGGTGTACGATATAACGAACAAACTATTGGGGGCAAAATAAGAAACAGCTTATTGGCCTTCACAGGAAATTTTAATAAATTCTCGTTTTACTTAAAAATATATCGTTACCCCAGCTTTTTAAAGCTACCATTCGGTCATTCCAAGGTTATGGGTAGGGGCCTACACATTACAGAAAATACACGTAACGCTGCTTTTCAACAAAAACCTGGTAACTGCAGCTTGAAACAAGCTGCAGTTACGCGGTTTTCGTTGAAAAGCGACGGTATGTTTGATTACAGAACTGGGCGAAAAGTGACGCATGCTATTTTCCTTCAAACAATGGCGGCTCATAAAGAAAGCAATACTAACATAATATTATTCGCAGAATTCCGCTTACGTCAAGAATTCGGTGTAGGAATGAGAAAAATTCGGCACTCAATGACATTTTCTCCATTCCAATCCACCACCTATTGTAAATATTGCGAAAAAATCCACTTGAAAACATCCAGAATTAGACCTCTATGTTTATACGTTGTCGAAAAATGAAACACAAAAATGCCAGCTTGATGCTTTGTCAAATATTTTATGGATGGGTAAAGATAACAGTTTGAAACAACTCGCAAAAAAAGACATTTCAATAAGTTCATCTCGAGCCTTTGTCACAATAATTTAGGCTACAACAGGCAGTGTAGGCTAAGATCAGACTGCGCAGGCTGATCTTAATCCATACTGCCTGCCAAAGCTTTGCTTACAACCCTTATACGACGTAAACAACACGAGAAGGATTAAAAAGAATGCGTAAGATTTACGCCCATTGCTGCCATTGATTTCTCGAACTCTTTCTAAAGGTGGGTTCACACTGACGAATTTTCCTTACGGATCCTTACGAATTGGACATTCGTGGGCAATTCGTGAACATTCGTATAAACAATTCGCTGTCATCCGTAAATACATCGTAAGTATAAAATGCTGTCTTACTCAATGTAAGCTGCTGATTGATGATATAGAGATAATATCTTATTGATTACAGCCAAAAAATTAACGAACATAGTAAAAGAATCGTGCCTACTCATAGATTTCGTTTTGAGTGGCCCATCCGGAAAGGCCTATCGTAATTATACGTAAGCATTCGTAAACAACTCTTATACATTCGTAAATAACTCACAATAAATCGGTGATGTTCTTAATGATTCGTGCTCATACGGAGACATTTTTTGAGATGGCAAAAATGTTATCACGAATGTCCACGGACTAAATGTTCCGTTATTCACTCGTAAATTTTTACTCTTTAGCTTATCGCAAATCACACGTAAGTGATTCGCGAATATATACGGCAACTTTACGAAATCAATATAAAAAAATCCGGGACATTTAAAAACGCATAAATTTATGGAATGAGGTTCCAAGAATGATACTAAAACATTCCAGGCTCCGCAAGAGGTCTGATTAAGGTTATTTCTTATGGACGAGCTGCAAGAGGACAGTGTGGGTTCTGGTAAGACCTTGTGTATATGCAGAGTCTTGTGAGGATACACATTGATCTAAAATGCTATTTCCTCATTTACTACTCTTTTGTTTACTTTCGAAAATGGCAAGAATTTTGATTGTTCCAATTTGAAAGGAGATGCAGCCGAGTCGTGAGACGACAGAATAAATGATGTAAGAAGTGGAGATTATTTGCGTTATTGCATAGAAAATATTAAAGGGCGACGGTAACAGATGGTCTAATTGCAAAAAATGAATTTTTTTAAAAAAAATATGCAAAACTTTTGTGTTGACCACCTCGGGATGGTTAATAATATGCGATTCAGACAGAGAATGAGCCGAAATTACAAGACAGATAGCTGAATTTTGGGAGAATCCAAACCTAAATTCAACCCCGTCTCAGATGGGGTTAGAATTATTTTTAAATTGTTGCGCATGCGCATACAGCGCGGACCATGATTCAAACGAGATTCATACTTGAATTTCAATATGACGTCATCATGTATGTTGTGACGTCATTTAAGAAAGTCGCATGTCCTAAGTGTTTTGACCTACTTTCGACATCGCTTCACGAATTTGGTATCAAATTGCGAAAAAATGAGTCGTTGCTTCAATAGTTTGTCGTAATCATTTAATCAGGTCTTATAAAGCTTAAAAAGTGTACATTTCGTTTGTATTTGACAATTTTTGGGTCCAAATCTGAGAAATAGTAGCTTTAAGAAAGAAAGAATTGATTGTCAGAAAATTGAAAATAAAGCCGTTCAAATTTTGTCATTTCCCTAAATTCCGCGATGTAAAATCTTCGAAGACCTCCTTTACACCCTAATATTTAGACAATAAAGATATCTCCCAGTGTAATCATATCTGATGACGTAATATAGGCCTACAATCGCGACCCTCGAGACTGTTTGCAACCTTTTGCCGCGTTGGAACGTGGTTGCAACATGATCTCGAGCGTAACAGTGACCGCCATATTGAACGTGAAAGTAGACGCGCGTAATTCAAGTGAAATATACTGTCAATAATCGGTAAATCACATCAATTATTTTATCTGGTAAAGTTTTGTCACATTTATGAGGATACAGTCGACTTTAGAAGTCGAATGCCGGGAAAATTCGGTATCTGTCGGTGTAAATGTGGCTAAATTTTCACAAAGTTTTTAGTCATTCGTCTTATTTTATTGCTTTTCTTTGCAAATTTTTCATATTTTATGCAATAATAGCGTCAATTCACGTTTTTTTCGGTCGTTAATATTCTCAGAGGCCCACAAAATGGGTTATCGCCTTCGAGCTTCGCTTGAATTAATCCTATATAATATCACAAGTGCTGTTGTACCCACTGCGGATAATTCCTTTCCCAAACATAACATGGGTTTTGACATCCCTTTTATAGATACAAGAAAAGGCTTAGAAAAATATTGTGCCAAAATAATAATGCCTTGTAAAGATATTCAGCATTTCCTCCTTTTGGAAATTTGTCTCAATATTTTCTACGCTAAATTTGACACAAATCATATTTTATTTAATATCCATTTTAAAGTCTGCACCAGCTTTCAATTCGACGTCACGCACATTCATTTTGTGTCGTTTGGGAAAGGGTTAAGAAATGGAGGTTGTCGTCCCCATATCCTCACATTACGGATGGTACTACATGTATTAAATATTTATCGCATTGTTTGTGTGTCTCACAGTTTTAGTAAAACAATTCACCCTATACCGGTATTTATTGAGAAACATTGAGGAATAGAGAAAAATAATTCTGGTTACCAGCATTTCTCTCTTTTCTGTCATAGATTAAAGGGACATTTCATTCCAATTTTTTAAAGTATATATATCTTGATGCCAAGATTGGTTATTCTAATGAGTAGAAATATTATTAGTTTTTTTAAGTTGTTGCCAATAAGCGAGAAACACGCATTTAAAGTTGAGGCATAATCGATAAATTGCATATAAATCCGAACTGTTGTCCACAACAATTTGTTCAATTTTAACACAAAAATATCAATTTCTCGTAAACGGCGCAATATATTGGCTTGAAATTTTCAGATTTTTCATAAGGAAATATGCTCTTTCAGATAAAAATAAAAGTAATATTTATGACAAAAAATTCTGAAATGTCACTTTAAGTCGCAATTTCACAATCAAAGTGCGATTCTCCTTACTGTTTATATACGTGATATGTGTATTTTCAAAGAAATTATCAATGAAGTATTATTGTTTGCGAATAGGCCAATCCTTTCCAAAAAGGAAACATTTTCAACTTTTCTTATTTGAAATTTGGTTCAGACAACGGTATTAGTGTTTGTAAAGATATGATTTGAGTATAAAATGTTCAGAAAATATTTAGATTAACAAGAAAAAGCTAGTTTTTAGCATTTACCTCTTTCTCTATTAGATAATTTCATAGATTTAAATTATCTGTGCCAAGGAAGTCAAAACCAGATTCCGCTAATGAGCTAGTGACTGGGCTAGACAAGTTCCAAGTGCGAACTGATCCGAGTCTTCTCTGATGAGAATTCGCTCCTTGATATTTTGATGTCCCTATTTAAGAGAAGGGCGAATGTTCACCAGAGAAGATTCGGATTATGTGCGAACCTGAACAAACTGATTTCTTTCCGCGTTATTAGGAATAGGGAGGGCCTTGTGCGAAAGAGAAACAGCTTTGTTCGTCCATGAAAACATGCGAAACCATATGCTGCTCATTGTCAAGGTTTTTTCCCTTGATTTCATTATAACCTATTACCAGACGACAAAATTCTAACCTAGTCCAATATCCCAGTCTAATTCAAAGAAGCTGCAGACGACAATTTTAAGTGAATTAACTTTAAAATGTTTTGGTCTTTTGGCGTAGAAAATATTGTGGGAAATGAAGAAATTGCTTGTCACAAGCAATTTCTTCATTTTCCACAATGTTTTAAAAAACCTCCATCTTTTTGGGAGTCAAAAAGAGTCATTGTGTGGTAATGGGTTAACATTTTCCCCCAACTCTAATAAATTATTCCACTCGATACTGCTTCCTTGAAAAAAGCGTGGACCTGCTTCCTTGAAAAAAGCGTGGACCTATGAAAAGTGCAACATCATCTTTCACTTCCGGTGGAATTCTTTTGAACCTCTTGTTCGCATGGTCGATGCTCTGCCTCTAGACCAAGGACATCTTCACTGTGTTGTAAGTTGTACGTTAGATTTGTGTAGTTTGTACGGAAGTTTTGAGTGGTCAATCAAAGATGGCGTCGGGGGAAAATCGTTAGAGGTAGGTGTCTTAGTTTTTCGTCGATAATTTCCTTAAATGACCGTATCTTGTCTTGATACTGATATCATTGTACAGGAGAAATGTATACCTATTCACGGTGCTATATAGCCAAGTACCAGTGTTGTCCTATCCTACTCAGTCGTTGTGCAAAGACAGCCCAACACGGAAAACTTTTTTCGAAGCGAGAAAGTTGTCCTTTTAAGGATGATTACATAGTAAACAGCGAACTAGGGAACAAACTATTGCTCTAACTTGGATGTTTTTAACATGCTCTTTTCTATGGTTACCGTTATTTTACACACAAATGTCTAGAATGACCACAAACGCTGTGTTTACTAAATGGCCAAACAACGGTGTAGTCACAGTGAAAATATGCAGACACAACGGTGCAGTTTCTGTGTTATCTGTACGGTGTGGTTATTATTTTCACAACAAATTGTGAACGGTGTAGACTTGGTATGTTGTATAGGGCGAACTAGCTCGAACAGATAGCAGATCATCTGTTTTATCTCCCTCAAATACTTTGGTCTTAGAAAACTCAGATGAAAATGCCGCCATCCTCAAAGTAAATGAAAACAAAAGTTAAGAAAATATGTTTTCTCTTTTCTTCATTCTCCTAAGCCTTAAACAGTTCAATGTATGTTTGATTTAATTTTCGGGAGACATTTTTGTTATATGTGATTGAATAAACATCTGACGGAAATGATAATCAAAAGGAATACCATCACAAAATATCAAATAAGACATACGATAACCGTCATTTTGAAGCCATGTTAAGTGCAACGGCAAATTTCTTGTTCATCCGTTCATTTGATTTGTAGATTCGAAATTTCGGCTCTGGCTTTGAATTTTTCTTTGTAACTGTTTTAATTGGTTATTACAATCAATTATTGTAATTAATGAAATGATTTCAACTCATGGAGTATGATAATTATTGATCGAAATGTATCTTGTTTTCAAATTGACCCCTCATTGAAAAGTCTGATTTTACCCAAAATAAAGGATTCAATCAACAAAACATAAATTATAAATAACAAAACATAAATTATAAATTTGTGTCATAAACATTTGGGCCTTTTTTCGTCTTGTTCGACTTAAGTAAATAAGTCTTGAAAATAGAATTCTGGAACTGCAAAATTCATTTTGGAATTTCATACGTAATGAACTTCTTCAGGACTGACATTTTTCTGACCAAGATTTTTTGAGCTCACTCATAAAATGTAACCATTTGCAATGAAAAAGACAATATTCTATTCGCCAAAACCGTTTGACTATTGGAGTAAAACGCATTGAAGTACTACCAAGACAGTGTAACTTACACACATCCATAAATAAATGAAATGCAATATTTTCCATCGAGAGCCGACCTTCATTGACCAAAATAAACAAATACCAAGTTGATCAACGCTTCTCAATGACTTAATCACATCTGGGAACAAACTGTTCATTTCAGCCATTGTTTTCATGTTCTCGTGGGGAAAGAGAAGAGACCCTATCCGTTTCATCTGTTTTAGCACGTCCAGTGGAAATATCAGGAATTAAGGTCGGGGCTTTTTGAACGACTTTATGGGGTGTTGAACTTCGTCATTTTTTATGTTCAGGACTCATGCATTCAAAACCGGGGATATCATCGATAGAAAGAATCTTGTTAACTCCAAAATCCTTTTTTCTACGTCGATGAGGTCTATCTTGTGTATTCTATGCTCGCAAATGGGGATGATGTCCTAGTCTGACTTCTTGATAATATCAGGAATAATACTAAAGTTCAGAGTTTCCAAATCTTTTTGACCTGTCTGATCATTGATCTCCCCCGCCCTGCGCACTTTTAATATCTGACTGGAATGGTCCTGTTCCGAATGCTTCACAACATTTTCGAAACTCCCTTCGAAATGACAGTAGTAATAGGTGAACAGCATGGAACTGAAAATAAAGAAAAAAAAATAAAACGGACGCCAGCAGATTCTTGGTAATTTCTACTATTTGACCCTTACGGAATTGCTTTGACAAATAGCAAGGAAACTAGATTCTGATATATTTTGATTTAAGTATATTTTGTAGACATATTGTCACCTTCTTTGCTGCAAAGCATTTACAAGTCAGTCACATAAAAAAATATTAACATAATTGTTGAAGAATTTCGGTAGTAATTGTAAAACATGATTCTCAGCCGTGAAAACGTTATCATTAAACATAAAAATATTATCATTCCAGAAATGATAAGTTCTGTATTACTTCAAGTCTACACCGTTCACAATTGCATTATGTCTACACCGTTCACAATTTGTTATGAAAATATAACCACACCGTACATAAAAACATAGAAACTGCACCGTTGTGTCTGCATATTTTCACTCTGACTACACCGTTGTCTGGCCATTTAATAAACACGGTGTTTGTGGTCATTCTAGACATTTTTGTGTAAAATAACAGTAACCATAGAAAAGAGCATGTTAAAGACATCCAAGTAAGAGCAATAGTTTGTTCCCTAGTTCGCTGATTACTATGTAATCATCCTTAAAAGGGCAACTTTCTCGCTTCGAAAAAAGTTTTCCGTGTTGGGCTGTCTTTGCACAACGACTGAGTACGATAGGACAACACTGGTACTTTGATATATAGAACCGTTGATAGGTATACATTTCCCCTGTATAATGATATCAGTATCAAGGCAAGATACGACCGTTTAAGAAATTTATCAATGAAAAACTAAGACACCTACCTCTCATGCTGTATTGTTGTCGCCATCTTTGAATGACTACACAAACCTAACGTACAACTTACATCACAGTGATCTTATATAAACATTTCACAAACAAGCACCGGTTTTGAACTTTATAGAATATGCCTGAAAAAAATATATACTAAAGTAAAAAAGAAACGCAACAAAAATTAATTTGGTCATGCGTTTTGTTTTTGTTTTTCTCAAAATCACCATAATTCGCATACTTTTTTTTGCATTATAAAATTTAATTATTTGACTTTCTTGTGTCAAAATTTCATCAATGTCACAGGTTGTACGTGCCATCAATATGCGTTTAAACGAGAGCGGTTTGGCGTAAACGTTAATTGCGTTCTTGCACACAATCCAAAACGGAATAGAACAATACCTGGCTGAAATTTGATTGCTGTACTGTTCATGAATAGCATCAACAGTTTTTCTGGATAACAGAATTTGTTCCGTAGGTAAAATAAACGCACGTTATGGTCCTGATGTCATGACGTTAGACGTTGACGACCGCTTCTCGGGCGACCACCAGTTGTTCCGTTAGTTCTGAGACGTTATCTCAAGCAATATTTTGTAAAGTGATGTACACCAAAGTCAGCAGCAACTGCGGGTTGAGATGTTCCATTCGTAAACATCACAATTGCTACCAGACGACGTCTTTGAATAGGTTGAAAAACGATATTATGGATTTAATCCAAATAAAAATCATTGCATTTTGTCGAGTCGACGTGCATCTACACAAATTCAAAGAGTTCTATGTAAAATTTGGATATTTAAAGGTTTGCACATGAGAAACGTGTAAACGTCTATTTTGACTTTATCTCAAAGGTAAGACAGGTTCTAACGTAAACACAAAGATTAATATCAAAATACAGTACCCTGTAATACTCATTTACATTTTTGACTCAATAACATAAAAGAATTAAGAGAAATAACAAAAAATAGTTGTTGCGTTTCTTCTTTCCTCTAGTATATATATCAAGGCAATAGATATAGAAGAAAATATTTTCACCCGTAGAGAGTCAGACAAGTCTAAATGCTTTTTATACGCCCGAAGGGTCGTATTATGTTATGGTCCAGGTCGTCCCTCTGTCCGTCTGTTTGTCCGTCCGTTTGCAATTTCTTGTGTGCGCAACTCCTCCTACAGTTTTGATCGGAAGTTGATCATACTTCCCACAATGAATCTCAATGGTGTCTAGTTGTGCACATCGCTTACGGAATTGAGATAACTCTTTTCGTTCTTGAATTATCTGCCCTTGAATTAAAAAAAATACCCATTTTACTGACAAGCCCTTCTCGGGCGTATATGCGCCGCTCTGCGAAGCTCTTGTCTAAAATAATTTCTCGGTGTTCGCAGTGATTCACATCTGAATCACTATGAAAACACCAAGAAATTATTCAAAAAAGATTTGGACCAGGCCCTATGGTTTCACATCCTCGGAAACCCCGCGGTCATAGCTACGCTACATGTAGCGTAGCTATGACCACGGGGTTTCCGAGGATGATGGTTTCACCTCTTGCCTCAATATTCCTGGGCTACATAGCATAAGAACGCTTTATTTGCATAGGCCCTACGTCCGTTTTGTCGTCTGCAGCAGCTTTCGAATTGGACCACCCTAAAGTTTTGTTGTTTGGGGAAGGGCGGACCGACCGACCGACCGACCGACCGACCTACCGACGGACACTTGCAAAACAATATACATTAATTTGTACCCTCATTTTTCTTCGAAAGGAGGCATAATAAATATATATAAAATGTTGTTTCTTTACCCTTTCTCCAAACAATCAATATAGATGACGTCTATAAACGGCATCGTCTACTTCCCTATGATGACTATTCTATGCTCATTTGTATTGCCTCCCCACGGTCACGGTGGAGATTGTGCATGATGGGACGGCTAAATCTACGGACTTGTGAATGCCTCGGTAAGACAGTTTGTAAACAAACGCCTCGGTAAGACATTTTGTAAACTTTGTATGCGTTGGTTTTAAAACGGCTTGTTACATGTACACCGCCTTATTGAGCTCTTTCCTCTGATGCATGACTTGAACGAAACCTCCTTGTACTTTTTTGTAAAAAATGATCCCAACCGACCAGAAAAACGACAAAAATAATCTGATCGTTTTTCTGGTCGGTTGGGATCAATTTTTGGAAAAAGTATGAGGAATGTTCAAATAAGTCATACATCGTAGGAAACAGCTCAGTAAGGCGGGGTACATGCAATAAACCGGTTGAAAATTTACTCATGAGTAAGAAAGTTGTTGCAAAATTTCTTAATGAAGACTCTTCGAGAAGTTTCGACCCAAAACTTGGCCTGGGAGGAATATTGTAATTGTCCCACCGCTGCCACCAAAAATAACAGGAAAATGCTCAAGAAATAAACAAACCCTGTCAATGAAAAGTTTTAAGCTGAAGGCGAGAAGTGTTTCTCCCAGTTTGTATAGATCTACTATAAAAAGCCATCCTCCAACAAGCCAATGGTCAACCTCATTTACATATAATTGAACCACAACGTTGCAGGAACGGTATGTACAGGTGGTTTGTGGAAAGTTCCAACCAGATGACTTCACTTGAATCAGAGCATCTTTGTTGACTAGTTGTATGAAATATGTACATAGCATAGTTGGGTGTATTTGAAATTTTGTTCAACAGATGAAAAAATAGCTGAAAATGGTAAATTCACTTGCCTAATTTGCCCCAACGAACAATTTAGATGTCATACCTCCTTCGTTAGATAGATCTAAATGTTTTCATGGTTTGTATTAGCCACCATACATAAAATTTTACATTTATAATGTGACGTCATGCAGTGTGTTACAGCGCAAGTTCACAGGACAACTCCATGCACAGAGAAAAACACGAGGGTAGGTGTTTACTTTTCTTTTTTCTTCAGGCGTTCTTTTGAACGCATTTATTTTACATCGATTGGGAAGCAAATTTCTTCAACTTATTTAAAGGGGGACGAGCTAGGCTGTCGAAAATGCAAATGGGACAATAATTACAAACCAGAAATTTTTTAACGTATGAAATTACCAACCTGAAGGGGTAGATCATTTATGTCCATTGTTACCACTCGTCGAGCTTTATTAAGTATTAAAATCCAAGTCAATTAATAACATGCTGGTCGTCCTTGTTTTTTTTTGTAACGGCTACATATGCCCAACCTTCAAAAATCAATTACGTCAGAGATTTACGTCATCTGTGCTCAGCGAGATTTAACACACCGTACAACCGGCTGCGTAGAAAGTCAGCGAATACAGATTCGGCATCTGATGTCATGTGCATGGTAGGTCAAATGAATTTACTTTTATAAATAAACGAAAGGATCTTTGGTATTCTATAGACGCAATCCCAGTTAAAGTGGACATTTGACTAAATTTTTTTCGAAATTTTTCATTTTACCATTCACTCATTCTGGATAAATTTTCTTCATGGATCACATCTTCTGCGCAAATTTCTCTTGTTTTGTCAAGTGGGCTTGCCTAGTTTTGGAGTTATAGAATGTTAAATGATCGAATGTGTGCATAAAAAATGCGTATTTTAAATAGACCCCTTTGTGAAATGTGTGTCTAATTTCCCATTAAGTAATGCCTAAAGAATAATAAATCCGATACATTTTGATGAGTATTTGTTTGTAAAATGTGAATCAATTGACAATATGGGTGAAAATGGTGAATTGTACCTATGCGAATGAAAATACAAAACGGCTATCCTTGTACAATTCCTTTATTTTAGAACGTTGACTACTTCCAACTCTTCTAAAATACACCAAACAACCTTTAATTTTCTCTTGTATTATTAAACAAATGCAAAGAGTTATTCCCTTAATCGATATGCAAAAATGGAAAGTCAATGATTTATTATAAATCAACAATAGTTTAAAACTGGTCTGTCCCGAACGTAACTACAGCTTGTCCCGTACGTAATGTGCTTTCTTTTCTTTAATACCACAGCCTCTGTGTTATTACCTTTTTAATCAAATCATAATATTATCAGACAATATCCATTTGCCAGATACTTTGTCAAAAAAATTATAATGAAATGAATAAATGAAAATAAATACAACTCTATAAGCCATCTGGGTGTGTTGTTTTACAAATTAAAACTTCCTAGCCAAATTAATTTCAATTTATAAAAGTTGAGATGTTCGTATTGTTTTGACACATGAGGTATGTGTAATAACTGCTTAATTAAGTGGAATATTATCAAAAATTTGCTAAACATCCTTAAATCTGATGGATCCAATATACGAAAACGTACGGGACACTTTTTACAAAGGTAAGAAACGCTGAAATAATCTATTTTAATGCATCAATCTAGTGTAATGTATATTGATATGAATATATTCCTATATATATCAACAAAAACCGGCATATTTTGTGGAACTTTCCTCAATATTGTAAAAATAGTTTCAATTAAACGTAATTATAATACCATTACGTACGAGACTAGTACGAGTACGTGTACAGTCTATTATGTGCATTAAAAGTCTATTTTGCTTAAACTGGAGCCATTAAGGAACCCAAAGTACATGAATAAAGCACAGGAAACGTTCCATTTCAGCAATTAAAAAACTGAAAACTAAAAATTGCCTCGAACGTTATGGACTCGTTCGTCACTTTTTATTGTGTACCAAACTTTATTTGGCCTACTGTATCAATGCTATTTTAGTAATCGGTATAATTCTTTTTTTCATATTTGAAGAGACTTCGAATAGTGATGTTACTTGAAGAATTAAACTATTTATAACTACACATTTTTAACTACAGTTACTTTAGTTCTCGCCTCGTACGTTACGGGGTTAAAATTTCGGTAAATTGTGTAAGAATCATGTTGATTTTGTAAAAATACTGACAAAGGTATATCAAAATACGACTTTATTTTGATAATATATATTTATACCGAAGTAGATTACGCTTGATTGATGCATTAGATGTATATTTATGTCAGTGTTTCTTAGCTTTAAAGAAAGTGTCCCGTACGTTTTTGAATTTTGGAGACAACGACTCGAGGCTTTTCTACAAATTTTGGATTACATTTTTTATATAAATCTTGGTATCGTTTTGGAGCTCTATGTGTTCTGTACAGGATTGGGACAGTTCTGTTAAGATAATTAATTGTTGAAATTTACATTTTTGGTTTGAAAGTTAGAATTTATACCCGGAGACATCGGTTTTTCGTACCCCCTTGTTTGATTGTCAAAAGATTTTCATAAGAAATGGGGTTCTTACGAACGTTAATTATAGATTATTTTTTTAGTTATAGGTGTTGGATGAAAATAAATGTGGTGGGCATTTATATAGTGTTGCCTTTTTGCAACTAGAACATATTAAAGGCCGGAGACACCAATTGTCCCCTTTAACTGGGATTGCGTCTATAGTTGATAAATACGCGTATAAATGTTCAGTGCTTGTACAAAATAAACCTTTTCACGTATTCCTCGCAAATAAGGTCACAGTCATCGACACAGCCGGTTGTACGGTGTGTTGACACCGCGGAGGTGTGTCTCGTTGGCCTTGACCTTGTCTTGTTTTGAAGTAAAAATAGAATGTGTAAACACGCGTGTAAAGGATTGATCTATAGCAAAGGAAAGATGTTTTTTCGCCGAGATTGAGGTTTTTATGCATTGCTAATTGTTTTTCCATGCACAAATAGGAGTTCCCGAACAGTTCGGAAGCATAAAAACATAGAATGAGCCCCTTTAATCCCTCTCGATTGAGCTTCCTGGAAATCCACCAGAAGCCTACTCGCGCCGAATATGTGGGCCAATGGCAATGTGATTGTGAAGCCACGAATTGAATAAATTCAATTTTAATCTGGGTTTCACAAACCAATTTCCATCATCAAGTTTGTGGCTATGATATAGCAGCTAATAGGCATGGTGCTCCTAAATTTATCCAGGACATGCACATGTATGTAACACATGTAGCCCTATAGATAGCATAGGGATAATCATACCATTTTTTCGTATAAGAGAGACAGTGTATTTTCTTCAACGAAAATACAACTGTTTGTGGGTGGGTAATGCAGTCTGGCTGCTACAATGACACAAAGTTGAAATTTACACCGAAGATTTGCACCATTGATCCTCGCGTTCAGTCGATTTCAAGATATGAACATGCTTGAGATCGAACAAAACGTCATTTTAACTGCGTGAACACCTGTCACCAAATCAAGTTTAAATTTATCACTGACCTGTCACATTCGTTACGTAATCATTGGGTGCTAGGAGTCAAATTACAGACCCATATGGCATATCTATAGGCTATATAATATATCTAATGACCCAATTTCGGCAATGTTTTCTTAAAAATATTTTCAGTAACGTTAGTCACTGGTGGTGAATTCGGCCAAAGCGAAGTACGTTTTTCGCTACAACAAGGTATAGGCCTAGATATTTTGCGTTTAAATGTGACTTTATAGATTTTTTCTAATGACAATGTCAAACTTAATATAAAACAGACCGGGTTTACCGTTTTGTATTGACAAACTGTCGGTGTTGTTATAAAATCTCGTAACTACGGCTTCGAGAAAGCCGTAGTTTAAGTTACGATATTTTATAACACCGACGGAATACATTGTACGGGAAAAACGTCCCTCGCTTTGGCCGAGTTCACCACCAGTGCTAGTTGTCATGAGTTAATATTTATGCACTATGTGCATGGTTGGTTGCATTTTATTGTAGATCTACGGTTGATTGAAAAATTCATACCAGCCATTGATGTCATTAAGGTTGACACCAACAAACAAAGTTGTTTTTACACCTTTATTATTCACGATTAAAATTGAAGGTGTCAATAAATGTTCACCTGCCAAATGTTTTGTCGACTTGTTATGATTCTATTCGATGTGTGACAACCGTTTTGGTTAAATAGTCTAGGTTTGCTAGAACACTTTTAAACCCGCTTGTGACTGCATATGACATTGTAACATCATTGAATACGACTGGCTTGTAACGTATTTAGGTAAGTCTAACCTCTTGTTTATTCCTTTTGCAAACAATAACCACTGGTGGTGAACTTGGTCAAAGCGAGGGATGTTTTTTCATGATCAATGTATTCCGTCGGTGTTGTTTTAAAATCTCGTAACTACGGCTTTGATAAAGCCGTAGTTACGAGATTTTATAACAATACCGACGGTTTGTCAATACATAACGTTAAACCCGGTCTATTTTTAAAGCAAATTCATTGTCATTAGAAAAAACATCTTTAAACTCATATTTAAACGCAAAATATCTGTACTTTGTTGTAGCGAAAAACGTCCCTCGCTTTGGCCGAGTTCACCACCAGTTATAACGTCGTGTTACAACAAACCCGATTCAACGCTCTTTTTTGTCGTCTCTGGATGATTTAAAAGTGGACCACGGTCTATCCATTTTTTCCGTTTGGGAAAGCGTTAAGTCAGTCAGATTTTGTAATTCGGGTGAATACTACTCACTCTAGTGGTCAGTGGGGTGTTACAATTCTAATCCAAATTATTCTTCAAGTATTAGTCATAGAGACTGGATAAAACGGAAGGTTAGTCTTTTTTATTTACACGTTTTTCAAAGTTTCCTTTAAAGCTCGATCACATACGCCATTCCACGTCCACATCACCGTCGAAGCACGTCACAAAAAGAAAAGGAGAAAATTCTAGTGTACGAATATTTTCATTTTCTCAGAATGTTTTCCAAAGCCTTTCTTAATGAGGGGTGCCAAAACCAAGATGAGGTCCAGTCTGAGAGAGTCTAAATGTCAATTAAGGATCTATAACTGTAATGACTGAAATAAAGATTCTGACAAGAAAAAAATAATGCATTAGGCCTATCTTCCCTAAAAAATAAATTTTAGCGGACTGTCTGCCATTGAATCGCAAAAAATCAGTTTTAAACCAACTATACTAGAGGAAAGAAGAAACGCAACAACTATTTTTTGTTATTTCTCTTAATTCTTTTATGTTATTGAGTCAAAGTTGTTACTGATTATTACTTGGAACTTTATCTTGATATTGATCTTTGTGTTTACGTTAGATCATGTCTTACATGTGAGATAACGTCAAAATAGACGTTTGCACGTTTCTCACATGCAAACCTTTCAATATCCAAACTTTACATAAAACTCTTTTGATTTGTGTAGATGCACGTCGACTCGACAAAAGGCAAAAAAATTCGTTTGGATTTTATCCCTCATTTCATGATGTGATTCATTTAAAGACGTCGTCCGGTAGCAAATTGAGATGTTTACGAATGGAACATCTCAACCCGCGATTGCTGCTGACTTTGCTGTACATCGGTTGACAAAATATTGCTTGAGATAACGTCTTAGAACAAACGGAACAACTTCCAGTCGTCGGAAAAGCGGTCGTCAATGTCTAACGTCACGACGTCAGGACCATAACGTTAGCTCATTTTAACAACGGAAACGAATTCTCTTATCGAGAAAATCTGTTGAGGCTATTCATGGACAGTACAGCAATAAAATTTCAGCCAGGAATGGCGAACCTCTGTTTGGATTGCGTGCAAGAACGCATTTAACGTTGACGCCAAACAGCTCTAATTTAAACGCATATTGATGAAACGTAGAACCTGTGACATTGATGAAATTTTGACACTAGAATGTCAAATAGTGAAGTTTTACTATGTATTGAAAAAAGTGCTCGAATGGGGGTGATTTTGAGAAAAACAAAAACAAAAGTTATATTCAAATTAATTTTTTGTTGCGTTTCTTTTTTCCTTTAGTAGATTTAATTGTATGCTATGAAACGAAATATTAATTGGCAACATTCTCCCATTTGAACATTTGCCTAATTAAGAAAATAGTGACAAAAAGATATTTCATCATTAACTGCAGTTTAAACTTTAATTAAAGCTAGATCTACTTAACCCTTTGGATTTACAAAATTTAAAAACGTAATAAGGTAAAATTTTAATTTATCAATGTAGACAACATAATTATCCAACATTCATAGAGATGTATATGCTAGAAGTGTGTGTATCAAATACAGTTCCGGAACCTTAACTTGTCACAACAACAAATCTCTGTAACGTGAAGACGACGTTGTATTTAACCCTTTCCCAATCAAGATCTTGTTTTTGATGTTCCTTACAAAAATGGCTTGCGAAATATTGGGACAAGAGAAAAATGCTAATAATAAGCATTTTCTCCTTTTACCTCAATATTTTCTGTGCAATTTTTTACACAAATATAATAAACCCTCTCTATTTTGTCGTCTGTCGGAGCTTTCAAATTGAACTACACTAAAATTTCTTGGCTAGGAAGGGGTTAAATATGGACATTTCAACGTCTGCAATCTTACCAATAACCATCATTACCAACAAGTGTTTTGTCGCACGCAACAGCTTTTATATTGGAAATATAGTCTAAATTTTGTTGGATGAAAAATAGCTAGGTTAAAAGAGAAATCGATTCATAATTTTCTTTTTTATATCATTCAGCAATGTTTTTTTTTTCAAATTCAAATTCAAAAGTTTATTCAATCTCAGAATCGTATACAATGATTAAGGTAGAATACGCCTAATGGCAACTTTAGAAATTGGGGTGACAAACACTTCTGCCTGATAGTACATTATATTAGACATCTTTATGTGCAATATGACAGAAATTCGTCCAGAGGTTTACTAGAAACCTGATTTTCGCTTATCCCACCCCCAACTTGCAAAATTCCAATATGGCGGCAACCACTCAAAGCAAAAAAGTATCTGAATTTTGAACATAAACACATTAAATGTGTTTAGATTTTGGTTTTTATTATCAAAAACATGTTTACCTATCGTCTGATGTGAAATGATATGACCTTTGTGCGCATATGAGAGATATTTTGTTAAATTACTGGTGCTTATTTAAAAAATTTGCCTCTTTATTTCCTAGTTTGAAATTTATGCCTCTGAAACAAATGTTGACAGTGCCAGAAATAAGTTCGCGCACTCTCTAAAACCGATATCAAAATTATTCTTATATGTGTAGAAACACGATAAAATCCACATATGTACATTTTATCCGTCAAAAATTGAAAATATATAAAGGTAATTCTTAGTACCCTTATGCTTTCGAACGCACTATTTCTTTCCCAAAAGAAGTCAATGCCCCAAATGAAGGGAACCATAGCCCATATCTAATTATATGCTTATAATTAAAACCCAAACGCTGTACAAGACTTTCAGAAGTTGGCAAATAACAACATATCAGTTGTGATTTTGTATGACTTTCACCATTTTAACCCTTTACACTTAACCAATTGAACATCGCTATTTGTAAAAAGTAATGCAAATTCTAAAGACAAAATTGTACTTAATCTTTTTATAGTTTATAACAGCTTCCTTATACCACGTCTTCTGAATTGCATATTGAATCTAAGGACTTAAATGGAAAAAGAATCTAAAAGAAAGGATCAAATCACGGATCAAACCACGTTACAATTAACTGACAACGAGTTTGCACATTTGAATAAGGATCGCCGGCGAAGAAGTGATGAAAATCGAGTGCGAAAGTCTGAACAATGATGATCTGATCCACGCGTCGTTCTCAAACGATAGGCGTTTGATAACCACATCATAGATTTCATTAGAATACATGTATATGTCTTCTACTGTAGGGTTTCTCGTTATATTGAGCCAGCCAGTTTGTGTGTGTGTGATTGTAGTATTATAAGGTCCCTCCGTGAAGCACAATAGGTACGGACCCCAGAATGCAACCCAACATTCCGTTAAATTCTAATTTTCCATTCCAAAAGGGTTGAATTTCTTTCTGAGGATTGATCTTTCTTATTCGTCTTCCCAAAACATGTAAATTTTAAGCCAAATAGACAGGTACATAATGCTAATTTAAGCTTGCTTTGTACCCATCATCGCAGTGTGTTTGTTACAGAATTCGGAGTGTGTCCTTTTTCCGTTTTGCTGATTACCTCTATTGATCTTTTTCGTGATGGATGTTTCTCTCTCTGATATAAGCCTTTGGTGTGGTGAAATTATAAATGAAAGTTCTCTTTATCTTATCATCATGTGTGTGCTGTTTGATTTATTTGCTATAATTTTCGAGTTTTCCTGTGCGTTGTCTTTGTACAAATATATTTATAATGTATGTAAAACATGTATTCATCTTTTTATTTACAATAAGGCTTTTTCTTCTCTTTTTATTTAGATTTAATCTTTTTTTTTATTCTTTTTTCATTTATTTTATTCTTCATTTTATTCTTTTTTTCCCTTTTTTTTAAATTAATGTGCCCTCCCCCACACATATTATTCCATTTTTATCTCATTATGTCAAAGAAAAAAATGGTTTCTTTTTTTCTTTCTTTTGCTCTTGTTATTTACAATTATACTGGCTGCCGAAACAGTCTAGTAAATCTCTATCAGCCACTTCTCTCACCAGATACTTAAAGAATCGGTTTTAGATGCAAAGGTATTTGAAATTTATATATATAACATTGTGGGAAGAGAAAGACAATGCTGGTTATAAATATCTCTTCTCTTCCCACCATGTCTTCAAAATCTCTCTTTGTAAACTATTTTTAAAACAAGACATGGCCCTGGTGTCCATAATTGAATGAAGTTTGGGAATCATTAAGGCAAAGGAAGGTAATGGTATCAGCATTCTATCCCCCGTCTCAACATTCTCTGTACGATTTTATACACATGTTCTTTATACACGTAGTACCGACATGCACTCTGTCGTTTGCAGCAGCTTCAGACTCTTAAAGTTGCATTTTTCATAAACTAAGGGTTAAAACCTTCAAATTATGAGTCTGCGAAGAAATTGAGCTATAAAGAAACGAGTATTATACATACCACAATTACTTTCCTAAATAGGCAGTTTCATTAAAATCAAAGTTTCTAATCACTTATAAACTGATGATATCAATCAAAATCATATAAAATTACACGAAAAATGTCTCTGAAAAATTGCTGTTAAACGGAGAACCATACCAGAAAAAGATATTCGAGGTGTATTCGGGGAATTTCACAGGTCGTTGATTTCATAATATAGGCATATACACTAAAGAGGGGTCAGCATTAAAAATCACAAATGGGCCAAATTTGTGCATACACATGCGATTTCCGCATTTCTGGATGAAAACTAAACAGCACACATTCGCAAACAAGTCCTTAGCTGTGAAAAGATGGTTCAACGTTGTCGTCTAACCGACCGCCAACACTGGCAGAGCGTAGGAAAGCTCGAGCTTGCAGTTAACCAAACTAATGTTGTATTGAAGATTGCTGTGTCACAAAGCGTATTATTGTGGGGTTGCATTGACCAAGCAACCGATCTGCGCGTTATTCCGTTCTTTCGCTATCATAGAGATTTTAAGTTTACTTATTGAAAATAAGCGGTATCAACATACCGGGATCTTTCAGGACCACTTAAAACATGCATGCATCCACCTACAGGGATAATCTCAAGAAACACGGATTTGGACCTTATAAGTCGTATACCCAGTATTGACACTATTATGCGATTTTCGAAACAGACGGTTCTACTACATACGCCCGATGATAAACCAATCTATAATAGTGCGACCGAAAACCTTTTGAATTTTTGTTCTTTAAAATGTTTTAAAAGGAAATATCGAAGGGGTGCCTAATTTGAGAGATCGGATCCAGTAGATCTTTGCTGCCAAGGGCTAGTAATTAAGATTGAATGACTTAAGTAGGCCTATTGAATAATGATACATAAAATTATGTTATAAAATCATTTTAGATATTAATTAACGCTATTTTTATTGTTTTCTAACGGGTGACGACTTGAGGACCCAGCACTTGACGACTTTAGGTCCACGGTGTCCAAATGTCGTCAGCTGGACCCCAGCCCTCTTTTTCCTACAATATCTTGCATATTTAGCATGTAGAGTAATAATGTATATGTTGTGAACCGTTTTAGAACTTAAGCAGTTTTAAAACTGCATATACGGAACTTTATTCAGTTTCAAAACTGCATGAGCAGTTTCGAAACTGCTCATCCAGTTTTAAAACTGCTTATGCATGAGTTCTGTATGTTATGCAGAACCATTCAGACTGTTTATTTTCACTGAATTATTGATATTCAAATCAAACAACGACCTGAAAGGACTTTTTACGGGTAAATTTTGATTTTTGATCGATTCACTTCTGACAAAGACATAATAATAACAACAGAGATTGAAAACTCCGCGAAATAACGTGGAGTCTCGTAAGCCGAGATTTTATTGCGCACCTGCTTATCTATCTACCTGGCGTTACGTTGCTAGGCAATGATCCCCAAGTCAGAATTGTTTGTTGATGAGATGGCTCGGAAAAAGTTAAACATCGTAGACAGGGTTGCCACGGTCAGGGAAAAAAGTCTGGAAAATGATATTTTTTCCAGGTCAGGGAAAAGTCAGGGAATTTTGATTTGAGTCAGGGAAAATCAGAAAAATGAAAAAAGTCAGGGAAAAGTCAGGGAATTTCAAAATTTTATAACTAAGGTAGCATCAAGTTCTGAAATCATAATATTGATGGTTTTCAAATGTATGGTCTTTTTGAGTAAAATTTTGAAAAACAGACCCCAGATGCTATCAAATCTCGCCATACTTTCCCAATTCTCTCGGGGAGACAACGACCCCCCCCTTAAAAGAAAGAACAATTAGACTTGTCCTCTCTCTTCTCCACTGACATGCCATGCTCAAACATGAATGCATTGGCTCGAAAATTTCAAAAATCCTGAGTTAGAGTATGCCCCTGACAATTATATTTTAGAAGGTTTAACATGC
Source organism: Fragum sueziense (assembly GCA_963680895.1). NCBI lineage: Eukaryota > Metazoa > Mollusca > Bivalvia > Cardiida > Cardiidae > Fragum > Fragum sueziense. The sequence goes on from OY804594.1 coordinate 15,788,596, forward strand.
TTATACTTGAATGCATCAACTCGTCTTTGATGAAAAAAGTGCTGATTTTAGAACAAAATACTTGAACTTCTCTAAATAAAGCCAAACAACTTACATATTTAACCATGTTTTGTTCTCTAGTGATGCCAGCTGAAGTTTATGTTGTATGAAAAGACTTGCCCCCAAAAAGTAAACAATTGAGTCAATCCGAACTTATTTACATGTATTGAGATAATATTATGTAAGTTTTGGTGGGTGAGGACCTCAGTATGGGGAGTCGGGAGGCCTTTAGAAATATTTGGGATTAACTATTATTTAAAAGTATATCTAAACTGTGATTGTATGTATGGAAAATGGTCTTTAATCAGGGAAAAATCATGGAAAAGTCATGGAATTTTGAAATGAAAGTTTAGTGGCAACCCTGGTAGATAATGAAGGAATTACTTCCGACCATGAGCATTTTCTTTATTTCTAACGATGATTTTTGTCCCAAAAGACAATATTTTTGTTCACTTAAAATTGTCGGTACAAGAAATTGTTACAAACTTTTGATAGATCTAGATCTACGTTAGCCAACATTGACAAATTTCAATATTAGCGGGATCGGGGAACAAAAATTCAGATGAAATTTTGTAGGCCCCAGTAATGGATCCAAAGTGGGTTAGGGGGGGGGGGGGAACGAACATTTTATTTCAATTTCATGTAGAAATTCAGTAAAATTTGTGTGATATTAGGAAAACGAACCTCCCCTCCTATACGTTTGAACCCCGTCCACAGAAACCCTGGATCCGCAGCTGGGCCCAGATCTACCTAGGCCTATTTGTTCGCGTATACTGACCGACATTATAGGGTGAAAGATTTAGCTCAACCGGGTAGATCGCGTATACAGACTGACATTATAGGATGAATGATTTAGCTCCATCGTAGTTCGCATATACAGACTGACATTATAGGATGAATATTTTAGCTCCATTGGGTAGTTCACGTATACTGACCGACATTATAGGATGAATGACTTAGCTCAACCGGGTAGTTTGCGTATACTGACCGACATTATAGGATGAATGATTTAGCTCCATTGGGTAGTTCACGTATACTGACCGACATTATAGGATGAATGATTTAGCTCAACCGGGTAGTTCGCGTTTACTGACCGACATTATAGGATGAATGATTTAGCTCCATTGGGTAGTTTGCGTATACTGACCGACATTATAGAATGAATGATCTAGCTCAACCGGGTAGTTCGCGTATACTGACCGACATTATAGGACGAATGATTTAGCTCCATTGGGTAGTTCACGTATACTGACCGACATTATAGGATGAATGATTTAGCTCAACCGGGTAGTTCGCGTTTACTGACCAACATTATAGGATGAATGATTTAGCTCAACCGGGTAGTTCGCGTATACTGACCGACATTATAGGATGAATGATTTAGCTCCATTGGGTAGTTTGCGTATACTGACCGACATTATAGGATGAATGATTTAGCTCCCCCGAGTGGTTCACGTATACTGACCGACATTATAGGATGAATGATTTAGCTCCTACGGGTAGTTCGCGTATACTGACCGACATTATAGGATGAATGATATAGCTCCATTGGGTAGTTTGCGTATACTGACCAACATTATAGAATGAATGATCTAGCTCAACCGGGTAGTTCGCGTATACTGACCGACATTATAGGACGAATGATTTAGCTCCATTGGGTAGTTCACGTATACTGACCGACATTATAGGATGAATGATTTAGCTCAACCGGGTAGTTCGCGTTTACTGACCGACATTATAGGATGAATGATTTAGCTCAACCGGGTAGTTCGTGTATACTGACCGACATTATAGGATGAATGATTTAGCTCCATTGGGTAGTTTGCGTATACTGACCGACATTATAGGATGAATGAATTTGCTCCACCAGGTAGTTCGCGTATACTGACCGACATTATAGGATGAATGATTTAGCTCCCCCGAGTGGTTCACGTATACTGACCGACATTATAGGATGAATGATTTAGCTCCTACGGGTAGTTCGCGTATACTGACCGACATTATAGGATGAATGATATAGCTCCACCGATTGGTTCTCGTATACTGACCGACATTATAGGATGAATGATTTTGCTCAACCGGGTAGTTCGCGTATACTGACTGACATTATAGGATGAATGATTTAACTCTATCGGGTAGTTCGCGTATACTGACCGACATTATAGGATGAATGATTTAGCTCAACCGGGTAGTTCGCGTTTACTGACCGACATTATGGGATGAATGATTTAGCTCCATTGGGTAGTTTGCGTATACTGACCGACATTATAGGATGAATGATCTAGCTCAACCGGGTAGTTCGCGTATACTGACCGACATTATAGGACGAATGATTTAGCTCCATTGGGTAGTTCACGTATACTGACCGACATTATAGGATGAATGATTTAGCTCAACCGGGTAGTTCGCGTTTACTGACCGACATTATAGGATGAATGATTTAGCTCAACCGGGTAGTTCGCGTATACTGACCGACATTATAGGATGAATGAATTTGCTCCACCAGGTAGTTCGCGTATACTGACCGTCATTATAGGATGAATGATTTAGCTCAACCGGGTAGTTCGCGTTTACTGACCGACATTATAGGATGAATGATTTAGCTCAACCGGGTAGTTCGCGTATACTGACCGACATTATAGGATGAATGATTTAGCTCCATTGGGTAGTTTGCGTATACTGACCGAAATTATAGGATGAATGAATTTGCTCCACCAGGTAGTTCGCGTATACTGACCGACATTATAGGATGAATGATTTAGCTCCCCCGAGTGGTTCACGTATACTGACCAACATTATAGGATGAATGATTTAGCTCCTACGGGTAGTTCACATATACTGACCGACATTATAGGATGAATGATATAGCTCCACCGATTGGTTCTCGTATACTGACCAACATTATAGGATGAATGATTTTGCTCAACCGGGTAGTTCGCGTATACTGACCGACATTATAGGATGAATGATTTAACTCCATCGGGTAGTTCGCGTATACTGACCGACATTATAGGATGAATGATTTAGCTCAACCGGGTAGTTCGCGTTTACTGACCGACATTATAGGATGAATGATTTAGCTCCATTGGGTAGTTTGCGTATATCACTGACATTATAGGATGAATGATCTAGCTCAACCGGGTAGTTTGCGTATACTGACCGACATTATAGGACGAATGATTTAGCTCCATTGGGTAGTTCACGTATACTGACCGACATTATAGGATGAATGATTTAGCTCAACCGGGTAGTTCGCGTTTACTGACCGACATTATAGGATGAATGATTTAGCTCAACCGGGTAGTTCGCGTATACTGACCGACATTATAGGATGAATGATTTAGCTCCATTGGGTAGTTTGCGTATACTGACCGACATTATAGGATGAATGAATTTGCTCCACCAGGTAGTTAGCGTTTACTGACCTACATTATAGGATAAATGATTTAGCTCCCCCGAGTGGTTCACGTATACTGACCGACATTATAGGATGAATGATTTAGCTCCTACGGGTAGTTCGCGTATACTGACCAACATTATAGGATGAATGATATAGCTCCACCGATTTGTTCTCGTATACTGACCGACATTATAGGATGAATGATTTTGCTCCACCGGGTAGTTCGCTTATACTGACCGACATTATAGGATGAATGATATAGCTCCACCGATTGGTTCGTGTATACTGACCGACATTATAGGATGAATGATTTAACTCCATCGGGTAGTTCGCGTATACTGACCGACATTATAGGATGAATGATTTAGCTTCACCGGGTAGTTCACGTATACTGACCGACATTATAGGATGAATGATTTAGCTTCACCGGGTAGTTCACGTATACTGACCAATATTATAGGATGAATGATTTTTTTTTCAATTTGTAATAACATGTAATTTCAACACACAAAATATAAATAAATTCTATTATTGGGAAAAGATTTAGGAATCTGGAGCATTCCCCCTTAAAGGGTGAAATGTTCCGTAATAAAACTTGCTTACTTTCAAGGAGTTTTTTTTTTTTTTTAAATGCCAACTTTGTCAACTAAAATTTCCTATTAGACCTGATTACATAAATTTCATCTTATTTTTAAAAAAAATCCTATAGATAGGTTGTTAGGATGCTCATAACAATACATACAATCGTAGTTCACAAACAGAATAGGCCTACAGACATTTACAATCTGTAAATAATGTTACGAAATGGAATAGTACGACTTAATGCATCATTTTCCAAAATAATTAATCAGAACCGAGAAACCATATCTCCATTATGACAATATTGTCTATAAGTTGGACGATATGCATTGTTTTGTAAATGTAGACGAACTGGTAAAATTAAGGTACGAAATTTCTAGGGTACGAATCATTTTCGGTAAACCGGAAGCTGTTTTTCGGTTCGGTGCAGAACTTCGGCTGTTCGGTACCGAACACGTTTTCAAATAAAAACAGCCTAATATGGTTTGTTTTGTGATCTGTTAAGTTTCCTTCTCAAAAGGAATATGTTTAAGATGAGTTCTGCATCGAGAGAACGCCGTTATACGTCAAAATAACAATATAATCGCTATATTATGCAGTTTCGAAACTGCTCAAAATGAGTTCCGTAACATCTGTGCAGTCTTAAGACTGCATAGTTTCAAGATTGCTTACGACATATATACATAATTGTAGATAAATGGTCCAGCTTTGGTATGGTAAAAGCAGGGAACCTGTAAACTGACGACTCTAGGCACAATTACAGTTTGAATAGCCAAACATGACGACTATAGGGCACTTTGCGTTAGTGATTATAAATTTACCCAGGACATCTGCATACACATGTCATGTAGCCTATAAAGATCAAATGACCCAATTTCGGCAATGTTTTCCTAAAAACATTTATAACTCTAACGCGATATTGCGATCATTTTTTGGAAAAACCAATACTTACCTGTAGGAGGGGCAGATTAATGATCAATTATTCATGTGTTTTTTAGCCATTTATTTGAATTGTCCGATGAAAAGTATTACATCCGCAATGGTCTATTGGATACAATAGTGGCTTACGAATCACCCTCAGTTCAGGCGGTATGCAGGCGGTGGTTCGAGGCTTAAGGAGATCATAACAATTTTAATGGTTACTTTCGAATGTTTTGTTTTAAGCATTTATAGTTTATTGCTAGTCTCATAACAATACTCCAAATAATTATAATTTATTATCATTATTTTAGCTTTATAATGTTTTTTCTCTCCTTTTTTTATTTTTTCTTCATCTTTTTTAGTAGTGATCATTTGTTTGTCATCATTTCATTTTTGTAATGTGCAAATTTTCATCATTTTGAAAAAGTTTTCACAAATAAAATCTACGACACGACAACAAAACAAATGCCAACAATCTAGATACTATCTGTCTCCGAGTAATCGCTGCACTCGCTGGCCGTATCTGTTTCCTCCTCATCCGTTACATCTATAATAAAACGTTCAACAGCTCGTTCTATCGCCGCATTACTTTTCCAAAATTCTTCCTCTCTTTCTTCCACGTGCCGACAACACTTTTGCCAGTCTTCTGGTGTCACTTTTGCAATGGAGTCGTCGATTAGTTGCCTCACCGCAGTTGCAGTGAATGTCGTGTTACATTGTGCAACACGATCTATTAAAAGAAAAGTTTCCCAGAATAAGCAAAACGATATCGGTGCACAGAGGATTCGAACCTGGGTCGCAAGATTAACGGTAATTGTACTTTCAGTCAGTCAATAATTTTACCACTTCTTACGTAGGACGAATTAAAACATTATATAAGTTATGCAATGAGCACCAGGGCTATGGTCTATTGCGTTTCGAGGCGTCCAATCTGTTTACAAAAATAAAGCGAGCCCGATAATGGTCACATTATCGAGTTTTATCTATACCGTATTGTAACCAGTGCAATATAATTTTGCACGGTTAATTGAATTTTATTGCACGGTTGATTGATTAGATTTTGCATTAATGACACCAACAAACAAAGTTGTTTTTGCACCTTTATGAATCACGATTAAAATTGACAGTGTCAATAAATGTTCACCTGCCAAATGTTTTGTCGACTTGTTATGACTCTATTCGATACGTGACAACTGTTTTGCTTAAATAGTCTAGGTTTGCTAGGACACTTCCAAACCCGCCTGTGACTGCATATGACATTGTAACATCATAGTAAACGACTGGCTTGTAACGTATTTAGGTAAGTCTATCCTCTTCTTTATTCCTTTTGCAAACAATACCGTCGTATCACACTGGTGGTGAACTAAAACAATTTTCGCTACAACAAGGTATAGATATTTTGTGTGTAAATGTGAGTTTATAGATTTTTTCTAATGACAATGAACTTGTTCTAAAAACAGACCGGGTTTACCGTTTTGTATTGACAAACTGTCGGTGTTGTTATAAAATCTCGCAACTACGGCTTCGATAAAGCCGTAGTTACGATAATATATAACAACACCGACGAAATACATTGATCGGGAAAAAACGTCCCACGCTTTGGCCGAGTACCCCACAAGTGTATAACAACAAAACGGATTAGCCGAAACTCTATACCATTTTGCTAGGGTCGGTCAGGTTACCTGAACCAAGGCCATATATATATATATATATATTTATTTTATATTTCGGACCAACTAACATTTTCTCGATTCCCCCGATGGGTTTCTGTTCTATTTATTGTAGATCTTCTGTACAATAGTACGTGTTGTTGTCTGAAATACTTTTCCGATCAGGTCAACGCTAGGATAAGTCAAAGAGAAAACCTCATGATATTTTCAGATAGATCTACATTGCATTTTTATATGGCAGAGCATATTTTCTTGTGAAAATTCAGAAAAATTTAAGCCAAAGAACTGCGCCGTTTCCCAAATAAACCTGGTTTTGACGCCCCCAGTAGAAAAAGCTTTTTGAAAAATTGAGGTAGCCTATCCTTTTGTCTCAATATTTTTTGTGCTAAATTGTACACTAAGTAAGACGTTATCAACGCTCCTTGTTTTCGTCTCTAGTATATTTCAGAGTGGACCACGGTCTACCATATTTTCCGTTTGGGAAAGCGTTAAGGGGGAATGCCCCAGTTTCCTAATTTTTTTCCCAATAACAGAATTTATCTATATTTTGTATGTTGAAATTACATGTTATTACCAATTGAAAAATAGAATAAAAATGGGTGGTCAGCGATCTTGTTTGAATGTTATAGGCATTCGTATCACATACCCCTACATAGAAAGAATGCACAATTTCTTGCACCTGTCCAAGGTCACTAAAATGCTAATAAAATGCTGTATATTCATCGTTTAGTCCGGAAAATGGATTTAAAGTAACGTCTTACATTCAATAAGAACAGAAAACCCAAAATATGTGCTTCTATAAACGCGTAAATGTATAAAACAGCATGCTCACGTGTTCGGTTAGATCAACGAAGCTGGAGTGTTTTATGTCAAAATTTGCATATTTTTGGAAATATTTCAAGTTCTACATAATAGAATTTGAAGAAACTCCCCCATTGTATTAAGCAACATGTCCAGGTAATAATTAAAAAAGAAAATGTATAGATCAGCGCACTTATTAGTGAATTACAGGATTTTTTATCAGCTACACATGAATAAAATGACGCAAAACGGTGGTAATTGCATACACACTTACGACTGTCTTGCTCTAAAAAATCGATTTCCATCTTCAGGAAATCAGTTTCGCATAATAAATACATTTTTGCTGTCGAAAATGGTAAATTGTAATGATGTATATAATACAGTGCCCTCCAAAAGTCCTTGGACAAATATTTCATTATGCATTTTTGCCCTTTTCCGTGGGATTTAGCGAAAATGCCTGGATTTTTCAAACTCTTTCTAATACAGGGAGGTAATTAAACACTATCTAAGATAATTTTATTTCTTTTCCTCGAAATTAGACTTTGATTATTTGAAATAAATCAATTTTATGAAATATCCATTATTTACACAATAACGGACGCATAGATATTTCATGTCTGTATGCAACCTTTTGAACCAGTTTTCGAAAGCGAATGGAAACATCATTTAACTGGTGACCAGAAAACAGCCTCTGATCACCTGCGAAAAGAATTTACAAAAAAATGCTGTCCAAAGAGGGAAGAGTTTGTTGCCAACTCATGAGAGAGCAGGGTATCTCCGTTGCAGACATCTCTAGGCAGATTGGACATCCTAGGTAGGCAATTGCATTTTTATTTCAATGCTTACTAGATGAATTGATAACTCACTGTTAAAAATACAGTAAAAATGTAACATTTTCTCGAAATGTTTGCTCTTTATCTTGTACAGATTGACGATTGACGATTTACTGCAGAGGTATGCAATGACTGGAAGCCATGATGGCAGGCCCAGAATTGGCAAACCAAGTGTTTCAAGTACTTGGGATGACAGACTGATAGTTAGACCTTCACTTGGGGACCGTTCCACAGCTACAGTCTACTTGGAGAGACACAAATGTGTTTGCATCAACATTGACAGTATGAAGAAGACTCCATGCCGCAGGACTAGATGACCATTTGGCTGTCCAGAAGCCTTTGCTAATCCCTCATCATAGACAATTGTGCTTTGACTTTGCCAGAGAACACCAGGACTGGATTGGTCTGCTGTACTTGTCAGTGATGATCAAAACTCATTCTGTTTCAGAGTGATGGTAGAGTGTGTGTGAGACAGCGATCTGGCGAGCAGCTTTGTAGTGACTGTACTGCTCCCACGGTGAAGTTTGGAGGTTGTAGTGTCATGGATTGGGGAACAATGAGTTGCAGGGATACTGGGTGTATGGCTTATGTTGAAAGAAAGCTGAATGCTCAGGGTTACACCAAGATTTTACAAGATCGTGCAGTGCCATTAGCTCATCTACTAGAATATGGAAATGACTTTACATCCCAGGATGATGGAGCATTGCGTCATAGAGCAAAAATTGTGAATGAGTGGAAGCAGGAAAACCATTTCCAATGTTTGAATTGTCCAACTCAGTCCCCTGACCTCAATCTGATTGAAAATCGTTGGCAACAAATGAAAACCAGTCTCGGAAACACCTGCAGCCAAAACGTTCGAGACGTTAAGCATAATGTGAGGATTTGTTGGGACCAAGTCACTCCAGAGACATGCCAACACCTTGTTTGAAGTATGCCGCATCGTATACAAGCTTTCTTACAAGCCACAGCAGGCCATTCTAAGTCTTGACAATTATTGGCATAATTGCTATTTAGCGCTCATTTTCCAAAAATGTGTTTTTGTCAATAAATTGCCAGAATTATAGAACTGGTTTTGAATATTTTCATGGTTGTTGATTATTTTTATAATAATAAAGCAAAAAATATCCTAAATATTGTAATTTTGCAATGAACTTTACTGAAAAGGCCAAAAAAGAGTTTGTCCAAGGACTTTTGGAGGGCACTGTATATTATTGAAAAAATGGTAGCAAACATATTGGTACGAAACATTTAATTTACTACAGTAAAGACCGAGTGTTCCGAAAAACTGGAGCATTCCCCCTTAAGTCAGTCAGAATTTGTAATTCGGGTGAATACTACTCACTCTAGTGGTCAGTGGGGTGTTACAATTCTAATCCAAATTATTCTTCAAGTATTAGTCATGCATAGAGACTGGATAAAACGGAAGGTTAGACTTTTTTATTTACACGTTTTTCAAAGTTTCCTTTAAAGCCCGATTACATACGCCATTCCACGTCCACATCACTGTCGAAGCACGTCACAAAAGGAAAGGAAGAAAATCCTAGTATACGAATATTTTCATTTTTCTCAGAATGTTTTCCAAAGCCTTTCTTATTAATGAGGGGTGCCAAAACCAAGTCCAGTCTGAGAGAGTCTAATTGTCTATTAAGGATCTGGAGCTGTAATGACTGAAATAAAGATTCTGACAAGAAAATAATGCATTATCTTCCCTAAAAAAATAAATTTTAGCGGACTGTCTGCCCTGGAATCGCAAAAAATCAGTTTTCAACCAACTATTTAATTGTATGTTATGAGGCGAAATATTGATTGGCAACATTCTACCATTTGAATATTTGCCTAATTAAGAAAATAGTGACAAAAAGAAATTTCATCATTAATAACTGCAGTTTAAACTTTAAAGCTACTTAACCCTTTGGATTTACAAAATTTAAAAAACGTAATAAGGTAGTTTCCGTAGAATTATGGTCATTTCGTACCATTACCATTTCGTACCAGTCATTTCGTACCATAATTTTGGTCATTTCGTACCATATATTTGGTCATTTCGTACCATAATTTTACCGTTTTGTTCCATATATTTCAAACATCGTACACATTATTTCCTCTGTGAAATATAAAAGAAATGAATACTTATCGAAGATGAACAGATTTCCAAACATTATATATGCAATTTTGACCACAAAATAAATTCCTATATAAAAGAGAATCATGCAAATACAGATCTACTATATGTGCAGTTTATGCTATATTTACTAATATGTTGTTCGGATAAAAATGTAAAGCCGATTGCCTGCAATGCCAAACTCAAAAGAAAACTTAAACATGTTTTATAAAAGGATTTATTCAAGTAAAACTTAAAATCAGCGATTTCTTCTTTTGCCTTAATGTTTTCCAAAGCATTTCTTGTAAATGTATCAAATCCTGTCCAAATGCGGATTCTCACGTAGTGTCGCCGTTTGATATGCTGCACAATGTAAATGCTTTTTGAAAACATCGTGGAAAATGAAGAAATGGCTTGCGACAAATCATTTCTTCATTTCCCACAATGCTATTTTAACAAGAAAGATTAGAAGATAAAATTTCATACGACCGAAATTGTCTGCAAATCTTGAATTTGGAACATTCTAAAAAAATACCCTTTCCAAAGCAAGACCTCGTTTTCATGTCCCGGATAGAAAGGCCTTTTAAAACCTTGAGACAAAAGAAGAAACTGATAGTAACCAGGAGTTCGTCTATGCTATGCTATTGGAAAACTGCGTAACTATGTACAACTTTATATAAAAACTGTAGTTATGAGGTTTTTTCAATATCACAGACGAGTACCTTCTTTTGTCTCAATATTTCAAAGCTTAAATAAACCCCTTCTTTATCAACAAGAACTTCGTCGTCTGCATCAGCTTTCAAATTTGCAACCATATTTTTTGTCGTTTGGGAAAGAGTTAAGAAATGCCTCATATTGTAGGCCTTAAATGATAATTGCTTGTTTGCGAATAGACTTTAATTGATAATAGATTGGTTCTGTAATTAATATGTAAAAGGTGTGACAATCAGTGACAGCAAACAACCAATTAACAATTAAACCAAATGTCTGGTTTTTTATATTTTCGTTGTTTAAAAAACCTGTTTTTTGGTAAAATTATGTCTTATATTCATAAATATTTTTATATTTTTATCAATTTTTCTACTTTTGTCGACAGCATTCACAATAAAATGTGGTACCAAATTATAAAATTGTGGTACGAAATTATGGTACGAAATGACCAAACTATGGTACGAAATGACCAAACTATGGTACGAAATGACCAAACTATGGTACGAAATGACCAATTATAATATGGTACGAAATGGTTATGGTACGAAATGACTGTATACCGTTTCCGTACCGTGTATAGTGGAAATATAGTCTAAATTTTGTTGTACGAAAAATAGCTAGGTTAAAACACGGTACGGAAACTACAGAGACAGAGCCAATGGCTCTGCCATCTAAATCCTCTGGGGCGCTTCCGGTCATGTGTGGCTCTGTCTCTGGGAGCAGGAGTTTTGGACAAAAACAGGTGAGTGTTCAACGTTGTTGTTCATTTATTTTCATTTGGTGCTTAAAAGCGAAAAAACGGGAATGTCATGCTCCCCTAAGACCATTTATCTGTTTGTTCTAATTTTGTGGGCTTCAAAGTCGGCCGGGTTTTCACAGGATCATTGTCGTCGTGAGTCGACCCTATGTGATTTTTCTTGTTTACATCATGTATTTATGTACATTCCAACAGTAATTAGCCAATTGTCGCAGCCAAAACATGTTATATACTAATCGAGGGATACTCTCGATTAGACATCTCTTTCCCATGTCACAAAACCCAAGAAATGATTCGCAAAAATAAGATTTGAGCAATCTCTATCAGTGGCTCTGTCTCTGGTGGCTGGCTCTGTCTCTGGCGGCTGGCTCTGTCTCTGTGTGCTAGGTTTAAATCTTAATCCATCACAAAATTCGTGTCGAAGTAATGTACCTAATTAACTCGCACACACTGAATAGATCGTATTGCGCATGGCGAATGGTTCAGTCACGGAGTAAACGCTTTCCAAAACATTGATTTAAGCTACAGCAGGCGACAAAGTGGGTGTAAACGAAGAAAATAATAGTTATCAGGTCTTTTTATTGTGCATCAATGTAATCTGATATCTTTCCATTTTCTATTTTTTTCCCAAACAAGACATTGTTCTGATGCATTGCGAGAAAAGAATGTGGCTGATAACCAGCATTTTCATCTCTTTTTTGGTCACAGATTTCAATGATAAATATTACATATTTGATTCTTCGGAACCTGAAGTTAATAACATAAAGGATTAGCTTATTATTAAACATATATTATTATGGACACTCCTAATATTGATCTTTTTCTGAAAAATTAATCTTTAATTTAAATATTTGTTATCTGAGAATATGTTACTATTTACCGCTTCTTCCATATACTGGTAACAATCAACAGGCCGATTATTTTGCGAGTGTTTTGCGTAAAAGATAAAGGTTAAAATGTTAAAATGTGAAAGACATATATACAGTGAAAGTTAAAAGATATAAGACAGACTTAGAAATAGTGGTTGGCTAGTTAAGCCTTGAAGGCGTCAACTGAGCCTGCTGATCATACATCTGTTTGGAGATGTTTCCAGTCTCGGGTGATTCGTGGGAAGAAGGAATGTTGTCTGGTTGTTGTTTTATTGTATGTGATCGCATAATTGTCTCCTTGCATGTTCCTTGAATGTCTGGTTGGTTTGCTAAATTATTGATTTGGTCTATTGCTAGCCTGTGATGTATGCTATGGTATCATCAGCAAAGAGTCTAACCTTTGCATATAAGTCTTCATGAATGTCGTAGATGTAGAACAGGAATAGACTATGACCTAGCACTGGCCCCTGGGGGACGCCAGACTGGACTTTCATTGGGGCCTAAGATTTACCTGCAACTACAACTGTTTGTCTTCTGTTTTTCAGGAAAGCTTCTAACCATTTATTTGTTTTGCCTCTAATTCCACAGTGTTCTAGTTTCTGAAGTGGTCGAATCTCTCGTTTTTTTGTTCAGTGTTGATAGGAAGGCTGTATCGTATTGTCCATAGCCATTTTGGCCTTCTTGTATGACAATGCTAGAGGTGTCTGCAAGATAATGTTGAAATGGAAATTTATTCTTGGAAAGTATAATCTTTTCAATCAAATTGTTATAAACTTACGAAATGCAATTATCAAAGTCATGGCGGGGAATCATGTGACATAATTTCAATATTTTTTTCAATAATCCTGGTAGATCTATTACGAAACCGATTTGAATTCGGTTTGGTTCTTCTGACATATGCTGAAAAGGTTCATGTGCATGTTAAAAAACTATTGGTCCTTAGCTTACATCAGCGCACTTCAACGTACCCAAGCGTGCCTGAAATGTATTCCGTCGTACCCCTAGCGTATATCAGTATATGCCCAAATAATTCCTACGTTACCCATACGCTGGCTCTATACGCTATGGTGTGACAGTACCATAAGACGGTTAGTGGTGTTTTACTGTGTAGTCACGTGTATAACTCGTTTGCGTTTTAATCCAATTCCACCCAAGACCTGGTTGTGACGTATCTCGAACCTTCTCAAACAACATCATTATATCCCCGCAAAACGAATATTTCAAGGAGTATACTGGAACCAGCATGTCTGTTTGCAGGTCCATCCACCTGTCAGTCCATCTAGGTACAAAATACTTGTTCAGAGCATATCTCTGAAAGTATAGTAGCTATGATCATGAAACTTCATGGGTAGATAGATCTGATAGTTCTGTGCACAAGGAGCATAACTCTACCTTGCTTATTTTGTGGGTTAGTGTCCTTTATTTTCGACAAAACGCTTGTCTGGACAAATGTAGTGAAAGTTTTTTTTATCACTTTTAGTGATATATGTCTAGTTAAGGATTGCTCCAATTTGAAATGATATCCAGACAGGCTTGGATCCAGATGGGCGTCCGCTCCTAATGAGAGAGAAATGTATGGATCTATCAATGGTTCCGAAGTATAAAATATGTAATATTTATCATTGAAATCTGTGACAAAAAAAGATGAAAATGCTGGTTATCAGCCGCTTTCTTTTCTCGCAATGCATCAGAACAATGTGTTGTTCGGGAAAAGAAAATAAAAATGGAAAGATATCGGATAACATTGATGCATAATAAAAAGACCTTATAACTATTATTTTTTTCGTTTGCTGCAGCTTTTTATGTTACAAAACGTACACTAATTGTATCTTTGTCAATAGTTACACCCACTTTGTCGCCCATAGTAGCTTTGAAATTGGACAACACTGAAATTTCAATGTTTTGGAAAGCGTTTACTCAGTGACTGAACCATTCGCCATGCGCAATACGATCTATTCAGTGTGTGAGTTAATTAGGTACATTACTTCGACACGAATTTTGTGATGGATTAAAATTTAAACCTAACACACAGAGACAGAGCCAGCCGCCAGAGACAGAGCCAGTCACCAGAGACAGAGCCACTGATAAAAACTCAAATTTTATTTTTGCGAATCATTTCTTGGGTTTTGTGACATGGGAAAGGGATGTCTAATCGAGAGTATCCCTCGATTAGTATATAACATGTTTTGGCTGCGGCAATTGGCTATTTACCGTTGAAATGTACATAAATACATGATGTAAACAAGAAAAATCACATAGGGTCGACTCACGACGACAATGATCCTGTGAAAACCCGGCCGACTTTGAAGTCCACAGAATTAGAACAAACAGATAAATGGTCTTAGGGGAGCATGACATTCCCGTTTTTTCGCTTTTAAGCACCAAATGAAAATAAATGAACAACAAAGTTGAACACTCACCTGTTTTTGTCCCAAAATCCTGCTCCCAGAGACAGAGCCACACATGGCCGGAAGCGCCCCAGAGGATTTAGATGGCAGAGCCATTGGCTCTGTCTCTGTAGTTTCCGTACCGTGTAAAAGAGAAATCTATTCATGATTTTCTTTTTCTTACATTATTCATCAATGTTTTTCGATTGTCTCACGTCACGTGAAAATGTACTGTTTGATTGATTAATTAGGTTATTTCACCTAAGACCCCCCCCCCCCCCCCCCCCCCCCGCACACAACAACCTCCGGAAGTCGTCCTTGGAGACTTAAAACGCCGCTCAAACGTTTAGTATTTGTTATTTTTAGTAACAATACTCTCAATCCCACAGCTTTTTGGTAGCAATACTCTCGAACCCAAAGCGTTTTAGTAACGATACTCTCAAACCCAAAGCATGACGTGCATACGAAATCAATAATGAAACGGGGAACGATTGACTGTAAATCCAATAAAACAGCCATTTTACCGGCTATTAACGAATACATTCAATTTCATAGTTTTTGTTCCACTGTCTTAAAACTTCGCTTTATCGCTGCATATTGAGTGCATGTGCTCTTTATCGCTGTATATTCAATGCACGTGCGTCGTCATCGTTTTCTCCGCATATTTAGGGAGCCTCGTTTTGATAATGTCGATTTGTGACTATTTTTAGTAACAATTCTCATGTATACAATGTTGATTTCCCATAAACCCATTTTTTGCCTCCGAAAGTGTGTTCTGCGGGTACAGACTAAAACATAAGTGAAAGTACCTAATTTGTTGTACTCAAGAACTTGAATTATAATTAATTCAATTAGTGTAGGCTTAATATTACGGCTATCGATCACGGAAATCCAAAGACTATTAAACACGTTTGACAGTTTTAACCTGTTACCGGACAGCACAATTCTAGACTGGTCTAAACAAAGGTGTTGCAGACAATTTCAATTGAATGATGTCTTACATTCTTTAGACTTAGGCATACTGGGTAGAAAACATTGTGGAAATTGAAGAAATAGCTTGTCTGCAAATCACTCATCAAATGATTTGTTATAATTTGAATAGTAAATAATCGGCAAATATGTAATCAATTTGAATTTTATTGTATTTTCTGCCCTTGAATAGAATCTAGCAAGAAAACTCAATTTACACAAAATGTGGAAGGGAAACATATTCTAATGTAGGGCCTATATAAACTCATAAAGAGCAATAATAATTGACTTCTTGCTACCCTTTTGAAAATTTGCATTGTTTTGAAAATATTGACGAAATAGATATTTTCTCATTGACTTAAATGTAAACTTGAAAGCAAATTATCTCCCCCTAGATTCACAAAATTTAAAAAGTAAGATGGTAAAATATTATATCTACTAATTATCATTGTCTGCAGCCTATCCAACTTTCATAGAGAGAGATTTCACAGGCGGCAATTGCGTGACTTTGCTATGATATACTTTCCTAACTTTTGTTAACAAAAACACTCGCTAAAGTACACATTTTCTTAAATTTTAAATCAAGTACTTAACACTCAATATTGAGATACCTACCATTCGATACATCGTACTCCCTGGTTTATTTTGATACTAAAATCTTGCCTCAAATCGCTGTCGAAGCCGAGAACATTCGTGCAAAGTATTTTTGAATGCCGCGATATATTTTCTTAAAAAATGTTTGCACTTTGCACGAATGTTCTCAACTTTGACAGGGATTCCGGGGAATATCTTGGTATTAAAATAAACAGAAGAGTACGCCGTTTCGAATGGTAGGTAGGCCTATCTCAATACTGAGAGTTAAGTATTTGATTTAAAATTTGAGAAAAATGTGTACTTACCGAGTGTTTTTGTTTACATAAGTTAGGAAATCATATTACAAAGTCACGTGATTGCCGCCTGTAGATATTATATGATAGAAATGTTTGTTCCAATTACAGTTCCGGAACCTTTTATAACGATTATTTAACTTATTTCAGAACCAATTTTGACAAAGACAGAAGGAATACGTCGTGGATTAGGGTAAAGCTGAACATTCAGAAGACGAGAAAAGTATCGAATATTCTTAAAAAATGGCTAACCTGGCAGATGCTCATTCAGCTTTAAATACAGTTGAAGAAACAACGGCGTATAATCTTCCCGATTGTCCTAGTGTTTCTATGGGTGAATTGAACGAAGAACAGTCAGATAGATCTAAATGTGACAAAGGTTTTAAAAGTGATTCTAACTTAAAACGCAATACAAAAATACAAGCTGGTGAGAAATCATTTGAATGTGAAACCTGTGGAAAGTGTTTCCGATTTAATGGCGACTTAAAGAGACACACAAGAATACATAGTGGTGAGAGGCCATATAAATGTGACATTTGTGGAAAATGTTTCAGGTATCCTTCTGACTTTACGAGGCATAAAACATTAATACATTCTGGTAAGAAACCATTTGAATGCGACATCTGTGGAAAATGTTTTGCATTGCCTTACGTCTTAGCAGAACACAGAAGAATACATACTGGAGAAAAGCCACATAAATGTGACATTTGTGGAAAATGTTTTGCACAGGCAGGCGGATTAGGAAAACACAAAATAATACATTCTGGTGAAAAGCCTTTTAAATGTGACGATTGTGGAAAATATTTCAAATCAACGCATGACTTGACGAGACACAAAAAAATACATACAGGCGAGAAACCATATAAATGTGACACTTGTGGAAAATGTTTTGGAAAACTTCATCATTTGGCGGCGCATACAAGAATGCATACGAATGAGAAACCATATGAATGCGACGTTTGTGGAAAAAGTTTTAAACAGTCTGGTGGTTTAACGAACCACACAAGAATACATACTGGTGAGAAACCATATAAATGTGACATTTGTGGAAAATGTTTTACAGGTTCGTCATGTCTAAAGAAACACACGAAAATGCATACTGGTGAGAATCTATATGAATGTGACATTTGTGGAAAATGTTTTACAATTCCGTCACGCCTAATGAAACACACAAGAAGACACACTGGTGGAAATCTAAACAGAATGTAACATTTGTGGAAAATGTTTTACAGAGTCCTCAGATTTAACCAAACACACAAAAATACACACAGATGAATATAAATACAAAATGTGATGTTGGTGGAAAAGCGCTTTACATAGTTAACACACAAAATGAATCACACCAAAATATACTATAGTCTAGAGAAGCTTATCAATGTGACATTTGTGGAAAGTGTTTTATATATTCTCCAAAGCTAACGAGACATTAAAGCATATGTATACTTATACAAAGCATTATTAATGTAACATTTGTGGAAGATGTATTAACTAGTATAACAGTTAATAGTATTTACTATAGTATCTTAATTTATCGAAAACCTCATAACTGCAGCTTATTTGATGCTGAAGTAAGGTTTTCGCTGAAAAGAAGCAATACACAAGAATGCATACTGGCGAGAAGGGTGGACGGACGTTTTGGCCACGGACGTTTTGGCCAGGACGTATTGGCCACGGACGTTTTTGGCCACCATATTTTACAAGGTAGAACCTTTTGGCAAAAAAAAAAAAAAAAAAAAAAAAAAAAAAAGATTTAAGGAAAAAACTTCAAAAGAAGAATTGAACCAATTAAGGGGGAATGCTCCAGTTTCCTAAATTATTTCCCAACAATAGAATTTATTTATATTTTGTATGTTGAAATTACACGTTATTACCAATTTATGAAAAATAAAATAAAAATGGAAGGTCAGCGATCTTGTTTGAATTTTATAGGTATTCGTATCACATACCCCTACATCGAAAAAATGCGCAATTTCTTGCACCTGTCCAAGGTCACTAAAATGCTAATAAAATGCTGTATATTCATCGTATAGTCCCGAAAAACGGATTTAAAGTAACGTCTTACATTCAATAAGAACAGAAAACCCAAAATATGTACTACTTTAAACGCGTAAATGTATAAAACAGCATGCTCACGTGTTCGGTTAGATCAACGAAGCTGGAGTGTTTTATGTCAAAATTTGCATATTTTTGGAAACATTTCAAGTTCTACATAATAGAATTTGATAAAATTCCCTCATTGTATTAAGCAACATGTCCTGGTAATAATTCAAAAAGAAAATGTATAGGTCAGCGCACTTAATAGTGAATTACAGCAATTTTTATCAGCTACACATGAACAAAATGACGCAAAACAGTGGTAACTGCATACACACATACGACTGTCTTGCTCTAAATAATCGATTTCCAACTCGAGGAAATCAGTTTCGCATAATAAATACACTTTTACCTTCGAAAATGGTAAATCGTAATGATGTGTTATATTATTGAAAATATGGTAGCGAAACATTGGTACGAAACATTTAATTTACTACAGAAAAGACCGAGTGTTCCGAAAAACTGGAGCATTCCCCCTTAAATTTAGAACTACATATTGTTATTTTATGTTGTAGATCTAATTGCAATTTTGAAAGTTGACATAAGTTCATTATGAAGAAAAAATAAGAATAAATGGTCTCAATTATTTATATTTCAATTTAATTTATATTTGGCCAAAAGGTCCTACCTTGAAATATATTGTGGCCTAAACGTCCATGGCCACAACGTCCATGGCCAAAACGTCCTGGCCAAAACGTCCTAGCCAAAAACGTCCTGGCCAAAACGTCCGTGGCAAAAACGTCCTGGCCAAAACGTCCGTTGCCAAAACATCCTAGCCAAAACGTACGTGCCCAAAACGTCCGTTGCCAAAATTTCCTGGCAAAAAACGGCCTGGCCAAAACGTCCTGGCCAAAACGTCCATGGCCAAAACGTCCTGGCCAAAACATCCATGGCCAAAAAGTCCTGGCCAAAAAGTCCTGGCCAAAACGTCCTACATTCGGCGAGAAGCCATGCTCTTGTACCATTTGTGGAAAAGGATTTAAGGTACTCCACCCATCATACTAAACACTTCGTGCAATGTAGACTTTAACTTTGTAGTTTCCATCATGACAACGGAAATTGACGTGGTATTCCGGATTTTAAAATCCGAGGCGCGTTCTTTAGGGCGAGATGTTTTAAGATTTCTTATGATGATTTTGATACAGCGTTTTTTAAGACCGAGATTATAAGAGAGGTGTTCCAAATGTTTCATACTTCATACAAATGACGTCATTATGACGTCATTTGTATGAAGTACGGAGCATTCGGAACTCCACGATTTATGATTCATAGAGCATTCGGAAAAACTAGGTCAATTTTCTCGCTTATAGATTCTACAGAATTTACCGATGTGTTCCGAAAGAAGTATAGAGCAATGGCGGCTTCCAGTGATAGTCTTAAAAGTTTTTGCTCAGAAAACGCTTTATCCTAAAACATCATAAGAAATCTCAAGATAGCTCAAGAAATCTCGCTCTAAAGAACGCATCTCCGGATAACCTCGTAAATCTCCGAAGTCATGGATGATGCCAAAAATGTATGAAGTGGTTTGTATCTAATTATGCGCTGAATTTGTACAATATGTCTGACATTTTTATCAAAATTATTAAGGTTTGATCGAAATAAAACAGTGTAGGCTAATATCGACTTATATACTGTTTGTCAAAGCTTTTATTACAAAAGGAATATGACTATGTTGGATGCTTGTAAAATCTTTCTACCTTTTTCCAAATATTGAACCCAACCAACCAAAAAAAAAAAAACGACAAAAAACCAGATCGTTTTTCTTGTCGATTGGGACAATATCTTTGGTAAAGTACAACAGAAATTGTGCAACATGGGATGGGTAAATATACGGACAAATTTGCCTCGCTTCATGTAAGACATTTTGCATTGACTTTAATTTTTATATTTCTGCCTCCATTTTCAAACGGTTTGTTGCATGTACCGCACCACTCTCTTGCACACGGTTCATTCATTACATTCACCTCTGTAGTTGCCTCAGAGAGTATTGCGTCATCAGCTGCTAGATTACGTCACTTTCTATCACATCAAAACGGCAATAACAAATAATTTTTCTTTTCCAAAGTCCAAAATATGTCATACTTCACGTTGCTTAAAATCTAATATCATTTTCCAACGAAAATAATTTAATTTTTTAGATTGATGTCATTCATTCAAATTTTCTGTACGTTTCATTCTGATAGGGAACGATTTTATCCAGCTAACCGTGACGTATTTCGGACAAACAATAGTATTTCGTAAGTGTTGTTATAAAATGTCGCAGCTACGACTTGATTCAAGCCGTAGATACGATATTATATAACAACACCGACGATTTATCAAAACAAAACATTAAACCTAGTCTATTTTTAGCACAAAATTCCTGCCATTGGTAAGGAGGCTTGAGAAAATAGTTCCATTGTATATGGGTTATTTCATCAGTTATAGATCTAGTGCCTTTCAAATGTAACCAGAATCATCATTTCTTTGTCTACTTTATTATGTTACACATGAAACAGTTAAACAGTAATAATACACGTTTTCCTCGGTTTGACAAGATTCTTGTAATTCAGCCGCCCAGCCCGTTGCAGAGATGTATGTGAGAGTAACGAACGACAACTCTGCTCGGAGATTGGTACCGCACCTTACTGAGCTCTTTCCCCCGATGTATGACTTATTTGAAACCCTCTTGTACCTTTTGCAAAATTGATCCCAACCGGTTTGGGATCAATTATTGGGAAAATTATGCGAACGATCCCGATAAGTGATACATCTGAGCAAAGAGCTAATTAACCCTTTCCCAAACAACAAAATTTTGGACTCTTCCAATTCAAAAGGTGTTGCAGACGACACTATCAAGTGCATGGAATTTTAAATTTTTTTGGTGTTTTTGTTTAGAAAACATTGTGGAAAATGAAAAAATTGCTTGTCACAAGCAATTTCTTCATTTTCCACAATGTTTTCTAAAGCCATTATCTTGTGGGGAGTCAAAAAGCGTCATTGTGTGGTAATGGGTTAAAGCGGGGTACATGTAACAAACAGCTTGAAAGTTGACTCATAAATAAGAAAGTTATTACACAAATTCTTACCTGAAGCGTGGTTAATCTGGCCATAGTTGTTATCATTTTGGTTTACGTTTTCAATTGAAACACATGGCTGGCACCTGTAAGCGGTCATTTTCCATGACCATGGGGAACCCTAATTGGTTATATCTGCTTTAACCAATCAAGTCTCTTTTCAAGTATGATTTTCCATGATAAACTAGACAAAGATGTGGTTCTGCACTGAAATTTCGTGTCGTGGCATAATTGTCTCTTTTTATCGCTGAACAGAATCTTGAAAGCGTTTATTTGATTGGTGAGATTAAAATGTCATTCAATATGACCTCTCACTGGTACCTGTCAGATGTTAATGTAAGTCAATCAGACTGTTAATTATACTCAGTTCCAAAAGAAAGTGTGCACTTTTTAATTTTGAATTTCTCGAAAAGTATGTCGTCTACCGTCAGGAAATTTTGCACGGCACATCTCAATACTATTTACAAACGATATATTGATAGAGAAATTACGTAACACGCACAAATTTTCGGCTTGGTTAAGACTTTGCATTTTTTAGGTGTTTCACATATGCCTCGCGTGCTGGATGAGTTATTGATCTGAAATTAATTTTACTGCAATCCCTTTGGCCTACCTTAGCATAAAATCACGTTTTCATTACATTTGTACATAGCGCATTAGCTTGAAACGAATTACAATTAACGTCGGTGAACAAGAACGAACCTCGGGAAAACAAAAGCTCTCAACAAATTTGAATTTGTACGATATTTATCTTCTAATAGCATGTGTCTATTTGTATGGCATCTTAAAGGCCTACAAATGTGTTGTAGAACGTCGCTGCAACGTTCGACGACAATTTACTAGACTGCTAACGTAGCGATAACTAACGTTGACGCGAACGTAACGTCTACAAGAAAGTTCAAATTTTAGCGTGGAAATGACTTTTGAAGGCATGGCCAAACGACATTTGAGCATGCATATCTTACTACAGACGAAGCTGCAAAGAGTGCAAAGAGTGCAAATCTCAACACCATTTATGATCCGGCTGCGCGTACGTAGTATGAGCAATTTTATCGACATCTGTTTTGATGACAATTTTCTTTAAGGGGGAATGCTCCAGTTTCCTAATTTTTTTCCCAATAATAGAATTCATTTATATTTTGTATGTTGAAGTTACATGTTATTACTAATTGAAAAATAAAATAAAATGGATGGTCAGCGATCTTGTTTGAATTGTATAGGCATTCGTAGCACATACCCCTACATCGAAAAAATGCACAATTTTTTGCACATGTCCAAGGTCACTAAATGCTAATAAAATGCTGTATAATCATCGTTTAGTCCCGAAATTGGATTTAAAGTAACTTCTTACATTTAATAAGAACAGAAACCCCAAAATATGTGCTATTATAAACGCGTAAATGTATAAAACAGCATGCTCACGTGTTCGGTTAGATCAACGAAGCTGGAGTGTTTATGTCAAAATTTGCATATTTTTGGAATATTTCAAGTTCTACATAATAGAATTTGATAAAACTCCCTCATTGTATCAAGCAACATGTCCTGGTAATAATTCAAAAAGAAAATGTATAGGTCAGCGCACTTATTAGTGAACTACAGCAATTTTTATCAGCTACACATGAATAAAATGACGCAAAACAGTGGTAACTGCATACACACTTACGACTGTCTTGCTCTAAATAATCGATATCCATCTTGAGGAAATCAGTTTCGCATAATAAATGCACTTTTACCGTCGAAAATGGTAAATTGCAATGATGTGTTATATTATTGAAAATATGGTAGCGAAACATATTGGTACGAAACATTCAATTTACTACAGTAATGACCGAGTGTTTCGAAAAACTGGAGCTTTCCCCCTTAAGGTCTAATCTGAAGTATGATATCACTTTTACACCCTAAATTGCAATAAACTTTGTGAAATTTAAGGCCAAAGCAATAGGCGAAAGTGTACACTTTCTTTTGAAACTGAGTATATAAAGTGTATAGATATCTTTTCAAAGAAATCACCCCAAAAGCGGATGAGAATGTATCTTTTCTAATTGATAATTAGCTTTTAATTGAATACATCCTTTGCATACATGATTGATTAAGCACGAGCCATTAGCTTTTACACCAGCAAACACCTCTGTTTTGCACCTATTTAACTTTTTAATTAGGAGTAAAATTAAATGTGTCATTATCGTCTCGCCTGTCTTGTTATGCTTCTATCCAATGCATGACAACCGTTTTGCTTAAATAGTCCGTGTATGCTAGGAAACTTCAAAACCGGGTTGTGAATGTGACACTCTAACATCTGATCATAGTAAACGCCATTCTTGTACATAGGTTATTCTGCTTTTTCGTAATAAGGTAAGTCTTGTTAAATTCCTTTTCCAAAAATACCCTGGTTTTCGCGTCTCTTAAAGAAAACGATTAAGAAAATATTAATATTATGTTAATGGTAACCAGCATTTTCTCCTTTTGTCTCAATATTTTCTTTTCTATATGATATACATGAATCCTGTTTTTGTCAGCATCCCTGTTGTCGCCTGCAGTAGGTTTTGACTAGCACCCACTCTGTTTTTAGTTGTTAGGGAAATGGTTGATGTAAGAAATATTGAAGGGGAAATCGTATGTCTTTTTTCCCTAAAGCTTTTGAAGTTTGGGATGCTTTTCTATTCATTAAAAACGAAAATGAAAAATTAAAATAACTGAATATAGTAATATCATTCTTGTAAAAAATCTTGAATTTGTGAATGAAGGCTTATCAAAGTGAGGTTTTCGGAATTAGCCTCTTTCCATTATCGTTTTAGTCCGTACCCGCAGAACATTTCCGGTGGCAAACAATGGGTTTATGGGAAATTAACATTGTATTTAATCCATAGGGAATCGAAATGGTTTTTAACTGCATCGTTTAATAAAGCAATGCAAGAATCGGAAGATAAATGACGGAAGTAAAGAGAATCTTCACTTTTTCCGATTTCCACAAGCGTAGAGCATGGGCAAAGGAAGTGAACAGGGGTGAGTCAAGTTTTGGTGTTGTCATCACACGTTTTGGAGCGACCGTCTCTTTACAGACTTGCATTCAGAAATATTCGAACAACAGTTATGCTACATACCAATTCGTCATCCTCGGAAACCCCGCGGTCATAGCTACGCTTCATGTCATGTAGCGTAGCTATGACCGCTGGGATTCCGAGGATGCCACTTCGTTGTTTAGCCGGCAAGATGGTTATTTCATTTGATTTACAGTCAACCGTTCCCCGTTCAATCATTTCGCCTTTTGCCTCTAATGACGACTTCCGGTGGCTGTTGTGTGTGTGTGTGTGGGGGGGGTCTAAGTGGAAATATGCTAATTGTTCACGAGCCAATGCAGTTTCCCTGGTAAGCAAGGGCTCACTCTTGGGAAAATGTTTGGTTCCGCGCATCACACGGACATTCATCAGACTGTCTCAATTGTCTCAAATGATCTCTTTTCAACATCTTTGTTCATTTTTTACAAACTCACAAGAAGCCATATTTTTTTAAAAAAACATCTCATTCTATTTCAGGACCAAATTGAACAAGACAGAAAGAATTCTTCGTGAACTAGGGGCAAGCAGAACAGGTTGCAAACGTTAAGATCTCGTATATTCCTAAACGATGGCTGACCTGGGAGATGCTCATTCAAATTCAAATATACACGATGAAAGTCCCGATTGTCCGAGTGTTTCTGCGGGTGGATTGAACGAAGAGAAATCAGATAAAAACAACAACGGTTTAAAAAGTGATTCTGCAAGAAAACGCCACACAAAAATACCTACTGGTGAGAAATCATTTGAATGTGACACTTGTGGAAGATGTTTTAGATTTTCTGGCGACTTAAAGAGACACAGAAGAATACATAGTGGTGAGAGGCCATATAAATGTGACATTTGTGGAAAAGGTTTCATACAGGCTAGTGACTTATCGAGGCACAAACGAATGCATAACGATGAGAAGCCATTTAACTGTGACCTTTGTGGAAAATGTTTTACATGTTCTGACAGCGTAGCTATACACAGAAGAATACATACTGGCGAAAAGCCATATAAATGTGACGTTTGTGGAAAATGTTTTGCACAGTCTCGTGCATTAGTGGCACACAAAAGAATACATACTGGTGAAAAGCCATATGAATGTGACACTTGTGGAAAATGTTTCATATCAACTCGTGACATAACTAGACACAAAACAATACATACAGGTGAGAAGCCATATAAATGTGACACTTGTGGAAAATGTTTTGCTCAACTTCATCACTTAACGACGCACACAAGAATACATACTGATAAGAAACCATATAAATGCGGCGTTTGTGGAAAAAGTTTTAAACAGTCCGGTAATTTAACGAAGCACACAAGATTACATACTGGTGAGAAGCCATATAAATGTGACATTTGTGGAAAATGTTTTACAGAGTCCACACACCTAACGACGCACACAAGAATACACACAGGCGAGAATTTGTATGAATGTGACATTTGTGGAAAATGTTTCCCAAGGTCGTCACGCCTAAAGAAACACACGAGAAGACACACTGACCAAAATCTATACGAAATGTGATATTTGTGGAAAATACTTTTCAAAGACAAAACTGATGAAACGCATGAGAATACGAACTTGTGAGAATCCATACAACATGTGACATTTGTGGAAAATGTTTTATAAAGTCGTCACACCTAACAAAACACACAGGAATACGAACTAGTGAGAAACCATTTAAATGTGACATTTGTAGACAATGTTTAAGAGATTCATCAAAGCTATTGACACACACGAAAATTCATACTAATTATGAATAACAAACATGTAAATGCATTATTTGTGGAAAATATTTTGTATTTTTAAGCTACTCAAAAGAAAACAATAACAAAACATACAGGTGAAAATCAATACATAAATGTGACACCTGTGGAAAATGTTTTTCACAACTTCATAACTTGACAACGCATACAAGAACACATACAGATGAGAAACCAAATATACTAAAGGAAAAAAGAAACGCAACAAAAAATAAATTTGATCATACCTTTTGTTTTTGTCTTTCTCAAAATCACCTTCATTGGAGTACTTTTTTCAATGCATAGTTAAACTTCATCATTTGACTTCCTAGAGTTAAAATCTCAACAAGGTCACATGTTGTACGTGCCATAAATATACGTTTAAATGAGAAGGGTCTGGCGTCAATGTTAAATGCGTTCTTGCACGCAATCCAATTATACGTCAACGATTCTTGGCTGAAATGTGATTTCTGTACTGTCCATGAATAACATTAACAGTTTTTTTTCGATGAGAGAATTTGTTTCGGTAGGTAAAATAGACGAACGTTATGGGTCTGACGTCGTGACGTTAGACGTTCACCATCGCTTTTCGGGCGACCGTTAGTTGTTCTGTTCGTTTTATGACGTTATCTCAAGCAATATTTTGTCAACCGATGTACACCAAAGTCAGCAGCAATTGGGGGTTGAGATGTTCCATTCTTAAACATCACAATTTCTACCGGATGACGTCTTTGATTAAGTCGCAAAATGATATGACGGATTAAATCCAAACGAAAATCATTGCCTTTTGTCGAGTCGACGTGCATCTATACAAATAAAAAAAGTTTTATGTAAAGTTTGGGTATTTAAAAGTTTGCACGTGCAAAACGTGTAAACGTCTTTTTGACGTTATCTCACAGGTAAGACCGGTTCTAACGTAAACACAAGGATCAATATCAAGATACAGTACCCTGTAATAATCAGTAACAAGTTTGACTTAATAAAATAAAAGAATTAAGAGAAATGACAAAAAATAGTTGTTGCGTTACTTCTTTCCTCTAGTATAGATTCGGCGTTTGTGGAAATGTTTTAACCCATTCCCAAACAGCAAACTCTTAGATGGATCCCATCTGAAAACTAATACAAACGACAAAATGGTTGTTGATAAAGAAGAGATTTGTGTAAAAAGTAGCATGGAAAATATTGAGACAAAAGGAGAAACTGCTGGTTATCAGCAGTTTCTTCTTTTGCCTCATTGTTTTACCAAGCTATTTTTATTAGGGACGACAAAACTAGGTCTTGTTTGGGAAAGGGTTAAACTGTCTGGTGGTTTAAGTACACTTATAAGAATGCAAACTGGTGAGAAGCCGAGGGCGGACGTATATTGGCATCATTTTCTCCGCCTGTTCGTCCGTCCGTACATACGTCCAATTTTCTTTTGAGTGCAACTCCTCGTCAGATTCAGGTTGGATCTTTTTGAAATTTGGTCAATGCTATCACCTCAATTAGATGTGCATGAAGGAAGGATTTAATGGTTCATTGTTTTTGTCTGAGTTATGTCCCCTTAAAACTTAGTATCTGGGGCTTATTGAAATTGAAGCATTGTTAACGCAACTCCACCTAAGATTATGGCTGGATCTTAATGAAACTTGACGGATGTTATCACCTTAGTTGGAAGATGTGTATGATGTAATGATTTTATGGTTTATTGATTTTGCCTGAATTATGCCCCCTTAAAACTTAATCTCTGGGGCTTATTGAAAACTTTTCTGGGGCTTTTTTAGAAATTGCAGCCTTGTGAACGCAACTCTTAAGTTTCTGGCTGTTTCTTAATGAAACCTGGTGGATGTTATCACCATAATGTGTAGATGTACATGGATCAAGGATTTTATGGTTCATTGATTTTTGCAAGAGTCATGCCCTTTGACACTTTGTCACTGGGGCTTAATGTTATTTCAGCCTTGAGAACGCAATTCCTTCCAGGTTTTTGACTGGATATTTAGATATATTCTTGTGAACTAAACTTTTTACAGATTTGTGACTGGATATTTAGAATTCCTTGTCAATTTCAATGAGTCTCAAGTTTTATAAGTGGCGGCGTATATTGTGACCATGACACTCTTGTTTTCAATTTGCCTGACGTTTTTGCCACGATAATTCAATAGAAAGAAGATAGTGTAGGCTAAGATCAGACGGCATGCCTGCACATGTTGTTCTTTTTATATACTGTCTACCAAAGCTTTCATGACAAAAGTAATACAGTCGACACTCGTTGTGTCGACATCGGATAAGTCGAATTTCCGCTTAAGTCGAAGTTCAAATCTGGTCCCATCCTCATCTATTGACATATTTTTTTTTCAAAACGAAATAATTTCGAACTGAATATAGCCATTGAAATATTGTAGGAAAAGGATAGAAATTGCTCGACACGAGCAATTTCTTTCCTTTTCCTACTATATTTCAATAATATTCGTACTTGATAAGTTTCAAAAATGGCCAAATATCAAATATCTCGAAGCCGAACAAAATCGGATTTGTCGAACTCCGGATATGTCGAGGTATTGTGACGGCCCCTCCGACTTCGACACAACGAGTGTCGACTGTATGTTTCAATTTTGATGAAGGATTTTTGTTAATGTTATCATCATTTTCCTCTCTTGTCTCAAAGTTTTTTCCGAGCTAAGGAAAGTAGGGGGCCTATATATTTTCTAAGGAATGTCAAATCACATGTTGTTCGGGATTACCAACCGGCAACATGCCCTATCTTAGACTGTTTCAGTTTAACCCATTACCAAACGACAAAATTTTAGGGCGGTCCAAATTGAAAGATCCTGCAGACGACAATTTGAAGGGAATGGAATTTTTAATTTGGAGGTCTGTTTGGATGGAAAACATTGTGGGAAATAAAGAAATTGCTTGTAACAAGCATTTTCTTCATTTTCAACGATGTTTTCCTTGGCCATTATTTTGTTGGGAGTCAAAAAGAGTCATTGTGTGGTAATGGGTTTAAAGATGTTCTTGGATTTTTTATCATTGTAGAAAATAGGGAAAAGGGTCGTTATCAGAATTCTCTTTTTGTGTCTAAGTTTTCACTAGCTTTTTTGTAAAGTAAAATAATCAATCTGTGTTAACACTTTCCAAGAAAAGACGTGGTTTTGATGTCTCAAGAAAAGGAGGTTTGGGAAAATATTGCGATAAAAGAGGAGACAGCTGACAAGCAGACTGCAGCATTTTCTCCTCTGGTCCCAGTATTTCTATTTTTTGCATACGCAATTACTGTAAACGTTTTTTTTTCAATTGCACCTTTGAATTTGGACAATTTCAAAAATGTTGCCGTCTGGTAACGAGCTAAATAAGAAGCATCACTGTCAGAAAGAGAATAGAAGTAACGTAAATACATCTTGAAACTTAACAATTTAATTTTATAATTATTATCATTCTCACTGGTGGTGAAATCGGCCAAAGCGATGGACGTTTTCGCTACAACAAGGTACAGATATTTTGCGTTTAAATGTGAGTTTAAAGGTCTGATTGGATATTTTTTCTGATAACAATGAATTTGTTCTATAAATAGACCGGGTTTACCGATATTTATTGACAAACCGTCTGTGTTGTTGTAAAATCTCGTAACTACGGCTTTATCGAAGCCGTAGTTACGATATTTTATAACACCGACGGAATACTATGATCGCGAAAAAACATCCCACGCTTTGGCCGTGTTCACCACCCGTGATTATTACCATTCTACCAGGTAAGAACGCTTTAGCCGTGATCTGGAAAGCACAATGTATAATCAAGTAGTACACCAATTTCAGAAAATTTTCCATAATGTGGTAAATACAGGACCAATTTGAATTCGATTTGAAGCAGAAAAGGTAAACAGACGTCACACATTCGATGGGCATGCTGGGTCTTTTAGAAAAAATCAGCTGGTAAAAAGTTATTGAAGTTCAACCAAAATTTTTGCTGATCTTCAATAACTTTTTTATCAGCTAATTTGTTGGAAATCGAACATATCTAGCTAATTCCTGTCATTTTCCCACCTTCTCTGCTCCAGAGCGAATTCAAATTTTTTCAAGTATTAACAAAAATATGGAAGATTTTCTGAAATTCTGAGTGGCGTGATTAACCATTTTGGAAAGAGAGTCGTTTACCTTTTACCAAAACGACCACATCTTTGAGTGTTTCAATTTGAAAGAAGCTGAAAACGAAGAAAATAACATATAGCCTATCATAAGTAGCAAATGTGTTATGTTGTAGCAAAGAAAATATTGAGGAAAAAGAAGAAATTGCTGATCATCAGCAATTTCTTCTTTTCTCTCAATATCTTCCCAAAGCATTTCTACCATGGACGCAAATATATTGTTTAGAAAAGGATATAAAGTAATGCATTTAAGGAAAACATGCATCAAGATCATCCTGCGCATATGCACTGTCTGATCAAGACCCGCGCTGTTGGGAAACCTGTCGTGTTGAGTTTTCCCGTAACACAACATCATTCTATACTGTTATGATAGTTTTCAGTAACACTTGGCTTTGACGTCCGTAAAAGAAAAGGACAAGGAAAACATTGAGGAAAAAGAAGAAAATACTGATAACCAGGATTTTCCCATTTGCCTCAATATTTTCCGAGCCATATTGCATACAAATTCTATATTCTTTTACATTCGTTTTGTCATTTGCAGCAACTTTCACATTGGAAAGAAAATACAAAATTGATCTATTGCAATTTAATAATTCATGCTAAAAGCTTTTTGGCAGTGTGAAAAGTATCGACCCCGGTCAATCTGCGCGGCCTGAAAAGAGTGATTGGGATCGAGCTATTTCATTCTAATTTGATTTTCTGGATTGCTACCTATATCAACACGCACTTTGTTGCCTGCAGTAGTTTAGATATTGTACCACACTTGAACATTTCGTCGCTTTTCAACGAAAACCTCATATCTGCAGCATGTTTTAAAAGAAGCTGCAGATATGAAGTGTTTGTTGAAAAGCAGCGATTTGACGTTTAGGAAAGGGTTTATTGCTGATCCCGGATTGTTCTAGCCGCCTCGAGAGGGAGAACAAAGTCAGATCAGCATTCTCATATTTCATTTTACACTGCTTGTTTGTTTTAAGTTATTCAGTCCGTCATTAAATTTCAAACACTTCATGCAACTTCGTCGATATTCTTGACAACGAAAATTGACGAGGTAACCCAGAATCCGAGTTTTTGAAATCCGAACAGCCGTTATTTTGCCGAAACGGCGAAGTTGCAGGAAGTGCTTGGTATCTAATAATGGATGGAATGCATTAAATCAGCAGCTTATCTTTATCCCTTCCTCAAATAATGCCTGGTTTAATCGACAGAATTGAAGAAACGGTGGACCAAATTGATCGGTGTGAAACTACCAAGACATTTTCTCATTTTCCTCCTTTGTTTTCCCGAAGTTTATTTTTGAGGAATGTTTCGAGTATTGGTTAAATCATATCCAGAATAACATTTTCCCATTACCAAAAATTCTTATTGTCCTAAAGTCAGATGAAATCATCCTAGTTTACGAGCGAATTTTACTCCTCGATATGCAAGAAATGCCCATTTAAACACGTTAAATGCTTCCCCGGCCTGCGTTCCACGTCTAAACTGGGGCGTCTGTTGGATAAGCTTTGTTAATATAAATCCGGTACCGAATGGTAAACCTGGAATTAGAATAGATTTTATTAATCAAATCGTGATGTAATTCCGGACAAGCAATACCACTGCGAAAAAGTTCATATAAGTTCAAGAACTGTTCTAGAACGTCAAATGGCACTTCGAGAACTTGGGTTTTGGTTGGTAGTTCGAACACCGGCTGGGCCAATATCCTTTTTGACTCCGTCATGGATTCCTGGTATATTTCTTATAGCACTACCACTTTATCCAATCTGAGCCTAGAGCTGCTCTGAGTAATGTTGCAAATTCATTTGTGACAGAAAAAAATACTTTTGCCAAATGTCAGAAAGGAATTTGGCTCAGTCGGTGTTCAAACTCACTACCAGAACCCAAGTCCTAGAAGTGCCATTTAACATTCAAGAACAGTTCTTGAACTTAAATGAATATTTTCGCAGGGAAAGTATTTCGTCGGTGTTATTCTTGATTGCCGTGGTTACGAGAGTTCCACCGCCGAATGTTTTCGATCGCGCCTGAATAATTCCGACGTCGTGCGAATGTCATTAGGGGTGGGCGACCTTAGAATGATATACATGTATATTTTCTTGCTCATCAAATACTGGTCTGACTAGCTTACCAAACGGAGCCAGACATTATTACAATTTCTATCCCTTTCCTACTACATTTGGAAGTCTGTATTTATTTCGAAAAAAGTTTCTTTGAACATTTTGTTACCCATTGGCTAGTCGGGACCAGACTTCTACTTCGACTTAAGGCTTACGAACTGAGAATGAAAACACCACTTTCTAGCAAAACGAAATACATCAAATTACACACACTTGTAAATGCACTTCACATAAGTTGATTCACCATGCCGGATTTCAAGATTATGCTTCAAGAAGAAAATAATTTACAAATATATCTTTACTCTATATTCATATGCAAGAGAGGTAATTTTAGACATTTTTGTCAAATATTTCCATAAGTATGCGTTAATTCAAAATTCTAAACCATGAAAAATACTTATGTTTGTATTCGGAACGGAAATGTAACACAGTTTAGGAATTATTGGCAATTTTCAAATTTCGCCTCTGGCTCTGCATTTCATTCTCAGTTCGTAAACCTTAAACAGAAATTCGACTCATCCGATATCGACATAACGAGTGTCGACTGTGTTACACTCACCTCTGGATTCCACTTGCAGGACGGTTAAACAACTGACTAAGGCTGCAAACACCACTAATGTTTTAACAGAGGGTAGTTTCATCTCTTATCTGGAATAATAAAACGAATACACAGATGACAATAACAACAACAAAATATCAACAACAAAACGAACAAAACAAGCACACAATCAACCACAATTACAAACTAGCCAACAACAATAAAAAATGAACAA
The DNA here is from genome assembly GCA_963680895.1 of Fragum sueziense. NCBI lineage: Eukaryota > Metazoa > Mollusca > Bivalvia > Cardiida > Cardiidae > Fragum > Fragum sueziense. Next base: position 15,822,461 of record OY804594.1, read on the forward strand.
TATTTTATTTGTCAAAATAAAGGATGCTGGTCAAGACATGATTTGTATACAAATTATGTCTTGACCAGCATCCTTTATTATTATTATTATTTTTTTTTTTTTGGGGGGGGGGGGGGTTGATTGATTGCAAAGATTGATTCGAATTTTCGCTTGACAGAAGCCATCTACCTATTCAAGATGACCGATTCAAAGTACAAGTGAACGAGCTTGTTTAGAAACATTCGACACTCACGCGTTTCCGATTGTGCTATCGGGGCTCGGCACAAGGTCATTGAAATGTCTTTCATCCGTACGTACGAACAAGCCCGGGTTTTGATGTCCTCAGATTAGCTTGGGACTGCTGAACGAGCTTGTTTAGAAACATTCGACACTCACGCGTTTCCGACTGTGCTATCGGGGCTCGGCGCAAGGTCATTGAAATGTCTTTAGTCCGTAACAAGCACGGGTTTTGATGTCCTCAAACGACGAAGCTTTAGAAATTGCAGACAGAAATGAAGAAAAGGTTGATATTTAGCATTTTCTCTATTTAGCTCGATGATTTCTATTTCTTCATCCGTGGAACGTTGGTATTGTCTGTCGAAACAGCTTTTAACTTGTACCGTTCTAAAATTTTCTTTATTTGGGAAAAGGTTAGGGGAGACCTGGGCTAGTCCGCCCTCGGGGCATGTTCGGCCAGTGGCTCTGTAGAGCCTCTCGACAGAGATAGAGAGCCCGGAATTGTAATGTAACTTATGACGAAAGCTGTTCGCAGAAAGGTTTTGGTCGCATTGAATAGGAAAACATAGAAATTAGAACACATTTCTTATTTTTTGACACCATAAGTAAATTTTCCACATTTGAATAAATTTTCATTTATAGTAAATTGCGCCATGATTCAGATTTCTTTTTTGTATAATTATGAAGACAATCATGTCCTCTTTCAGATTTAAACTTAAGATGACGATTTCATTTCATCTATATGAATATGTAACGTGATGTTTCGATGAGGTCGGTCTGGGGCTAGTCCGAATATTAGGGTCGGGGCAAGTTCGGCCACGACCAAACTTGCCCATGAACAAAAAGAATGATCATGGTTAGAAAGACTTTTTCCTTTCTCATCTAAATATATCAATCGCAAAAACCTAACGAGTCAAAAATGGAAAAAAATCAAAACCCCTGGCCGAACTTGCAATGCCCCCCCCCTGCTTGTTACCCAAAATGCCCCCTTTCTTACGATGTTTGGCTGTTATACAATACCTTTTTTCAATTTATACCTTCATTTGGCTGTCGTATTCAGATTCCTTATAATTAAAACAGTCTTAAAATCCTTTATAATGAATTATAGCTCTGAGCATACCTAGCCCCAATAGTCGACCGAACTTGCCCCGTGCATGGGGCAAGTCCGCCCACTACGATCAAAACACTAAAACTTGAAATACTCTTTCTTGAAAAGAAACGTTTAAAAATGATAGGCGCAGTTAGAAAGGTTATCACTTGTAGAGCATGTATATATAAATTACACCCAAATAGCTCTCATAGAATCCAAAATATGAGCAATCGAAAAAAAGGGGACGAACTAGCCACGGTCTCCCCTAAAGCAAAATTCGAAAATGTAATTCAGTAGCGGTCAAAATCTTGTTTGTTGTTTTGTACGCTTACAATACATGTACATAACAACCATTTACATAACGCGAGGAAAACAATATGGTAAGAGGATATCACCTTTTTCTTGTTGTTTTCCTTGTAACGACTTTTTTGATATTTGACAAATTGTCGTTGTTAATGCAAAACCTCGTATCTCGTTTTTGGAACACTTTAACCGAGAAGGGGAAAATGTGGAATTACTTTTTCCAAACTGAAAGGTTTAACTTGAAATATGGACATATTGTTCACAAATAATGTGTCATTAACTGATCAGTAAAATATCTCAAACATGCCAACATGGTCTTTTAACTGGGCACCGATATTTTAGTCTACTTTGAAAATCGCAAAAATCGACATACGAGGTTTTGCATGCACACCGACGAAATGAGTGTAGGTCTAGAATTGAAGATTTTATGACATTTGAAACCAACATGGATCCAGATCAGCCTGCGTATACACACAATCTGATCATAACCCATGTTTATCTTTTATGGCTTTCCATAATTTTCAACAACGGTATAGCGCACGATGAAAGACCTGGCGGAGCATCTCTATCTCATCGATAGAAATACTCTGCCATGTCATTTGTCGTGAGCTATAAGAGAACGGTATAGAATCCAGATCACTTGAAATGAGGAAAACAAACATAGCTGCTTTTCAACGAAAACTTCGTAACTGCAGCTTAAAACAAGCTGCAGTTACGAGGTTTTCGTTGAAAAGCATCGATATATCTCGTGGATTATTTATCAGGCCGCCTAACTCAGAACCGTGATTAAATGGATAACAAATCACGGCAGAACATGGATTATTTCTTCAGTCAATCCGAGAACTGAAGAATAGATCTCGTAAAACGACATGATCCATTCGAAAGAGACCTTGTGATTTAAAGTCTTATATTGCTGGACAGCATTCACCTGTACCTGTCATTTATGAAATCAACAATTATTGTCGCACAGATTCGGTAAGCCGAGCCCGGATAGCTCAGTCGGTTACGTCGGAGTCTGTCAATCCAGGGGTCTCGAGTTCGAACCCCGGCTCGGCCAGTATCCATTCTGACATTTGACAAAAGTCATTTGTCTCTCACCAATGGGTGTGAATCATCTATGTGAGAGAGCAGCTGGAGGCTCGGTTTGGATATTGTGGTTGTACTGGTGCGAGAAATACCAGGAACCCATCGTTAGGTGCTCCAGCCGCCGCGATATGACCCTGGTAGTTGAAAACGGCGTAAAACCCCAATAAACTCAAACAGATTCGGTAATTTACGTGGCTTTGCATTCCTATATTAAATGTAAGGGCTTCTCGTGTTAATGTGGATAAGCAGTCTCGAATGTGAATTCAGAGGCGTAAAATTCAAGCAAAATACTTAAGGTAGAAAACCCGTAATGTGGCCATTTTGAGATTAATAAAACATCGGATTTTTTTTCGAGCGGTGTTGTTACGTATCCCAACTTATTCGGGCGCGGTCGTTAACATTCGGCGGTGGAAAGTTCCACCGCCGAATGTTTCCGACGTCGCCCGAATAAATCCGACGTTGCGCGAATCTCATTAGGGGTTGACTATCTTAAGGTCATGTTCCTGAAGGTGAATTCTGCTAAGAAATACTTTGATTGAAAAATCTTGCAATGTCACCAGTGCTATCGTACTAAAGATTTTTCACACGAAGAACAATCGGCTTTTCAACGGGCCGATCCGGGGGCTAACAACCTCTAGTTCGCGTCTAGTATTAAAGTTTTATACTGAAAAATCATTCAATGTCACCGGAACTAAAGCTAAATGATATGCGAAAAACAATCTGCTTATTAACGAGTCGGTCCGGGGGTCGAACCAACAACCTCGAGATCGTGTCTTGGGCTCTTCAAAGTTAATGAGAGGGGTCGGTTGGATACAGCAACCTTTTTTTCTGTAACCATTTCCTAAATAAGACATGATGTTGACATGTCTAAATTAGCATTGACAAAATAGTAAGACAAATGAAGCAAATGCTGGTAATCAAGATTTTCTCCATTTGATTCAATATTTATGTGCTACATTATGTCCATTATCAATATTACATTCTGTTGTCAGAAGCAAGTTTTCTATTGGACCACCCAAAGTTTTGCTGTTTGGGAAAGGGTTAAACCGATTGAAAAATTCTACAATATCATCGGAACTATTTGTCTTAAAGCTTAATTTTATGCGAAAAACAACCTGCTTATTAACGAGTCGGTCCGTGGGGTCGAACCAACAACCTCGAGATCGTGTCTTGGGCTCTACAAAGTTAATTAGAGGGGTCGGTTGGATACGGCAACCTTTTTCATAAGACCTTTTTTCAGGAATGTTATTATTTTTAAAGAAAGAATCGGTTGTTTTTTTAAAAACATTTTCATTTTAGTAAAACAAAAAAACAAGATTCCAAAAGTAATTTTGCTTTAACGTTAGAAGAATAGATTTTCCTTGGTATAAAACAACGGATAAAATGACGAAATGATTTCTCACGATGTTTAGTTCTTAAGCATTCATCTTGCGGAGCGTCAAAAGGCACCATTGTGTGGGAATGGGGTTCACTCTTGCGAAAGACAATTGGCCAGTGGAAACTTATTAACGAGCCAATCCGAAAACACCGAGATCGTGTCTTTGACTTTTAGCAAGGTAAACAAGGTATAAAAGTCACGTCCATATTTGTATAGGTCACGATGAATGACCTGGCACAGTATATCTGGCTATCAGCTCGAGATGCTCTGCCAGTTCATTTATCGAGACATATACGTGTATTGTCCAACTCAAAACACGATTCGTACTAAAACAGTGAGTACAGTGTGCTGTGCTCAAGTCCTTGGAATATAACAAGCCATTGACCTTTGTGTTTGGGAAAGGATTAAAGTCATGCGGGAAAACAATCAGGTAATTATCGGACCCATTCGGGGGGAGGAAACAACAACTCGTGATTTTGTTTTGGATGCTTCTAAATTAAAGGGACCTGTGCCAGATGTTTCAGACATCAGAACAACATTAGGACAATGCGATTTTGCCTTATTTTGTGTTAAATTGCATTGGTTGGAATTTTTTAGCGCTTCTAGCAAGTGTTTCACTTACTGCCTTGGAGCAGCTTTTTGTAAATGTTATAAGAAAATTAAATATGCGGGTAGATTATGCTATTTGGAAGTGCTAAATGAACTCGAAAGAAAATGTTGGGCAAAAAGGAGAAATTGCTTACTTTCAGTAATCTATTTGTTTTTTCAAGTTTTTCCGAACGATTTCTACCACGGCACGGAAACTACAGAGACAGAACCAATGTTTACGCACAGAATATCTTCGTGGGGGCATCTCTAGATGCACGGTTTTTAGTACATTTAAAAAAGTCTAAAAAAAAAAAATGTGAAAAAAATCACGCGATTCCGATACCTTTTGGTCAAAAAAGGAAAGGTATTGCAGATAAACATACAATTCGTCGCTTTTCAGCAAAAAACTCGTAACTGCAGCTCATTTAAGGTATATGACCCACCATTAAAACACCACTTTCTAGCCATACAAAATGCATTAAATTACACTCACTTGTAAATACACTTCACATAACGTGATTCACCGTGCCGGATTTCAAGATTATGCTTCAAGAAGAAAATAATTTACAAATATTATTTTACTCTATATTCATATACAAGGGAGGTAATTTGGAACATTTTTTGTCAAATATTTCCATAAGTATGCATCAATTCAAAATTCTAAACCGTTCAAAATGCTTATGTTTATATTTGGAATGGAAATGTAACATAGTTTAGGAATTACTGGCACTTTTGAAATTTCGCCCCTGGCCCTTCAGTACTAATGATGGGTTGTATACGTTAAGTTGCAGTTACGAGGTTTTTGCTGAAAAACAATGGTGTGCTGCTAAAAGAGAAAAATGTCCTCACCTCGACCCTATCAACCCCCTTCGCTAGATCTGCCCTTTCGTCCCTAATATAATGGACCTAAAACATTTAGGCAAACGAAGAAAACGACAATGACCGGAGCCGCGTTCTTTAGAGCGAGATTTGTAAGATTTCTTAAAACGTTTTGGATAAAGCGTTTTTAAGACCGAGAGTTGACCGAGCTGTTCCGAATGCTCCATATTTATACAAATGATGTCATTTGTATAAAGTATGGAGCATTCGGAACACCCCGGTTTATAAATTATGGAGCATTCGGAACAACTCGGTCAAGTCTCTTTTATATTGTTTCTATAGAATTGACTGAGGTGTTCCGCACGAAGTATAGGGTAATGGCGCATCCAACTGAGTGTCTTAAAAAGCTTCTCTAAAGAACGCTTTATCCTAAAATATCTTAAGAACTCTCAAGAAATCTCGCTCTAAAGAACGCACCTCAGTATTTTATCATTTTATATAAACTTTTTTTTACTAAACACAAGTTTTACATTTGTCAACATCCATTTTCGCCTGTTGCAACAACTCTGAAATCAATACAATTCTTGCTGTTTTGGAAAGTTTTAAAGCTGAGAATGTATAGACCTTGAGCCACCAATAACCCCTGCTCCCCCCAGGGGGAATTTTAAAGGGTATGATTTTCTGAAAGCTTATAACAAATGCTACAAGATGAGCGTTGTTTGCACTCTGGCCGTTGGGGCTTTTGGCTGTAACCCTTATCTAAAACCCTTAACCCTTTTAATTTTTTTATTCACATATACAAACATTTATTTGGTCATATCTTCATTGAATTTTGGCCTACATATGTCAATATGGTATCAAATGAAAGCTTATGACTTGCTCTCTCATTTGTAGTTATTTTATGCAAATTAGCTCATTTGCATATTCATAAATATTAATAAATTACCTTAAAATTGTCAATTTTTTATTAAAATTTGGTTAATGATTTCCAAAACAAGGCGTTTCTGTCCAGGGGGAATTTTGTAAACATGGTTTATCAGTAAGAACATTTTATTAGAAACATTTTGAGCCTTGTTTGCACTCTGGCGGTTGGGGCTTTTCGGTTTGACCCTTATCTAAACCCTTAACCCTACCAAATTGTTCATTCAAATTTTGAAAATAAATTTGGTCATATCTTGGTTGAATATTTTACACACAGATGTCAGAATGGTATCAAATGAAAGCTTATGACTTGCTCTTTCATTTTAAGATATGTTATGCAAATTAGCTCATTTGCATATTCATGAATATTAATTATTTTTCCTAAAATTTGCGATTTTCGACCAAAATCTGGTAAATACTTTCCATAACAAGACACTTTTGTGCAGGGGAATTGTGTAAACATAATTACTCTTAAAGTTAATCATATATGAAACATTTTGAGCGATGTTTGCACTTCGGCTGTTGGGGCATTTGGCCAAAACCCTTACCTAAACCCTTCACCCTATAAAATTGTTCAGTCATTTCAAAACGTTTTTTATCATATCTTGGTTGAATATTGACCTACAGATGTAAGAATGGTATCAAATGAAAGTTATGACTGTCCCAATAATTTGTCATAACTTTTATGCAAATTATCTCATTTGCATATTCATGAATATTTATGACATTACTTAAAACTGTGACCTTTTTAGCGGGTTTTTGGAAAATACTTTAAAAAACATTGTGTTTCTACTCAAGGGGAATCATGTAAACATAGTTTATCTTAAAGAACATTTCATTAGAAAAATTTTGAGCAATGTTTGCAATCTGGCTGTTGGGGGGCTTTAGACCGTGACTCTTATCTAAACCCTCAACCCCATCAAATTTTTATTTGAATTTTCAAAACGTTTTTGGTCATATCCTGATTGAACAGTTACTAACAGATGTTACTACGGTATCAAATGAAAGCTTATGGATGACTCTTTCAAGTGCTATTATTTTTTATGCAAATTAGTTCATTTGCATATTCATAAGAATTAATTATTTTCCTTAAAATTGTGATTTTTCAACGAAAACATGCTAAATACTTTCAGAAAATACCTTCAGAAACATGGCGTTTCTGTTCAGGGGGAATTATGCAAACATGATTTATCTTAAAGAACATTATAAAAATAACATTATAAGCGATGTTTGCACTGTGGTAGTAGGAGCTTTTGGCAAAACCCCTTATCTAAACCTTTAACCCTATCAAATTGTCAATTGAATTTTCAATATGTTTTGGTCATATCTTGATCAAAAATTGACAAACGAGGGATGATCCAAAAGTAATGTCACAGTGCCTATAGTTTGGTTATTCGGCGTGTTCTTGTACATATAAAGACTTGTAATTCAAGCTTATACTATTGGAAATATGCTTTTCTGAATTATTTCAATATTTTTTATATATCCGAGAAAATAAAATGCTAAAAAAGATTAACATCGTGCTTGTGCGCCGCACGCCATAAAGTATTCGTTTGAAGACTATTATTACTTTATGTTCTATCATTATATTTAAAGAAATACCGCTGCAATTAAGCTGATATTCAAATGACACAATGTCGTGATATTGCTAAGCCATTTTAGAACGTTTCAATAAAATCTGTGCGTTGAAATACTAAATAAATCTTATTGAATTCATCACTCGCAATCAGGAAAATGGCGGAATCGGATAAAAGCCCACAACGCGCAATCCCGAACTTTTGCTAAAGGCTTGGCAAAAAGCCGATTGGAGCAACAGAAACAATAAATTCAACCAAAAAGAACGGATTGTTAATAGGATTCTCGTCTACCGTTGGTGCAAGCGTTTTTGGGAGTGAGGATGGGTCCTTTGAAGATGAAAAATGAGCCGTTAGACGTGTGGAGCAGCGGAGTGACGCCAACGTCCATATGACATTTGCGTTATTTCCGCATCCTTAGCTGAATTTAAGAGGAATTAATCACGTCGATCTTAAAAAAACTGGGACTAAATTTTTTATTCAAGGAATGCATTCAAGACATTGCTGAATGACTTGTTTGCATATGCAATGATGAAGTGGATCGAACGCCATGAACGTTGCATTAAATACGAAAGGCAATATTTTGAGAAGGAATAGATTTTGACGTCGATGACGTTGTGTGTTGTGCGGCGCAGGACACCGATGCGCTATGTAAAAATGCGGTTTATATTTGTTATATAAAGCGGAACTTTATGAAAATTTGTGTATGAATTAAACGCATGTTAATCTAACGGCATGTAAAATTGCATGACGATACGTTCTTAAAATCACCGACAACAAGGTTTGTGACATTACTTTTGGATCATCCCTCGTACAAACGTCCTAATGGTATCAAATGAAATCTAGTGAATTGCTTGTATATTGGCAGTTTGCTCATTTGCTTATTCATGAATATTATTGATTCTTTAAATGTTTGGGATAAAACCACATTTATTGTGGAAAATCCATAAAATGTAATCCATTTGACAGTGCTAACGTATATATTATATAGTAACCCTGTTATGTTAAGTACATAGTAGCCCTGTTATGTTTAGTACAATAAAAGTTGATGATTCAGCATTAAATAGAAATTCTAATGTTGATCTATGTCGGTTTCCATTATGATAACCTAGCCAAACTCCCAGAGTGTAAGTAATTCCAAGATTGCCACCAAGTGTGATGTTAATCATTTTTGGTCAAAATGTCCTAGAACAGTGCAAACAGTTAGTGTCTTAATATGGGATGTAGCATTTAAATATCAGGAATGTATTGAACTGAAGATATCCTTGAAAACATATGCCATATTGAAAGATATTGTATATGCATCTCAAGGGAACTATTTTCAATCCATTGTGAGGTTATATACTATGCTGAAAGCACATATAAGACATTTATAAGTTCGGAAGAATTTTAATGTACATTCAGCATGGGCTGTCGGTAGTATGGATCAGTTCACAGTTCACATCTGTTCTGATCTGATACAGACAAATAAATGCATCGTAAATGACTGCAATAATCTTTTGATCGCAATCGTTTATTGTCTGTACTCTAGCTACATACATACAGCGAGTACATTTCTTGATTTATGCATCTGATACGTAGGCTTTACATATGGCACCCCAAGTTAAATTATCTGAAGTTAAAATACCTCAACAGAGCATAAAGGAATGGTAACACCAGTGTCCCTGATCTGTCAGCCACATATCAAATACACTTAAGGCCAACAAATTGACTTGGCTATGAGGAATACACAAGGAAAGGCTCTCCAGATGGAACAAAATCATGCTGTTTTCTCAATGTGAATTGCAAAAAATGGAGCTTGACAATTGCTTAACAATGTTATTCTGCTATATGTTTGCAATTTGTCTACATTCCAGGATCTCTATTCAGCCAATAAAAATTACTAAAATAATTGAAATAATTAATTTTATATACTATGTGTATTAGAATAAAGTATCGCAGGTTAGACACCTTTGTATCATCATATGGCATTTAATAAAATGTTAATGTTCAAAGTCCTATTTTGCGGCAATTTTGGATTCATCAAAGGATAACATTTTGTCAACTAAACTAGATATAAGCAAGAACACCAGTACAATACATGGAATCAATTAAACTTATTTGCACTTAAACAATAAAGATTTAAAAAATCAAATGGAAACTAAATACATACATTGATAATAAGATTTATAGGAACAAAATATGATGGGTTGCACACTTTAAAATCGCAGTTACTTCGAAACAAAACATCAAATAGATCTCAAACAAGGCTTAGATGTTCTAGTAGTAGATATATGCTATCAGAATTGTTATCTTTTTCCTTTAATACTTCATCACTTGATCCATAACCCTTTCCAAAACAAGACCTTGTTTTGACGTCCCTAATAGAAATGACTTGGGAAAACATTGAAACAAAAGAAAAAAACTTCTGATAAACCAGCAGTTTTTCCTTTGCTTCAAAGTTTTCCTTCATTATACATATATCAACTCTTTATCAACATCCATTTTGTCATCTCCAGCAACTTTCAGATTGGACCATCCTAAGATTTTGCTGTTCGGGAAAGGGTTAAGGGAGATGCAAAAGCCAATAATGTTTTGTATATATGTTTTGGATAGAAAACATTGTGGAAAATGAAGGAATTGCTTGTCGCTACTTGAGTATTTTATTCATTTCCCATGATATTTTCCATAGCCACTATGTTTTGAGGCTTCAAAAAATGTCATCATGTATGAAATTTAGTCATACTCATAAAAATGAAAAATCAAACTTACTTTTACAATAGAATTGTTTTATTCCTTGATTTTTTTTTTTAAAATTTAATCCAAAACCGCGTACATGTCAAAAATCCATAACTAAAAATGACCCATGCTGACCATTTTTTGCTGACAGAATTTGGCCACGGGCCATTTGAACGTGTGAAATAATGTCTTTTCCATGTTAAATGTCCCTTCACGCGATTTTAAATTTAAATTTAAAAAGCAAACTGATATTTAGCAATTTTTTACACATTTGATTTTTTTGAGCCAGGTTAAATACAGAATAAAATCGGAATATCACAATGTGCTAAATATTGATTGAAAAAAATGAAATACAGTTTTATAAATTGAATAAAATAACCTAATGAAAAGGCCAGTATCATCTTTCTTTTTCGTTTTCAATCTGCTGCAACATTTCTGCCACCCTCCTTTTCCAACAAATGAAAATGTGTATATATATCGTCGCTTTTCTACTAAAACCTCGTACCTGCAGCTTGTTTTAAGCTGCAGATACGAGGTTTTTGCAGAAAAGCAGCGAATTGTGCTCTTTATTTCCTCTTCATAAGAGATTAAATAACATAACTTTGAGAATACAAACAAAACAGAAGGATACATATAGAGAAAAGAAGCACTCTAGCTACCACACACTTTCCTTCAAACACACACGCGTATACACTCACTTGCATAATTCAATGAAAATTTTCCGAGTTCTTTGTTTGCGTAACTCGATTTTATGGTGTTCCCTCGGGACGAAAAAGAAATACCGTGGAAGCATAATCGAGTAACTGATTATATGCCCCAAGAGACATACAAAACGACAAAGATGTTGCGTTTCTGGAAGCAGTTACCAACAGACTGTCAACAGGGTAGATTATTACATGTACCAGGTTAGTTGCCTAGCATAGTATGATAATTATCTGGCTATCAGACAGATTATTATTTTCGGAAACTATGCATGCCATCCTGGTTCGACGAACACGTAAGCTTAATCAGACATAAGATATTCTTAAGCAAAATAATGACATTTTACTTCAAATACATGAGGCAAGAAGCGTATAAGGTGTACACACGAATGTATGATGTCGATATAAGCAGATTTCCGTTAGTTTAAAACTATCAAACAATTCAAATTAAGCTAGAATGCATATTTGAACTTGTAACACAAAGAAATGTGGACACATTCGATTGCTAAGATTGCATAAGATACTCTATATGTGATCTTCTGTCTGGGAGGGTTCATAATTTTCTTCCATTAACATTTGAAATTGACTCTTATTTGAACTTGTTTTTATTTCATCAAGTACTGATTATCCGAAGTATGTAATTACAGTATTACAGAAGATTGTTCTTGATTTTGCAAGTTTTGACATGAAAAAGATTTTATTAGACAAGCACCGGTTGTACATAGTCGTTACCACAATAAATCGATGCTTTTCAACGAAAACCTCGTATCTGCAGCTTGTTTTAAGCTGCAGATACGAAGTTTTCGTAGAAAAGCGACGATATTTATACTAATGGCAAAGACGGAGCAGAGGTCGAGTTGGTCGGCATGTTGACGGGAGTCACTCCAGTACAAGTCGGTGTGATCTAGTGCGACCGGGTTGATTAGTTTTACTTAACTTGCACCAACCTGCATTCGATCACTCTGACTTGTACGTCTCCAAAAATTGATCTCAAACGACAAGAAAGAGAACGGATTAGCAACAAGAAAGTTATTGCAAAATTTCTCACCCGAAGCGAGGCTAGTCGAGTCGTAGCTATAATTCATTCCATGATGCACAATCTCCACCGTGATAAATGCATCATGGACTGAATAACAACTACTTAGCCCCGCTTTAGGTAAGAAATTCTGCAATAACTTTCATATATCTGCAACAATTTTCAAACGGTTGTTGTATGTACCCCGTCTTACTGAGCTCTTTCCTCTGTTGTGTGACATATACTGAACAAAAGTGAAAACGCTACACTGCAAGATTTCTTATTTCTGGAAAAGATTAGAACTATTAACATAAAATGTATTTTGACGTTATTTCCTAGGCTTCCAGCAATCGTTTTGTCGAAATTTCATTGTCCTGTCTCCTTTAATGTTAGAGTTACAGCCCTTAATGCGTTTAGAGCTAATTTCATCTAATACCGCATATGCGCATGCGCAGAAAATTATTATCATTATTTTTTCGGAATAAGCCATACCAGGGTTGCCAAAAACACTTAAAATCTCATTTATCTCTTGTAGCGAGCTCTAAAATCAAGGTCCAATCTGTCAATTTTGCAAATTATCTCCCTTTGACATAAACAAATAGGGAATTGAAAATGTTTGGTATTCACAAATTTATCACGGTTTTCGATTGTTTTTTTGTCAACATCATGCAGGCCTTACAGGGGATATTTGAACCATTTCTTCACCTAGGATTGTTCCAAGATGTCCATGCAATAGCGATATCAATTTCCTATGGAGATTACATTGTAAATCTTTCAAGCTTTGGAAGATAATGAAAATTCTGCTTTTCAAACATCATTTTATAAACGCTGAAACAATTTTATGCAAGCTTCTTTACATTTCCTGACTGGTAACTTGTCAGACTACCATTCAGTGCAGTCCGGCTTGGTTTGCATTCTTCTGCTTGGATTTCTGAAGGTTTAGATTTCCGTTCAAATTGTACACCTGAAAAACGGACCCCTGTCACATTAAAAAGGTCCGTTTTTCATCCCCGTAATTAGGAGCCACAAAACGTTTAGTGCTTGGCACAACCAAGTGAATGAACAATGTGAAACACTTTCATTTGATTTCTTTACTTGTTGTATTTAGAAGAAATATGACAAGCAAAGTAGGTGTAGCGTTTTCACTTTTGTTAAGTATATTTAAAAACTTTGTGTACTTTTCCCAAAAATTGATCCAACCGACCAGGAAAACGATCTGACTTTTTTGTTTTTCTGGTCAGTTGGGACCATTTTTATGAAAAAACAGAAGGATTCTACAACTAGGCCATACATCCGGTGAAAGAAATCAGTGTGCATGCAACAGATTGCTTGGAATTTGACACAGAAATAAGAAAGGCATTGTGCCGTATATGTAATCCACACAATCTCTTTATCAGCTTAACAGTGAACTGAACTGTTAAATCGAAATTTTGATTGACAGTAGACGGCTAAAGCATATGACTACTTTTCTTCCAAAACCTGATTTAAAATCTATTAATGATTAATTATGAAAACAAGCTGTTGTTATAGCTCACGATAAATGACATAGCAGAAAAACCATGGTTTATAGCCAGCGATGCCCTGCAAGGTCATTTATCGTGAGCTATAAGCGTTTTAAAAGAAACCCGACCAAATGCGGAAGTTGTACAAGGTGTGTTAATAATTACATAGCCAAAATTAAGAGATCACCCCATTAAGTCGGTCAGATAGGAGTGTACCAAATACATGCACCACTACCACGGTGGAGATTGTGCATGATGGGATGTATATCGAAAACCGACAAATTTGCCTCGCTTCAGGTAAGAAATTGTGCAATAATGTTCTTATTTATACGCCAATATTCAAGCGGTATATTGCATGAACCCCGCATTACTGATCTCTTTCCTCAGATATATGACTTGTTTGTAGGACCTTTGTACTATGTCCAGAAATTGATTCCAACCGACCAGAAAAACGACAAAAAATCAGGCCCTTTTTCTAGTCGTTTGGGATCGGTTTTTGAGAAAAGTACAGGAAAGTTTCCAGATAAGTAATATATCCGAGAAAAGTGCTCAGTAAGACGGAGTACATGCAACAAACCGCAGAAAAATTGACGAATAAATAAGAAAGTGATTGCACAATTTCTTACCTGAAGCGTGGTTAATTTGGCCGTAGTCGTTACCATTTCGCTTTCTGGTCGGCTGGGACAATATTTCGGAAAAAGGACCATGAGTTATCTAATATGTCATACATCCGACGAAAGAGCTCGGTAAGGCGGGGTACATGCAGCAAACCTTTTGAAGATTGATGCACAAATAAGGAAGTTATTGCAGAATCGAGATTATTTTGTCCGTATTCGTTATCCATCCCAAGATGCACAATCTCCACCGTGACTACTGACCTTATTAATGTTAAAATAGGGCCAAATGTTCATCTTTGCATGTTTATTTAGCCTTTTCCAAACAAGACATGGTTTTGACAAATCTAATAGAAAGGAATTGAGAAAACGTTGAGACAAAAGAAGAAAATGCTGATAATAAAACATTTTCTACTTTTGTATCAATAATCTCCGTACTATATTTTACACGATTCTTATCACCGATATCAATTCCCGTCATCTTAAGGATCCTTCAAATTGAAGTCAATTACAATTTTGCTGTTTTGGAAAAGGTTAATCATAATTAAATACTCAAACGGTGTAAGTCGATAATTGCCTTCACAAGCAATAGAATATGTTTTTGTACAATTCTCCCAACCAATGAGCAAAATTATTAGAATGATAGAGATAAGATTTCTTAATAAGATTCAATGATGATTGCTCCGTTTTAATTATCATATCGATAGTTGCGTGGCAGAGAAAATGGGGAACCATAAAAATGAAAATACATGTAATCACAGATTGGCCAAAACCTACCACTTGATTCTTCTAAAGTTAAGAATTTTCGATTTTTTGTGCTTCTTCAACATATTTAAGTATTCTTTAGGTTTTCTGTAGTCTTTTAATGCTCTTGAAGACTTCCTGGGCGATATCTATCTGCTCGTATGGGCACAGAGAACAATACATCTTTAGGCACGTTTTGGCGATTGTGGACGTTTAATTTCCGATGTTACTATTATATGTTATCTATTACATGAAATGTATGAAATTATGGTGTCACCTGCTACGTATGTCGAACAACAGAAATGCTTTTAATTGTTATAAGATGATTAAGTCATTTGCTGAATGAAAATAATAGATAAACATGGGCAATCAAAGTAAAAAAAAATATTTTATATGGCTTTGGATACGTTTGGATATTCATATATGGATTCAGGAATTTTAAAAAATGTAGTCATGCATAATATAAATAAAGAAAGGGCCGGACAGCGACTATACACCCAAACACAGTTCCAATTTGTTACTAAAAATAGTAACACTTTTTGATGCCAGATCGAGGCTCTGACCCAAATGAGAGCAAAGCATCCAACGTGCAATGGAAATGAACGGAGGAAAGAAGAAGTTTAAGAGGGATCACACTCCGTGTAGTGATGATTCCTCTGTGAATCTCGACGGGATATCATTGACTGACTTCCAGTTATGGTCTTTACCGGCTTTTAAGTCATTTTTGACCCTCCGATAAAGTAATAACCACGGATCTTTTGAGGACCTAGCCGCAAGGTTCAACTGTCATTTTCACGTAAACCCCCCTTCCCCAACAAAAAATGTATGAAACATGCCATTTTCAGTGTGAAGATGACAATCTCAGTACCGAAAGGCTAATGTAGATAGATAGATCTAATTCATTATATGTTAGATCAATTTGATTAGAAAAGCATTGCTCTAGCCTCTTAAATCCCATTTCCCAAACGACAAATCATTTACACTTTTCAAGTTTGACAACGGCCTTAACCCTTTCCTTAACGGCACCTGATTCAATTTGGAAGCTCTTGCAGACAGCAGAATGGGCATCTTGAAAGTAGGATTTTTGTATGTGCAAGGGCGAATCTAGAGAGGGCGGGGAGTTCGGGATGTCCGCCCCCGCCCCCCTGGAATCAGCCGAAAATTGAGTGTTGACTATATAATTAAAGCGTCAATATTATGTTATATATAATTTAACACATTTAAGTCATCATTTGGGCTTGGACCCTCCTCCCTGGCAATTGGGCTTGGACCCCTCTGAAAAAATCCTGGATCCACCCTTGTGTGCACGTACATAGGGGCTTAATGGGATAATTATAGTACAGAAAACGTTGAGACAAAAGGAGAAAATGCTGATTAAAAGTATTTCATTATTTTACCTCTTGAAATGATTTCGAAACAATCTCTGTAAGACAGTCAAGGGCGGACCTAGAAGGGGGTCGCGGGTCCGGACCCCGCCATGAATAGGTCGAAAATCGAATTTTGACTATACAACGTTAGTACAGAATATATACCGTTACACAATTCACAAATTTAAAGTCATCTTTTGGGCTAGACCCCCCCCCCCCCCTTGACAAAAATCCTCGATCCGCCCTTGACAGTCAAAACATTAACATTTCTTGTTTGGGTAAGGTTTAAAACATTTTTCTTTTCAATTCTTTTTTAATTTAACACCTCCCAACAATAGTTCAGCCAAAAGTTTATTTATAATTGTCCACGCTCCGAGGCTGGGAATCCATCCTGTGACCTGTCCATTATTGGCTCTAATCTAGAGCACAAACACATGCACATATTACCACTCACACTTGGACAGTACTAAGGAGCCAACTTGCTTCTGCAAAACTGATTTTATTTGGTTTTCAAAAGCAGTAGCTCATCCTGAACCTGCATGGTGGTAATGGGCGATGGAGACAGGGTACGAATGATTACAAGCCAAAAAATCTCTTTTTTTTTCAATCAAAGAAGCAAAAATATTCCTGTAACTTAAAACTCTAATGATTAACGTAAATGACTGCATAAAAAATTCTTGGTACTTAGGCAGAATAAATGAAAAATGTTCGCGTGAAAATAACGACTCGCCAAATGAATTATATAGTGAAACGACCACGCGACCTTTTGTTTGCTCTCTTCATACTCAGGTCACGGTTAAAAAATTGGAACTGTATTTGGGTGTATTTTAAGGGAACGGATGTTGTTACAAGCACATCTGGTTTCCTTCACAGGGTATGATTAATTCACAAGAAAGTGGAACCAGGGTTGATTGCGTCACTTCCGTACCTTCAAAAATTGGCAACTGTCCAACAATTTCATTATTTATGTTATAATATGACTTTATTTTTTGCAAGTTGTTAAAATTCGCGAATTAAGTGTCTATGGTTTCGATCGCACAAGAAATAGGAGACGATTCTTTTTTACCTTTGTTTAAACAACGAATGACGGACTGCGCGAGACAAGACTAGCACAACGACATTAACAATTCTACACATGAGGCGCGTTCTTTAGAGCGATATTTCTTAAGATTTCTTAAGGTGTTTTGGATAAAGCGTTTTTAAGACCGAGACTTTGACCGAGCTGTTCCGAATGCTCCATATTAATACAAATGACGTCATGATGACGTCATTTGTATAAAGTATTGAGCATTCGGAACACCGCGGTTTATGAATTATGAAGTGTTCGGAACAACTCGGTCAAATCTCTTTTATATTGTTTGTACAGAGTTGACCTAGGGGTTCCGCACGAAGTATAGGGTAATGTCGCCTTCCATTGAGCGTCTTAAAAATCTTGCTCAAAAGAACGCTTTATCCTAAAATATCTTTTAAAAAGGGACATTTCATTCCGATTTCAATTTTTTAAAGTATGTCTTGATGCCAAGATTGGTTATTCTAATGAGTATAAATACTAATAGTTTATTTAAGTTGTTGCCAATAAGCGAGAAACACGCATTTAAGGTTGAGACATAATCGATAAATTGCATATATAAATCAGAACTGTTGTCCACAACAATTTGTTCAATTTCAACACAAAAATATAAATTTCTCGTAAACGGCGCAATATTTTTGCTTGAAATTTTCAGAATTTTCATAAGGAAATATGCTCTTTCAGATAAAAATAAAAGCTAAACTTATGACAAAAAATTCTGAAATGTCACTTTAAGCAATCTCAAGATATCTCAATAAATCTCGCTCTAAAGAACGCACCTCTGATGTGACACTAACAACAAACATTTTTAATCTGTTTTAGAGCATGAAAAATATTTAATATTTGACGTACCATTTGAGCTCAGAAAAGCTGTAGCACGTTTCCGTTAATCCAATCATAACTTAAACATTGAGTTGGGAAGAACAGATTGTACATCATGAGGTGGATAACAACTACGGCAAAATAAGTCCCACTTCAGGTAAGAAAATGTTCAATAACTTTCTTATTTCTTCAAATTTCAAGCGGTTTGTTACATGTACCGAGACTTATTGAGCTCAAAATTTGATCCAAACCGACCAGAAAAACGAAAATATAATAAGTTTTTCTGGTCGGTTATGATAAATCTTTGGGGAAAGTACAAAGCGTTTTTAAATGAGGAAAGAGGCGGGGTGCATGCATCAAACCGCTTGCAAATGACGCAGACAAAAGGTTATTTCACAATTTCTTACCTGAAGCGTGTTTGATTTGGCCGTAGTTGTCATAATTTCGTTTTCTGACGGCTGGGATCAATATTTGGAATTTGGATTCTACAAATAATTCATATATCTGATAAAAGATCTCAGTAAGGGGGGTTGCACAAGTAACAAACCTTTTGAAAATTGATGCAGATACAAGAAAAAGTTATTGCAGAATCTTTACAAGTGTCGAGATAAGTCTGGCCATATTTGTTATCCATCCCATGATGCACAATCTCCACTGTGATAGGGGGTTGGTTAGAAAATAACAACAACGCAAAAAAAAAAAAACCAACAACAAAAAACAAAAAAAACCTTGTAGAGTCTATCCCCTCTTTTCAATTGCACTGATTGAACTCAGCTGTGGGGGTCGGCTTTAATCACCGGAAGCACGAAACCTACAACTTGTTTACTGGTAGGTGACATCGGTTTGCGTGGGTTTGAATCGCAGTTTGGCTCAAATGTACTTGAAGACATTTAGCATCATGATTATGAAACACAGTGCAGAGCTACAGATAAGAAGTGATAAAATCGATCTTAAATCTAAAGCGCATGTTGTGGTTACTCATTTGAATTGTCTCGATGATATGGCGCGCGAATAGGGTCTAAAGTCAAAATAGCGGTCTACCCTTATATTTTTAGCGGTCTACCGATAAAAATATCGGTCTACCCATAAAATAAGGGTAGACTGCTATTTCAATTAACGGTCTAGCGATGAATTAACGGTAGACCGATAATTATTTTTTACCCTTCTGCTCGAAATCTCATTAGCCAATCAAATGGCTCGTTACATCCTCAACACACCGGAAATATCAACGACCGTATAGTACAAGCTCTGTGATTGGCTATCGAAAAAATAGGGATCTACCGATAAAAAAAGCGGTCTACCGGTAATTTTATCGCTAGACCGTTAATTGAAATAGCGGTCTACCCTTGTTTTATGGGTAGACCGATATTTTTATCGGTAGACCGCTAAAAATATAAGGGAAGACTGCTATTTTTAGCGTTCTACCCCTATTTTAATTATAGGTCTAGCGCTTTATTGACTTTAGAGCCTTTTCGCGCGCCATACGATGAGACGATTCAAATGAGTACACACAACATACGGTTTTGTGAAAACTAAATGATATATTGGATTTTGGAAAAGTAATTAATTACCCTCTCATATCTGGAGCTCTGAAAGTGTCCTTATGTGACTCTCAGCAGTAGGTTATTATCGCGTGTTTCTTGAACCTGGGATAGTTAGTGGCGAGCAGATACCCCCCCCCCCCCCTTTGTTTTTCTCACCACAATCCTCTGCAAATGTTTGTCAAACCAAGGAAAACGTGATTGATCGCTGTTGTACTTTTCCATGGGTAACAAACATGACCAAAACAACATGATCACAGTTACACAAATTGTACGTTCAATGTCATAACTTACGAGGGTTGACTGGTAAGTAGTGAGCCTCTCGTATAGAAGGGGTCAAGCAAGGATGTCTATTTTCAGCCCCTGTATTCCCTGGCTATATAAAGGTGTGCAGCCGAAAACTGGTGTCATTTGGTCAGTTTATGTTGAAGAGGTAGCACTCTACAGTAAACAGGGCAAGTGGCGTTTGCAACATGGACAAGGTCGCTGAAAGAGCAGTTATTCAATATCTGTATAAAAAGGGTCTAACTTCGAAGGCAATCCATGCAGATATGGTTTTAACACTAGGGGATGATGCCCGTTCGTATACTACAGTAAAGAAATGGGTAGGGGAATTCAAGCGCGGTAGGCAGAGTCTCGAGGACGACGTCCGCCCTGGAAGGCTTGTCACCGTTGCAACACCAGAAATGGTCAATAAAATCCATGATATTGTTATGACTGACAAGCGGGTTAGAGAGAGATATATAGCCAGTAAAACAGGTATTTCACAGGAAAGAGTTCATTCAATTCTCACGGGAAACCTTGAGATGAAAAAGCTCTCTGCCCGCTGGGTACCAATGCTTTCGTTTCGGTATGGAGCGAGGTATCTTAAACACTCAAGTACGCACTACGTAGCCAACCCGGTGTGACATGTTCTCTCCCATACGGGTTTATCATTTGTATGGGAGGAATCTGTCAGTCCGAGCAGTGCTGGAATAAAAATATTGCCAAAAATGAAAGATCTTAATGATTTGATAAATTATACATATTTCCATGTAACTAACTACAATCTCTTAGTGTAATACGTGCGGTGTACCTCCTTCGACAAAATTCTCATACACAGAAGTTTGTGGGAGGGGATGCAACGCTACGTCATATTTCAATTTCTTTTATAAAACCCTTTGTACATCTAACACTTTTGTATATTTCCCTCCACACGTTTGTAAACATTTACCTCATGTATTCCTGTACAGGAACTGAGTGAAATAAATAATTTGTATTTGTATTGTATTGACAGTTGACCAGAAGCACGCTATAGGCGCAATTTGTCACATGCTAATCGGAGTCTTTTAGAGGTAGACCCAGATAACTTCCTGCAGAGGTTTGTGACTATGGATGAAACTTGGGTCCATCATTTCACCCTAGAGTCAAAACAACAGTCCAAACAATGGAAGCACCCTGGCTCACCCCCACTCAAAAAGGCAAAGGCTGTCCCATCAGCAGGAAAGGTTATGGCTTCGGTTTTCTGGGATGCTGATGGCATCTTGATGGTATATTATCTACAAAAGGGCCAAACTATTAATGAACAGTATCATGCATCACTTTTAATGCAACTGAATGAAACCGTCAAGCTCAAACGCCTTTGAAAACTTAGCAAAAGTGTAATGTTCCACCAGGACAATACCCATGTTCAGAAATCTGCCATCGCCATGGCTGCCATCAATGACTGTGGGTTTGAACACCCGCCTTATTCACCTGATCTTGCTCCATCAGACCTTCATCTGTTTGCACATTTTAAAAGAGCTATTGCTGGTACCCACTTTCAGTCAAATGATGTCGTCATTCATGCAGCGGAGGCCTTTCTGAACGATCAGGAGAAGGAATTCTACATAAGTGGCAGTGAGGCCTTAAAACATCGCTGGCAAAAGTGTATAGATAAAGAAGGGGATTATGTTGCAAAATATATATAAAATCGTTTGACAGTTACAATTCAAACCTTTCTATGTGAGGCTCACTACTTATCTGTCAACCCTCGTACCAGTAGACAACAGAGCTAGGCTACTTTTTCGATCCCCTTAAAGGCTGATTACGAACAAACGTCAAGAGAATTACTGGGCCCATACTGTAATAGGACACATGGGTTAGTTTTAAAATAATGAATTAGGAATGTCTACCCCCTCACTGGTGGTGAACTAAAACATTTTTGCTACAACAAGGTGTAGATATTTTGCGTTTAAATCATAATCATAATTAATGTGAGTTTACAGATTTTTTTCTAATGACAATGAAATTGTTCTAAAAAGAGACAGGGTTTACCGTTTTGTATTGACAAACTGTCGGTGTTGTTATAAAATCTCGTAACTACGGCTTCGATAAACACCGACGGAATACATTGTTCGCGAAAAAAACGTCCCTCGCTTTGGCCGAGTTCACCACCAGTGCCCCTCTTATTAGCTATTGCTCTGGGTTGATTCATATGGTTTTCTACTTTTTAGGAAGACTTGGCTAGCAATTTCATAATGCATTCGAAAACAAGACTTGCGATCGACGTCCATGATAGCATTGTATTTGGAAATTAACATGAGATAAGAAGAAACTTCCAATCATAACAAAGTTCTTCTTTTTTTCTCTATATTTTATATTCTTTAATATTTATATTTCTACCGATGATATCTTTTATCTTATCATCTGCAAATAATTTCAAGTTGGATCAGTCCAAAATGCTGGTTTTCAAAAAAAAAAAAAGTCCAAAATGCTGGTTTTCAAAAAAAAAAAAAAAAAAAAAAAAACCGCGCAACTGCAGCTTAAAACAAGTGTGTGTGTGTGTGTGTGTGTGGGGGGGGGGGGGTGTTGGGGGGGAGGGGGGGGAGGGGGGGGGGGGTGTTGAAAAGCGACGAAATGTTCATCATTTTGCAAAGTGTTGTTTGTAATAGGGAACCATTTTATCAAGTAGGCCTAAACCGTAACGTAATTTTCGGACAAACAGTAGTTTTTCGTAGGTGCTATAATACATTCAAAGTTAACGAGAATCGATACAAATATTTTGGTTTATTTTAGGTTGGACAGGTATCAATGTGTGTAAGTCGTTACTACAAATAGACACATAATACGTCCTGCCACCCCTATTTTCCGTTATCGATCTAGTCTCTCATTAGTAAAAGATTTTTAATTGTTTATATTATAAACTCTATGAGATTCTATCACAGCACCGATGGTTATAAAAACATAATGTTAAACCGAGTCTATTTTTAGCATAAATTTATTGCTATTTCATGTGATCCTGTCATACTCCGTCTCATGGCTGGATGGTGCTCGAACCAACGCTACTGGAATCTAATACACCGACTTTAGTTTTTCTGAAAAGGTAAAACAAAATAATAATAATAATAATAAATAATAATAATAAATAATGATAATAATGATAATGATAATAATAATAATAATAATAATAATAATAATAATAATAATAATAATAATAATAATAATAATAATAATAATAATAATAATAATAATAATAATAATTATAATACATCACTTCGAGAACCATGTGATACAAGAACAACAAAAGAAATTGCAGAAAATCTGAGACAAGTCTGTTAATACTTGACCGATTTGAATATGGTTTAAAAATGCAAGATATTTTCTGATTGTAGTGGGTTTTTAACAACAGCTGATGGAAAGATTATTGACGAGCAAACAAAACTTTGTTAGCTCGCCAATAACTATTTTATCACGTGTTGTATGAAAGAATTACCACATCCAACAAATCTCTGACATTTTTACAGCCACTCTTCTTCAAACCAATTTCAAATAATTCACGTATTAACAGATCTATTCAATTATACAATTGTTCTAAGCTACAGGTACGATGTTTTCGTTGAAAAGCAGCAAATGGCTATTAATCTTGTTTGATGTGATTCCGCGCCCTGTACATGCGTAGTTGACACTAGTTCGTTTGAATTTGAATGCAAGAAAAGAAGTAGTACATAGGCTGTTAGAAATAAAGTAAATACGGTTGAAAACATGCTTATAAAGAGCAATTTCTCTGCTTTGTCTACGATTCTTTTGTGTTTTTACCTCCAAGTAATGTGAACCCATTATTTTTCAGATCGAAATACCGTATAACACTTTATTTCTGCGGGGACTTTGTTTCTGCTATTTCTGCGGTCGTGGACGGCACCGCAGAAATAAAACCCGCAGAATATTAATCCTGAATGTAGAGGTTGTTGTCTGTAATTTTAGTCAGTACTTGGACAAGTTAAATTATTACCATACATACATACATTTATTAGCAATCGGCAATAAATTTTGCCTTTGGCCATTTACAAAAGAAAAAAGGTATGGCAAAGACACATATATATACAACATATAAACATGCAAACAAAAGAACATGGGAAAACAAAACAATTAAGACGAAGGAAATCAAAATCTAAGAAGATAGAAAGGATCGGAAAAAAGAACATGTATAGGATAAGTAAAGATTGCATGAGCTAAGAGAGCTGTTTCGTGATACTTTCTCTAATTAGAAGTGCATTGTTGATGAATTTAGCTACTTTGAATTGAGCATTTTTGTTTTTAGAAGCCATTATATTGTAAAATTTTTGGAGAGAGGGCCAATTAATATTTCCTATAAATTTCTTGCGTATTTCGTCATATCTAGGACAGCATAAAAGGAAATGATATTCGGATTCTACAACTTTCAAATTACAAATTTTACATAAACGATCTTTTCTTTCTAATCCAAAACGTCTGCCTGATTCTATTTCTAAAGAATGAGAACTGAGTCTGAAGCGTGTTAAGTTTATTCTTAAATTATCATTGTGGATTGTTTGCAAATAGTTTTCAAAAGCGAAATCAGTTTTGAACTTACAAAAATATTCTAGTTTAGGAGTCTGATTGATATAGGCAAACCAGTCCTGAATAAATTGGTCTCTAATTCGATTTTTTAAGATGCTTACAGGGGGTATGTCAATAGCAGAAATAACGAAATTGGCATTGTTTAAGAAATTGTTTAGATAATTGAAGCCTAGGTGATCTATTGTTTTCTTCATTTTGTATGCCCAACCATGTCTAACATTATTTAACAAGTGTTCACGGAAGGAGTTAAAGATTAGCGAGTTTGGGTTTTTAAGTATCTTGATATAAAAGCAAATTGACCTTTCTTTTGCCAGAACATACAGAGGAAATCGCCCCAATTCGCCATAAATTGCATAATTTGGTGTCTGCTGTTTGACACCAAGTATTTTCCTACAGAATCGCAAATGCAGCTTTTCAATGGTTTTTAAATTGTAGATTCCCCAAACCTCAGAGCCATATAAGAGTATGGGAACTATCATAGAATCAAATAGGGATAACTTGCATTTCACATCAAGGTTTGTTCTATCAAATAGTGTTAATAAATTATGGTATGCTCTAAGGGCTTGATCGTGCAGTGCATTTACTGCATTATTCATTTTACCATTGTAATGAAAATTAATCCCGAGATAAGTGAAGTTTTCAACTTGTTCAATTATATTCCCGTTTATATTAATATTAGAATCTATAATTTCATTTCCTGAACGAAAAATGCAAAGTTTTGTTTTTGCTATGTTTATTTTCAAACCCCATTCCGACGAGTACCTACATATATTATCTATTTGGACTTGAAGTGTATCGGGATTCGTCGTGAATAAAACAATGTCATCAGCAAATAGAAGCAAGTACACCGATAGAAGAGTTAAATCGTTTTCATCAAGATTTTCTACATCAATAATATTCACAATATCGTTTATAAAAAGAATGAATAAAAGGGGAGATAACGGCTCTCCTTGTTTCAAACCTAGTGAAACGTCGAAGAAATCCGATAATTGCATAGAGTTACCAAATTTAACACTTGATTTTACAATCTGATACATTGATTTTAACATTGTGATCAATTTACAGCTGACGCCACATTCGACTAGTTTATACCACAAGGCATTTCTACTAACGGTATCGAACGCACGCTCAAAGTCGATAAAAACACACCATAGTTTTTGCTTTTTATGAATTACTTTTTGTATTAATGAGTGTAAAATAAATATGGCGTCTACGGTAGATCGGCCATCACGAAAACCAAACTGTACTTCATTCAAACACGATTCACTCTCAACCCAGCTGTTCAGTCTATTTCTGAGAATGAGAGAGAAAATTTTGGATAAAGTATTAACAATAGTGATACCCCTATAATTAGACGGGTTAGACGGGTCACCCTTTTTGTATATAGGCACTATCATTCCTTTGGACCATGCTTCCGGATAAACACCAGATTCATAAATTCGATTAAATAAAATTGTTAAATGAGGAGAAATAAAGTTACATGAGTCAATGAAAAAATCAGCTACGACATTCTCAATATCTGAACTTTTGTTCCTTTTTAAACTGAAAATAGTTTTCTTAACTTCCTCTTCGGTGAAGGGTCTGTCTAGTTGGTCAACATTTAACGGTGTGTCACGTGCAGAAGGAAATTGGTCTGAGTTAAGGTTAAAATCGTTATTATTTGCCGCCGTAGAAAAATGTTCAATTAAATCGTTCATCATTGCATCATCATACATGTTGGATTTTTTACGTTTATGCTTATTTATATAAGACCAAAATTTTCTGGGATTATTTTTACTCATATTAGAAACTTTAATTTTTTCAGCAGTGTAATATTTGAATTTAGCCTTTCTTTTCACTTTATTATATGATGACCGTGCTTTTAAAAATGATATCTTATTTTCTGATGTTTTATTTTTAGAAAACGTTCTCTTTGTCAACAAAAATACCCGTTTTGCTTCTTTGCAATCATTATCGAACCATTCAGTTTTCGAATGAGAACTTTTATTACAATTTTGAGAAGATTTAAATGTTTTACCAAAGCATTTGAGTGATATATTACGAATCAGCTCCGTAAAATTAGAAATATAGTCATCGATGTTAATATCATT
This sequence comes from Fragum sueziense, assembly GCA_963680895.1. Classification (NCBI taxonomy): domain Eukaryota; kingdom Metazoa; phylum Mollusca; class Bivalvia; order Cardiida; family Cardiidae; genus Fragum; species Fragum sueziense. The sequence goes on from OY804594.1 coordinate 15,849,455, forward strand.
TGAAATCAAATTCTGTGACAATGAGTTTAAAACTTCTTCATTTTCATTCAACAAAGAATGAAATTTTGTCAAATTACAAGAATCCCAGATAATCTTATCAAATTCAACTTCCTGTGCATTTTCATTTGGAATGCGCAAGCATTTGAATTTGAATTGTATTGGACAATGATCGGAAAACTCGGAAATATCTTGTACCTCCATGCTTGAGATTAACGACAAGGATTCATATTTTGACATTATATAATCAATGAGGCTACAAACAGCTTTATTTTTGTGAAGGGAATGATAAGTACATTTACCATGTTCCAAACGACCATTTAAAATGCAAATACCATTCTCTTTACATATAGTTAATAGTTTGTGACCAAAATTGTTCACAATTAAATCATCGTTTTTACGCATTAAAATTGAACAGTGAGAATTTTCGTTGCACGGGAGGTCAACATAACGGTCAAGGTTAACCTCATTCACATAATCCTGCTGCCGTCCCGTGCGAGCATTAAAGTCGCCTAATACAAACACGTGGCCTTTGTCCACGTGTTGTCTTATTTCATCGGACACATATTCAAAAAAATCAAATTGATACAAATCAGATTTTGCATTAGAATAAAGACGAGAATCCTCTGGTGGAATATAACAGATACATAAATATACATCCTTTTCAGAATTCAAAAGTTCTTTTTCAAATTTACACCAAACTAACCCTTTACCATCAGACTTTGGAAAAGAGATATATTTACGGTATTTATCTTTATAATACACTGAAATTCCTCCGCTATTGCGCTTAGCACTAGCGTTATATTTTGGTCTCGGACAATTTAGACAACTAAATCCCTTTATTTCAATGTTCGACGCGGCCGATACCCACGTTTCCGTGAATATCAGCACGTCGTACCTTGAAACAAAGGATAAGAAATCCGAATCTCCTAGTTTTGACGTAATACCCTGAACATTCCATAATAAACACGACAGTTCTCCCAAGTTCAAATCCTACGCATTAAGCGCAAAATTTGAAATTGTGTCAACTGTGTATCTTTTGCCTTCAATAATGATTTTATCGTAAGACAAAGACGCCTTTTTGCCTGCCTTTTTAGCTTTTTCAAGATACGGTCTTAATTCCGCACGTCTGTCACGCACCGCTTGGGGAAATTGGTCACTCACCCGAAAAGTATTACCATCTAATTTTTCAAATGCCGTTCGTTTAACAGACAATTTATCTTGATAGAAGCAAAATTTTGCCACTATTGGCCTAATTTTGCCGCTTTTATATTTTCCAATTCGGTGTGAGCGATCAATTTTTATAAGTTGATCAGCATTTTCTATTTCTAGGGTTTCTGAGCAAAATTTTAATATAGCGGAAGTGCAGTCTTCGTCTTGACGACTTTCAATAGAGGAACATTCTTCAATGCCGTAAAACAATAAATTGTCACGCATAGAGCGTGCTTGAAGATCAATAACAATTTCATTGAGATTAGAATTTTCCTTTTTCAACAATTCATATGCTTTCGACATTTTGGAAATATTGTCATTTTGTAATTTTAACGTATTTTCAATAGCAGTTTGCTTTTTAATCATCTCATCACAAACCTGGGATTCATGCGCACGTGTGGCCTCAATTTCAACCAATTTCTTAGCATTTTCATGGGAAGATAGTTCCAGTGAGGACACACGTTTATCCAAATTGTTAACTTGTTGACAAACAGATTTCAACTGATTACCTATGAATTCCAGTTTTTCTAGCACTGACTGTTGAAAGTTTGTTTGAGTCTCTTGTTGTGGTGACGCTTGTGTAATTGGTTGTCCGTAGGGTGATTGTGAGAATATAGGTGGTGGGTACTGCGATTGTTGGTACGTTTGTTGTTGGTAAGGAGATTGTGGGTAAGCGTACTGCCCTACCGGAGGTGGTGGTGGGTAGGGTGGGAGCTGCTGCAAGAGGCTCTGCGACTGTGTTGCCGGGGAGTTAGACTGACTACCAGACATGTTTATGTTTGTTTTAGTACCTGTGTCAGACTGGCTGGTATTTTGTTTTGACTGAGACTGACTAGACTGACTAGACAAACCAGACTGAGTGTTTATACTTGATGTACCCGATGGAAAGAACAATATCATAACAATGGAGTGCTTTCCTATTCAAAAATGGTGTAACTACGGCTTTAACTTAGGTGTAGATAAGACATTTTAGTTCACCAATAAACAAAGATTTAACAAGTTTGACTGATTGGTAACAGTTTGACACATCTTTCTGTTCACACCTATATGTATACGGCATTGTTTCCCATAACGCCTTTATAGATACTGGTAAATGCGTGGGATTATCCCTTTACGCTAACGGAGTAATTAGAATATTTGGTAAGCATCGTCTTTCAAACTATGTCTGATACTGACTGAAACTGATTTAATAGCGCAGAAATAAAATATTTGATTTTGCAAAATGTGAGACCGCAGAAATATGGTACGCAGAAATTTAACCCGTCTGATTTCTGGAAAAACCGCAGAATTTGGACCCCGCAGAAATAAAGTGCTATACGGTAGCTAATATTTTTCGATATAACGAATGTCACCTGTATATCATAATTTATAAGCACAGAGAGAATGATAGAAACTACCAATTGAAATGGACAAAATAAGAGGTATTGATACGGACTCATGGTCAAATAAAATAAATAATATTTGAGACAGGATCTGGAAAATGCCTATATAGCACCGTTATCAAGATCGTCCTGTGCATACGCTCAAGTCTAATCAGGATACATTTTGTTCTCCGAGAGGAGCAAGGGTCTTGATATGACCGCTCTTGTGTACGTACTTCTTCAGAAACAAGATAGGCCTAGTCTCGAATGCCAATTATGCAATAAGGGATATTTTCCAAAATCTTTGAAAATTCGTGTATAAATGGTATGAACTTAACACAAATGTTCATACGCAGACATACTCTTGGACCAACCTTTTAGATTTTACTCGCAGGAATATGAACACTCCAAATATGGCCGTTGTGATCATCATTAGACTGCACGACACAACCACGGTGATTCCTGTTAGAATAAGGTTGTAAAAACATCATATCGTCGCTTTGCAACAAAAACCTCGTAACTGCAGCTTGTTTCAAGCTGCAGTTACGAGGTTTTTGTTGAAAAGCAGTGATATTTCTCAAAACAATTTTACTTATCACCAACAACACATTGATTTGACACACCAAAAAAGTTTTTAAAAAGATTGAAAGAAACGAATGAAAGTTCTTCAATGGAAATCAAAAGCAAGACTGATAACCAGCGCTACTCAATGTTTTCCCAAGCATTTTCTATCAGGGACGTAAAACACATTAAAAATCCAGTCGAATTTGGTACGACGGTTTAAGATATCCCCACATAATGACGCTCTTTAATGCCTTCTCAATATGTTAATTTTTTATATATTTTACCAGAAAATACAAGAAAAAAAAACGTTTTGAAATGGTAATATTAAACAACTTCTTCAAAATGTGTTCAGTCCAAAACTTGTTGTAACTTAACGAATATTAACGTCTTACGCGCTTTCTGTATTTCGGAGTCCTCATTTCGAGTGATGTTCCGATCAATAGGTACTTGATCATGGTCCTGTAGACGCTCGTTGATAACCGAGTGTACGCCAACGTTACGTCGAAAAATTGCATGGACGTCTTTTGACGTTTTTGAGTTACGTTGAATAACGTCAGATGAAAACGTCGACGGGTTGAAGACCTCGCTTTCCCGCTCTAGTACTGTGTTCCCATAATCATGCGATTTTACGTCCAATTCAAATTTTGCGTTGCAGAATGTCAAAACTGAAATGAATATGACCTTGGGTCAGGGTCAAGTTATACCAAAGCCCCCCCCCCCCCCCCCCCCAGGCCCGGTCACATACAACTCCGCGTCAACATCGCGTCCACATCACACCTTGTGATGTGGACACGATGTGAACGAGGAGTTCCGTATGTGACCGGGACTTTACGAATAATGTTTTCCTAAACGAACTTAAGGTAGTCCAACCCGAAGGGGATTCACGCGACGTCGGAGAGTTCCACCGCCGAATGTAAATATGACGTCGCCCGAATAGTTTTGGATACATCGAATGTTCACCACGTCACACGTAATATTCCGACGTCGCGTAAAATATTATTTGGGGTTGACTACTTTAAGTTCATTTTCATATTGTTTTATTTCAACTGACCTTCAACACAGTGGATAATCACGTGATACAATATTTTCAGAAAATCTTCAATAACTTTGTAAATACTGGACCGATTTGAATTCGGTTTAAAGCAGATAATGTGGACAGACGCCACGCATTAGATGGACGTAGTTGAATTTTGAAAAATCAACTGATTAAAAAGTTGTTGAAGATAAACCAAAATTTTGGTTTATCTTCAATAACTTTTTCATCATTTTATTTTTCAAAAATGCATAGATTGTCCCTTCTTTTTCTTTTCATTTTTTGTCGGTCACTGTAAATGCTATTGTATTTGTTTGTATTGTCATGTCTGTTTGTATGTTTGTATTGTCATGCTCTTCTTTTCAAGGAGGAAATAAAAGAATCAATCAATCAATCAATTAAAAAAGATACTGAAGATTATCGGAAATTTTGAGTCGCGTGATTATCCACCGTGTTCAACAAGTTCATGAAAATGAGATTCGTAAGCCTTTATTCAAAAGCGCCCCTGGATAAAAGGCCTTTACAACGTTTGGATCTAGACCAGCTTGTGCCTCTGCTTAGTCGAGTTATTGCTCATAGTATTTCCCCGACAGTTACTACTAGTCTGTGATAATCGGTAATCCGTGTGCATTTGAGTATTAAGAATGCCAACAACGCAAATCAGAGAAACTATTCCTTGGTAATGATGAAACTGCTTGTTGGCATGTCTGTAGACGCGTCGTTTTCCTGTGACGTCACGTCAAACACGACAATAATAAACAACAAAATTGAGATAAACAGTCGATTACATGGATATTATACAGAAAAAGTACAAGAAAATAACTCAAATCTTTTGATATAATTGTTTTAGAGAAAACGCATCAGTTTGTAAAACCTGTTGAATACGTTTTAGTATTCATACGTCACACTGACGTCAAATTACAAACATACATGCTTATTGCTTATATGAATGGTTTTAGCAATTTTTTGTTCATGATCAAACACAATAAAGGTAACACCATGAAAATATTATATCAAGAGTCACATCTTCTGATTACGTAAAAAGATAAATAACGTCGATGATAGGTCAATTTTATGTAATACATATATCCACTGTATTACGATTGAAAAGTGAAAAAACCCTTAAACTTTAACTTTTTAATGTTCCATTATGTGATTTCCCTTCGGTATTTTTTCTCTGACGCCTTAACGTCAAAAACGTCATTGTAACGTCGTTACTAATAAGCATAAAATTTACATCCAAACATCCTGATGATTGATATTTGTGAAACCAGTACATGAAAATTAAAAAAAAAAATTAAACTTATAAGGATTGTTATTCACTTTTCAAGTTTGATTTAGGTATTTACCGTAATGTCGAATATTTATTCCACTTACCACTATTTCATTTTTTTATTTGATTTTCCTTTATAAGTTTAAATTTGTGTGGGAAAATGTAATATACTTTATTTCAAGATCCGTTTCTCTATTTGTTAGTGCTTTTCAAAAAAAAAAAAAAAAAAAAAAAAAAAAAAAAAACACTATTCTGAAACTATATACTATTCTAGTAGATGTCAAGGTTGAACTTTAAGTTTTCTGGCATAATTGTATTGTAGTGTACAACTATGAATAAAAACAGAATACTCATAGATTAAGAAGAGATTAGACAACGTTTCTTAAAAGAAATTAAAGTATGATAAAATATACGAAGTGCAAAATCGAAAAAATAGATCTCTGTAAATCCACACCATAATTGGCTGAAGTACGGTAGATGACTGACAACATCTGTAAATCTGTAAATTGTTATGGATTCAAAGAAGCATCTTTGTCCGCTCTTTATACCAGCACAGACCAGCCCGTTTGACTTTTAAAATGTACACCTTGATGGCCGACACATTGTCTTGATACAGCGACACATTACAAGTTCCCAGAGTGCATGTCGGTCAAATGTATTTTACAAGGAACCTCTTTGTAACCTTCAAATTCCGATTGTGTAACAGATACAAAGTGTTAAGGTAGATCTCTGCCTGATTTAATGATGCTAGTTTTTTGAAGGCACTGCAACAAAATCATTGCATCAAGAACTGTAATTTCTCTGTTTCAAGGTAAAAAAGACACCAGTGCTATGTTTGATATTGTCTTTTCTCTGAGTATGGCCGTGAGTAGTGTTTCATGGCGTTTCTTTGCTCGTTCTAGCACAGTCTTTTTTGTTGCACCACTGTATTACTGTCTCTATCAAGAAGCATTATTCTTTTGACATAAATAGCTGTCATCAAATATGCTGAAACGTTGAGCAATTTCAGGTTTTGTCCCCATACTGGGACATGATATCTACACCCTGAAGTAAAATCTCACAGGAATCTTTTGTTGGTTCACTGACTAGAGTTCGATCAAGAATTTGGCATGATACAGTGACTCCATTGGGTAGATATCCTTGGCTTCTTCGACAGATAATCTGCTCGGCATTATATGTATAATACAAAAAAAAAACTAATCCACAAGGGTATAAATATCACCCACAATAATGTACGCAATACATGTCTTTGTACAACAAAGATGTAGTTGTAAATTCTTTTGTATATAAGAACTAAATACTTATGTAATTGAATATTAAACGGACAAAAAATTAATATAAACTAGATACACAATATTTGGGATTCAATACATGTACGCTCGAATGAGGACAGATTCAAGTGACAAAATTACCATATATACTGATCTTCTCAGAAAATGATTGAAATATGCGCTCGTGATTCCCGAGACACAAAATTACACAATATGTTCGAAATTCTTTTGATTGTGTTAATTCATTGTGTAAAAAGGATTGTGACAATTGTCAATGAAAAGAAGACTGTTTGGAAAATTAAAACACCATGATTTACCCCACCCACCACTTTTCTCTTTTTGCTGTACTCATCAGAAATACAAGCGTGTCATTCATTTTTTTGTTTTTCTCCATTGATTGGGTCCTGCTTAAAAAAACATGTAACTTAAAATGATTATAAATGCATTATCTGAAGTTCTACGACGATTTAGAGCTTTTCAAGCTTTACTCATATGACATCCTTACTTTCAGTAATAACTGACAACAAATCGTGCAAATTAATCTGATTGGTACTTTTTAATTCACATATAAAATTTCATAAAGATATCATAATTGTTTAAATAGTTACAGTCATTTGTAATGTGGCGCTTTAGAACTTTCGATCAGTTTAGTACACACACGTGGGTCAAGTGCATGTACGGCTCGTGAAATCTATGCAATCGATATTTATTTACCCGATATATCGTCGAAAACTTCCGATCAATAAGGTTATAACCACTACAACACCCGCGCGATTAAACTTAAATGTCAAGATAGATGTCAAGTAGTGCAAAAGTAAAGAACGTTGAATACGTCAGTATTTGTCTCAATATTGTTAACGACGGCATATCTATGCATCATATGAATTGTTCATTTCAAAGCATTTTATATCTATATCCAGATATCTATTAATAGAAACACACATAAACAAAAACAACATCATTTTCATATGTTTCACTAAACTCGGTTTGCAATTAAGCAAATTGACAACGTTACGTAAACGGCGGAATACGACGTAATGACGCGTTTCCAGATATGCCAACAAGTGGATCATGAATGTTCAGATATTGGAGCACACAACTGCAGTTGTTGGCATGCTTAATACTCTAATGCATACGGGACGTGATTTCCGGACATACCATCACAGACTATACAGGCAATGAAGAAAATCATAACCAGCATTTTATCCTTTTATCTAAATAATTTGCCTTGTAGTTATTAGCAGAATTTCATTTTAAATTACCAGTTATTTTTGACGTCTGCAACTCTTTTCGGTTTGAATTGGTATCCTGTTGCGGATTTTGGATTTCTGTGAAGGGGGGTTCGAACATACAATGTACTAATAGGGAGGGGGGGGGGGTATTACTATTATATATTTTTGACTGCATTTTATATGAAAATGAAATAATTAGGCTTCAGGTGGGGGTCGTTTGAACCCCCGAACTCCCTCTGGATCCGCCACTGGTATCAATCTATGTAGCTTTGGAAATGGTTAAAGAACCAAATATTGGCTGGGATAGCAAGGGCGGATCTAGGGGTGGGGTCAGGGGGTCATGACCCCCCTGGAATTGACAGAAAATTGAATTTTGACTATATAACTTTACATATCTAACACATTTTAAGCCATTTATTGGGCTTTGACCCCCCCCCCCCCCCCGGGAAAAAAATCCTGGATCCGGCTTTGGATAGACTATGGTATACCGGTATAGTAGCTTCTTTGACCATCCCCTGTAAAAGCTAGAACTCTTCTGTGGGCGTTGGTCATAATGGATGTGTTCATTCGGTCAACTATTTCCCAAAATATTTACATGTACCTGTTTTGACGTCCCTATTACAACACTCTATGAAAAACATTGTACCAAACTGAGAAATTGCTTCAATAGTTTTCAAGCTGTATTGCACACAAATTCAACCTTTAACAACATTGATTTGTGGCTTGCAGCAGCTGTCATATTAGTGTGCCCCAAAATTTTGCCGTTTGGGAAAGGGTTAATAAAGACTAGTGTCAAAAACATCCTAACCCTTTGAACAAAAAGACTTTTTTGACATACCTTACATGAAAACATTGAGACAAAAGATAGAAATGATGATAACCAATATTTCTCATTCCACCCTTTCTTTTTTTTAAAATTAACACAAAACAATTTTGCTTAATATCATTATTGTCTTTCGTAGCATCTTTCAAATTCGAACAGTCTAAAAATATTATTTGGGGGGGGGGGGGAACCTTTAATAAGTCTCATGATATTTCAAATTACGTGCAGATGTTCTAAACTTATATGTCTCATGTTGATTTTTTACCCTTTAAAATTTAAATAGTTTCCAAGCCCGTTGTCTTTTCCATTTAGATTTGATATTAACCCTTTCCCAAGTGGCAAATTTTGATGTGGTCCAATTGGAAGGAAGCGGCAAACAAAAATGCGCATATCGATATTACACTTTAGCTCAGAAACTATTACACTAATTCAATATTTTTATTTACCTTGTTGTTTTTCAAAGCATTTTCTACTAGGGACAACATATCCAGGCCTTGTTTGGGAAAGAGTTAAACAAAAGCACACCCACAAATATCATTTTATGAGTGATATTTTAAGCAATGATATTATATTACTATGAATATTATGTGCTATTATCGGAATTTGAAGTCTAGATTAAGAAATTCATATTTATTTACTAGATAATAGTGTTTCGGACCATGGGCATTGTAATGTTTAATCGTTTCCCAAACAATACTTGGTTTTGACGTCACTGAGAAAAAAGCTTGGGAAAACATTGAGACAAAACAAGAAAACGCTGATAACCAGCGTTTTCTCCTTTTGTCTCAATATTTTTGGACTTAATGGTACACGCACCCTCTCTGTTTCAACATACATTTCGTCGTCTGCAGCAGCTTTCAAACTGGACCACCCAAAATTTTGACGTTCTGGAAAGGGTTAAAAAGGAAGTGCGAGACAAAACCGTCTTTTGAATGAAGTGTAGTGCTTTATTTGTTCTTTTCGATTTTATGAAAACATTCCATCTTCGATTTTCCTTAAATTGGTCATTTGAATGTTAAGAGTAAACAAACAGGAATTTCGCATAGACCACTCTTTTATGACATTTGTAGATAAAATATCGATGCTTTTCTTCGAAAACCTCGTAATTGAAGGTAAAAAAGCTGCAGTTACGAGGTTTTCGAAGATAGAGCGAAGATTTGTCACGACCTCAACCCATTTTTGAGCTACTGGGTATAACAGGCAGTAAGAAGGATTACATTGGTCAATTTATATAAAAGCAATCCAAAGCATGTGGTCAGATTGCGAAAATGTCAAATTTGACAATAATTCGTTGGCTACGTTCAAAAATGTCCTAAATAAAGCTTTGATAAGCTGTAGTTACGACATTCTTTTACTTATCCGACAAATTACCGTTGGGAACAGTTGACATTTTTGAAAATTCATCAGTCGTAAAAATTAGAGGGGTCTAAAATGTATCCCTCCAACGCATAGATTTGTTTTTATTTTACAAGTAATTTCAGAGGTAGGCCCAAGAGGATTATCTCAGAATAAGTTATACATCCAGCAATCCTATTTTAACATTTTCCTAACAAGACCTAGTTTTGACGTTCCATGTAGAAACGTTTTGTGAAAACATTGAAAAAAGAAGCTATTGTTAACATTTAATCAGCAAATTCACATTTTCTCTTAATATATTTTGTTGTAATTGTCACAAATTCTTTCTAAATTAATGTTTATTTTGTCATCGGAAGCAGCAGTTAGATTAGAAAACAACTACATTTTTTTTACTTTTTGTGAAAATGTTATTTGTACCTATTTGCAGGCTGATCGTAGTCCACGTGTGCCTTAAATGTCAAAAAGGCTTTTTCCACAACCAAGTGTATAATTGTATGAATATTTCATTACTATATTGTAAAAAAATCTAAGAAATATTTGTTATAAGGTCCAGAGGTATCATTTTGAATTAAAGATTAACTGTTATAGCCCATTTACAAATTTTGATTAAGTCCTATTTTCAAGCGAATCGACACAATTACATGTAGTTAGATCTGTGTTAGATATTTAAGCCGGCGATTTAAAAATGGACATATTTAGCCTTTGTGACCGCGTGATTCCATACCAGATTGCACTAAATTGTGTGAAAAAAAGGAACGATTTTATTCAGTTTAGCGTGACGAAATTTCGGACAAACAAAATAGTATGTCGTGGGTGTTGTTATAAAATCTCTTGTAACTACGGGTTGATTCAAGTTGTAGTTACGAGATACTGTAACAACACATACGGTTTATCAAAACATAACGCTATTCCCAGTCTAACTTTAGCACAAAATTCATTGCCATTACAGTCTTACATGATCACTGGTGGTGAACTCGGCCAAAGCGAGGGACGTTTTTCGCTACAACAAGGTATAGATATTTTGTGTTTAAATGTGAGTTTAAATATTTTTTTGCTAATTACAATGGATTTGTTCTAAGAATAGAACGGGTTAACCGTTTTGACAAACCGTCGTTGTTGTTATAAAATCTCGTAACTACGGCTTCGATAAAGCCGTAGTTATGAGATTTAACAACAACACCGACGGAATACATTGATCGCGAAAAAAACGTCCCTCGCTTTGGCCGAGTACAACACCAGTGATGATCCATGCTGCTCACTTTCATTTACTATAGGTCACGAAGGAGCTATAAGAGCACAAAATGGATCTTGATCAGACTGCGTGCATACGCAGGCTGATCTGAATCCATGTTGAGCGAAAGTACCAAAAAACGCCCCTTTTCCAGGTCTTGGCTCATTTATTTTTCATGGAGATATAAAGCATCATTTTGAACCAGATTTTTTTCATGGCCTATGGGATGGAACTGAATACTGCTTGGATTAACCCTTTCCCAAACAAGACCTCGTTTTGACGTCTCTGATATAAGATGCTTGGGAAAACATTGAGGCAAAAGACGAAAATGCTGATTACCAGCATTTTCTCCTTTTGCCTCAATATTTTCTGTACTATATTTTACAGAAATTCAGTTATTATCATAATCTTTTCTGTCTTCTGTACTACCTATAAAGTCAAAAGAACCAAAAACATTGTTGTTGTTTGAGAAAGGGTTAAATGCCATTAGAATAGCATTCAGAGTAAGTCTATTTTTTTGCTCTAAGGTTAAATGCACCACGAAGAGAACGATGCATATCCCTAAAGAAAGCAGCAGCAGCAGCAGCAGCAGAAGCAAATATACAAAGTGATGGATTCCATATAAACGCATTTTGGTTTGCTTTTTCGCACAGATTCGCACCAGAAAAAAAGCTAAACGATGAAAAATGCAAGTAAATAAACCTAAAAAACAATTAAAAACCTTAAAACAATTCAGAGACCCAAGGCCTCTCCCGAATCCGACAGACCAGTTAAGGTATGCATCCCATCATTAGCACCAAAGAGCCAGAGGCGAAATTTAGAAAGTGCCAGTAATTCAGAAACTGTGATACATTTCCATTCCAATTACAAACATAACGTCGGTGGGAAGTCAAAACCTCGTAACTCCAGCTTATTCAAGCTGTAGTTACGAGGTTTTGACTCCCCACCAGCGATAAGCATTTTGAACGGTTTAGAATTTTGAATTAATGCATACTTATGGAAATAATTGACAAAAATGCTTAAAATTACCTCCCTTGCATATGAATATAGAATAAAATAATATTTGTAAATTATTTTCTTCTTGAAGCATATTAATCTTGAAATCCGGCACGGTGAATCAACTTATGTGAAGTATATTTAGAAGTGTATGTATTTCGATGCATTTCGTATGGCTAGAAGGTGATGTTTAATGCTGGGTTGTATCACTTTGCAAATACTCATAACCAGAAACATACATGTAGAGAGATCCCGTGGGTCCCGAGGATTTCAAATGCACTGGTGGTGAACTCGGCCAAAGCGAGGGACGTTTTTTCGCTACAACAAGGTACATATATTTTGCGTTTAAATGTGAGTTCAAAGATCTGATTGGATAGTTTTTCTAATAACAATGAATTTGTTCTAAAAGTAGATCGGGTTTATCGAAGCCGTAGTTACGATATTTTATAACAACACTGACGGAATACTATGATCCCGAAAAAACGTCCAACGCTTTGGCCGAGTTCACCACCAGTGAAATGCGGGGTTATGACAAATTGTATTTACCTTGTTTCTGATATTCGAAAATTATTTTTTATCCTTTTCACAACAAGCACTGGTTTTGACGAGATAAACAAAAATATACCGAAAGGAAAACATTAAAGGGGGACGAGCTAGGCTGTCGAAAATGCAAATGGCACAATAATTACAAACCAGAAATAATGTATGAAATTACCAACCTGAAGGGGTAGATCACTTATCTCCATTCTTAGCACTCACCAAGCTTTATTAAGTTTTAAAATCCAAGTCAATTAATAACATGCTGTCAGTTTTGTTTTGTCCTTGTTTTTGTTTTGTAACGGTTAAATATGCCCAACCTTTAAAAATCAATTACGTCAGAGGTACGTCATCTGTGCTCAGCGAGATTCAACACACCGTACAACCGGCTGCGTCGAAAGTTTGAGAAGACAGATTCGGCATCTGATGTCATGTGCATGTTAGGTCAAATGAATTTACTTTTATAAATAAACGGAAGGATCTTTGATATTCTCTAGTTGAAAAATACGCGTAATAATTTCAGTGCTTGTACAAAATAAACCTTTTCACGTATCCCTCGCAAATAAGGTCACAGTCATCGACACAGTCGGTTGTACGGTGTGTTAATACCGCGGAGGTGTGTCTCGTTGACCTTGACCTTGTCTCCTTTTGAAGTAAAAATAGAATGTGTATACACGATTGTAAAGGATTGATCTATAGCAAAGGAAACATTGTTATTCGCCGTGATTGAGGTTTTTATGCATTACAAATTGTTTTTCCATGCACAAAAAATGAGTTCCCGAACAGTTCAGAAGCATAAAAACCTTAGCACGGGCCCCTTTAAAAGAAAAGAAGAAACTCATGAAATCCACAATCTTCTGCCTTTCCTTTTTAAGTCTTATGCTATAGTTTTGATATCTCATTCGTAAAGTATGCACTACCAGAAAGAGTATTTTTGGACGAATTTACTCTTTTCAAAACGACAAAAATTCAGACTGTCCCAATTTGACAGATGTAAAATAGATACGACACGAGTTTGAGTTAAAGTTTATCAGGGTTTTGCGCCGTTTTCAACAACCAGGGTCATATCGCGGCGGCTGGAGCACCTACCCATGTATTCATGTTGTTTCTCAAACCAGTACTACCACAACACCCCTACCGAGCCTCCAGCTGCTCGCCCACTTAGGTTAACGATTTCAACCCCATTGGTTGGTGACAATTTTGTCAGATAGGGTATTAGCCGCGGCTAGGTATCGAACCCGGGACCTCTCGAATGAGAGGTGAATGCGCCACGTACTGTGCTAAGGCCGCGGCCTAGATACGACACGATGGGTGGAGAGGAAGGGAGGATTTGTGAACAATATTGTCATGGACAATATCGAGAGAAACGGAGAAAATTTCTCACGCATGGAAATAAAAATCAGCATGGATATGGAAACGGTTAACCCTTTCCAAAACAGTTAAATTTTAGACTTGTCAAAATTCAATGATGTTGCAATAGATAATTTTATTGTGAATGAAAATTTGCATTTTTTTTTGTAATTTGTGGAAGAAAACATTGTAGAAAATGAAGAAATTGCTTGTCAAAAGCAATTTCTTCATTTACAACATTGTTTTATAAAGCAATTTTCTTGAAGGGAGTCTAAAAAAAGTAAATGTGTGGTAATGGGTGAAGTAAAAACATAGAAATATTCCAACTTACTTGATAAAAGCATCCAAACATACATATAATACATTGTGAATCTCTCGCGGAAATTTAGATCCCCTGAGTTATATCGTATCGTCGCTTTTCAACAAAACATCGTATCTGCAGCTTTAATCAAACTGTAGATATGATTTTTATTGTTAATAGGCAACGATTTAGTGGTAACCAAACCAACTAGAGCAAAGCTTTTATGGTTACCCAAAGATTGGTTTCGCTAAAATGTTGTTAATTAGTAATATAAAAACACGTTTAAATATTTCATAATAATGATACCAATGATTTAGAGACAGCTTTAGTTTTTTTTTTTTTTTATTTTTCATTGTCAATTTTTTGTTATCAATTTTGAACCATTTTATTTGAATATACGCGTACAAACTACGGTCATATATACATTTTCCCCAAGCGAGACCTGTTTTTATATCCCTTACAAAGAAAGTTTTAAAGAATATAGAGGAAAATGCAACAATGCTATTAACCGTCTTCTTTTCTTTTCGGCAAATATTTCCTTCTGTGGTGATTTAAAATTTCGAGTTTAAAGTTACACATAATTATATATTTTGTTGACTGCAATTGTATCAAAATAGTCCGTTTGGACCAGTTTACATTTCTGTCGTTCGGAACAGAGTGAAAGGAAAGGACTTTAATATTGCCAGTAATAAATCAAGATAGATAATACTGTAAACGATGGAGTCCATTTTCAATAAGACCAGTGTAAACAAATAACAATTGAATGAAGATATCACACATAGGCAAGTCTTACAGCAGATTGAGTATAGTCCGATAGCGATATTATGGCACATGATTACAAAATTTACCAACAACACAATATCCAATTCCAAAGTATTGTAATTTTGCATGCGATGGTTCCAATCTTGCAGGTGTATCACACCTGCAAGATTCGAAACAACGCGTGCAAAATTGCATTGAAAATTAAGAACGCTTATTTTGTTTACATTATGTTAAATGTGTAAAATGTGTCAAAAATAGGATTGTCAATTTTGAAATTAATTTGAAATTAGTTGCAAACTACAAAATAATCTATGTCAAAAAGTAAAAATGAAAAGTGTGAATGTTATATCAAAAATATATAGACAAAAGGAGAAATTGCTCATCATTGCTTACTCCCAAAGGGACGTCTAAACCAAGTCTTGTTGGGATTTTTTTTACTCAGCACCTGTGTTGTTGCGAATAATGAATAAGTTTTAACATAACACCATGATCTTGATCAGACTTCGTACTATACACAGGCTAATCAGGGTCAACACAGTTCTTTAATGTCACTGAGTCCATTTATTCACATCCCAGTTCAAATACAATTTAACTCGTTCTCAAACAAGACTTTATATGGACGCCCCTTACAGACAAACATTGGGAAAGCATTTAGGCAAAAGAAAGAAAATGCTAAAAAATTAACACATTCTCCTTTCGTCTCAATATTTTTTCTGCTACTTTGTACAAAAAATCTATCTTTTCCGACATCAATTTTGTCAAATTAAACAGCTTTTGAACTTGATCACCATAAAAATTTACTGTTCGTGAAAGGATGAAATATAGTAAAATCGTAATTGACATATCACGCAACATATGGTAACACTTGGTAACCTATCGTAACCCAGTTTAACGGCCCGACGTCTAGAGTTAACGCCTGTATAACGTTACCGCGCCAAAACGTAAACCCGTCTGACAACAAGTACCCGGGCAGACGATAAGTAATTAACCCTTTCCCATATAGCAAACTTTTGGGATGATCCAAATTCAAAGATGCTGCAGACGACTTTTTCAATGTGATTGAATTTTGAAATTATATGATTTTTTGAGTAAAAAACATTGTGGGAAATGAAGAAATTGCTTGTCACAAGCAATTTCTTCATTTTCCATGATATTTCCCTATCATTTGTCTTGGTGGCCGTCAAAAAGGCGTTTTCATGTGGGAATGGGTTAACCTTTCGCCAACGACAAAATTCTAGTCATGTCCGATTTGAAAGCTACTGCAGACGACAAAATTGATCTCGACAAAGTAGGAATTGGCATAGATCTACAATGTATTCAGGAAAATATTGAGGCAAAGGGAGAAAGTGCTGATTTTCAGCACTTTCTTATTTTGCCTCAATGTTTTCCTAAGTCATTTCTTTTAGGGACGTCAAAACCAGGTTTGTTCGGGAAAGGGTTAACCCTTTCATAAATACGAACTGGCTTTAGACTTCGCTAAAACAAGGCCTGCAAAACATTGAGATAAAACACGAAAATGCTACAAAAGCACTTAATTTTCTCCTATAATCACACTATTTTTTTTAATCAAACTACACACAAATCCCATCTTTACTAACACCCCTTTGGAGCGACAAATACCCTCTTTGACGAAAATGCCACCCACCAATGGTTTGATATCGTTAACCTAAGTGGGCGAGCAGCTGGAGGCTAGGTTAGGATGTTGTGATAGTACTGGTTTGAGAAACAAAAGGAACCCATGGTTAGGTGCTCCAGCCGCCGCGATATGACCCTGGTAGTTGAAAACGAGGTAAAACCCCAATAAACTAAACCTTTGGAGCACCCCCTTGCTGATCGACAAACATAATTATGATTTTTTTTATAGATCTAGATGCTGTATATTGTGAATGTGCAAGTTGAAAAATCTTGTTTGTATAATAAAGCAAATGTAATATTGTGAGGAAAGAACAGAATGCATGTTATACAGGTTTTTTTTTTCTTTTGTCTTAAGCTTTTCCCAAACCCGTTCAATTAGGAACGTGAAAAACATACATTGTTTTTGTAAAGGGTAAAGGAAAGAAACGCTTATAAAGTCTTCTTGACGACGATGCTGAAGACTTGTACGAATTGAAAGGATCTTCAGACAACAGAATTGGTATTATTGTTTACGACTACATGTACATGTATGGCGCGCAAAAAGAGTCTAAAGTATGGCGCGCGAAAAGGGTCTAAAGTCAATATTTGTAGCGGTCTACCCCTATTTTAATTATATGTCTAGTGCTATCTTGACTTTAGACCCTATTCGCGCGCCATATACATGTAGATCATACGTTACAAGATGGAAAGTTTTGAGAGAAGAGGAGGAAAGAATTTATAGTTAACCCAATCCCACACAGTGGCACCGTTTGACACCCCACAAGATGAAGGCTTTGGAAAACATTGTCGAAAAAGAAGAAATTGCTTGTGACAAGCAATTTCTTCATTTCCCACACTGTTTTCTACCCTAAAATACAAAAAAGAATGTAATATTTAATTCTCTTGAATTTGTTGTCTGCAACATCATTCAATTTGGACAAGCCAAATATTTTGCTGTTTGGTAATGGGTTAATGGGAACATATTTTCCGAAAACGATTCGTCTTTTCCCACAAAATCACTGCTGCTTTTACTTCGAAGGTACAATGAGAATGACCGAGAAATGTCGGAAAATTAAACTTTTATTACGAAAATGAAGATAATAAAGAATTGGGATAAAGTAGTGGCAACAACACATCATACTATCGCATTTCAACAAAAACCTCGTAACTGCAGCTAGTTTAAGCTGCAGTTACGAGGTTTTTGTTGAAAAGCGACGATACATTGAAGACTGAAGAGATGCTGTCAAAAAAGTCTAGACATTCGAAATCGATAAGTTGTGATAATTAAATAAAATATAGATCACGTGGGTTTAATAATAATTAAACCGAGGTTTACGAATGAGGGTCTTATGGCATTTTTGGCCAACGATGATCTAGTTTAGCCTATGAAACCTTGGCAATTATACATACTACTTTCATACAGTTGCTATATGTTTGAAAGAGATCTAAAGAGAATAATGCAGATCCTGATCAGTCTGTGCGTGAGCGTAGACTCGTTAGACGTACAGACTGATCTGGATCCATTTTTGTCTCAAACACAATTCGAGCATTTTTTCAGATCCCAGTTCAATTTTACTTCTTGTATTTTTCTGCGAGGCGGAGAACTCGATCGTTTAATTACTGTCTATAATTCTATATTAATAAAAATGTAATAAACGCTTCTTCTTACGTTAGAATCACATAATAGGACGCGTTTACCGCAAAGATCAAATGAAGGTTAAGATCTCGGAAAATGTCAAAATCATTGAACGTGTAGGTCCTCGTGCGCTTAACCCATTACCACACTCTGACTCTTTTTGACTCCTCACAAGATAATGGCTTTGGAAAACATTGAAGAAAATTAAGAAATTGCTTGTTACATACAATTTCTTCATTTCACTCTCTGTTTCTACCCCAAAAGATAACAAGAATTTAAATGTTTTAATGGGTTAAAGTAGCTTCGAAATTAGTATGCCTTCACGATTTTTGGTTACAAAATAATGAGACTCGAGCTAGAGGCTTACACCTACAGACAATCGTGTGGGCAGTCTGAGCAAACGTAGTTCTGTGGTGCACTGCATCGGGCGAGTTCGCGAGAGACTATTGGAGGTAAAGTTTGGCTGTTCCGTCTGTTCCGATTCGCCACGTACTTTGTCCATCAATCAAAATCATTTTTAAAATCATGGGCGGATCAAGGATTTCTGTGAAGGGGGGGTTCGAACATACAAAAGGGGGTTAATTTCCCTATCATTTCACAATTTCGACTTAATTTCTACATGAAAATGGAATGTTAATGCTTCAGGGGTGGGGGTGTCGTTTGAAGCCCCCGAACCCCCTCTTGATCTACCACAATTAAAACGACACTGGTTGGTCCAATGCTTTAATCCTGGCATAATTGTCCGGTTTCTTGACCATGGGTATGAGTATTGTCATATTATAGTTGTGGAAATGACGTGAAATAGCCTGGAAAATTCCTGTTCTATGGGAGTTATGGCTCGATCGATAGCGCGAATCGAAGTCGGATCATCTCGTGCCAAAACGAAGGGGTCACACCAATGCTATATAGATCCCTAATCGTCGCCTCGTTTTTAACCGGCGCTAACTACCAAAAACACTTTTCCCAGAAATTCGACTTTAAAGATTCAGACCTTCATAACTTTTTTATCTTTGCTTGAAATTGACCCAAATTCTGGATGACTGTCAGAAATAACCTTATCTATCCACATGCGCAATTTGATAAGAAACGATGGAGCCTTTTTTTTGAGAAAAATCATTATTTCTGTTTGGATATAGAGCAAATTCTGTTATTTTCAAACACACTTCTCACTTTTAAAGGAGATAGAGCAAAATGACTCAGAAAACACCATTTGCTATATAGGCCCACGTTACGAATCATAAAAAAAAAAGACAAATTGTCGTTTCGTTGTAGAAATGGGACAACGCATGCGGTTGTATTACGAACCGGTGGCCTTTGTTCTAGAAAAAGTAAAAAAAAAATATTCGAGTACAAATTGATTTAAACTTTTTATGGCATCGTAACGGATACAGACTCTCGTCTCCATAAACTTAAATTGCAACAAATTCATAATCATTTTCGTTCCAAAGAAATATATTTTGCTTTTTATGATGGCTACATGAGTTATAGTTGAGAAAATTCTACTTGTTGAAGCACTTGTGTGCCAAAATCAATTTCAATTACATTTATTTTAAAGATTATCCGGCTATTCTACCCATCGAGGACTGGTAATCAGAATGCAGGCACGCATATAGTGTTATTATGAATGGCTATTGATTAGAATAGCATTTGAAATTATTAACGATTGACTTGCTATCATATATGTACTTACATATTATCAAAATCTTCAATAGAAATCTATTGTTCACATTTTGTAATCGGAATTCGTGTTTTTGTCACATAACAGGTGACGTGGTTTTTGGAAGCAAATTTTCCAAATTTGCTTCTCTTAGCAGCCATGTGTCTCTGCACTTTACCATTCTCTGCATACCACACAACATCTTCCGGTCTTCCTCACTATAAATAGTTCTATCAAAAGCAAAGATTAATGAGGTAACAGTCATTCGAATATTCAATTCATGTAAGTCTGAAGTTATGTGTAGATATTGAATTGTGTGACTGAAAATGAAACATTCAATTAATCATGTCTCTGAGAGATGAAAAGATCCACGTAGTAATTTGCTTTATTATGGTTCAAAGAATTAGTCCAATGGCCTTCCTTGTAAATGGGTCAGTCGAGTTTACTGAACTATGAAATATATTCAGCTTACACAAACGATTAATATGCATGAAGTTGTGCTAAAAATAAATACAACTCCATCATGAAATCAAAGTATGCAAGGTATTCTGGATAATCAAAGTACTTAATCAAAATACTCTACGAATCAAAGTATTCAAGGTATTCAAATGGATAATCAAAGTACCTAATCAAACTACTCTATTTCTGGCCCCGGTTTCTCGAAAAAACTTAAGTACGTTCTCATGCTCAAATCTGAGCACAGTGCTCAAATCGTATGAAATCCACGTGAACTTCAATGGAATACCCTTCAACGTTGGAGAGTATCCCTTTGATGTTGAGCATGTTCTCGTGAGAATATACATAAGTTTTTTTTCGAGAAACTGGGGCCTGGACAGGCCTACATTTTTAGCTCCACTGGGCTTTCAGGCCAGCGGGCTATTGTCATGGTGGTGTGTCTGTCGTGCGTCCGTGCGTCCGTGCGTGCGTCCGTAAACTTTTTCTTTAAAAATCTTCTTCTCAAAAACTACTGGATGGATTTCAACCAAACTTCACAGGAATGATCCTTGGGTGACCCTCTCTCAGATTCCTTCAAAGAATATGGATTGAATCAGTATAACCTGAGTTATCTGCCCTTGAATGTCAAAAATAGCAGGTTTTGACTAGTTTTCTTCTGAAATCTACAAATATTGAACAATCAAGACAAAACTTTGACAGAATGATGCTGACTACAAGATCTTGCCTTGGTAAAATTTTCAGCTTGATCTGAATTTTACAACATGAGTTATGTGCCCTTGAATTTGACAAAATTGCCATTTTCAGATGTATTTTGACTTTTTTTCACTCTAGCAACTACAAATATTGACTAAACAAGACAAAACTTTGACAGAATAATACTGACTATAAGATCTTGCCTTGGTATAATTTTCAGCTTGATCTGAATTTTTTAGCATGAGTTATGTGCCCTTGAAATTGCCAAAAATTGCCATTTTCGGCTCTATTTTGCTGGTTTTGACTTTATCATTACTCTAAAATCTACAAATATTAACCAATCAAGACAAAACTTGTACAGAATATATATAACCATTATATGCTGCCTGGGTGTAATTTTCAGCTTGATCGGAATATTACATCATGAGTTATATGCCCTTGAATTTGACAAAATTGCCATTTTCGACTTTGTTTTCACTCTAACAACCACAAATGTTAACTAATCAAGATGATTCTTGGAAAGAATCTTGTTGACAACAAGGTCTTGCTTATGTGTAATTTTCAACATTATCACATTGTTACAATCTGAGTTATGTGCCCTTGAAATTGACAAAATTTCAGTTTTTCGACACTTTTTCCACTCTTGAAGCCACAAATATTGACTAATATAGACAAAATTTGAACAGAATGATAGTGACCTCAACATCTTGCATGTGTTTAATTTTCGATTTGATTTTAAATATACATACTGAATTATTTGTCTTTGAAATTTGGCAAAATCACAGTTTTCAATTTTATTATCACTCTAACATCCCTAAAATATTAGTCAATCATTTACTTTCTTTTTGCATTGACCACATGATTGTTGCTTTTGACTTTGTTTTTGCTGTAAGAACCATAAGTATTCAAAAATCTAGTCAAAACTTGGATTTGATAATAAAAGAATTTAGGCCTGTGGAGCGACTCAAGACCTTCAGGTCTTTCTAGTTGAAAAATTTGCTTCCAAACAGTACTGTCAGTACTTTGATTATTCTTATTTTCATTGGACGAGAGAAATTTTCAGGCACAGATTGCTCTATGTCTTGGACATAGGATAAAATTCGGATCAACTTATAGACAAAAATCAGGACATAGAGCAATATGCACAAGCGATTTCTCAAAAACCAACCCGCCAATCGACGATATCTGGTGTTCAGGAGATAGAGCATAAAAATACGAACACAACGATGCCAAATATAGGATTTTTGTAAAAATGGAGTTAGCGCAGGTTAAAACGAGGCGACGTAATGTTACAGTACATTTCAGAATGTTCGCAAACATCCAAGATTTCAAATGGTTGAAAGAGCTGTCTCTGCACTTTTTAAGTCTAATTTGAATACAACGTGTAACTTACGAGATATTCAACACAGAACATGACAAATACAACGGTTTTCCATATTTTTCCTCCAAGACTGTGTCGTGACGTCACATGACACGTGGGTTATGCATCGTGATATAGTACTACCCATACACTTTCTTGTTGCACATCAACCTTTTACCAACCAACGAACAATTTAGAATGTTCCAATTTGAAATTCGTCACAGACGACAAAATGGATAGTGATTTAATTTTCGTATGATAAAGTAGAGAAAATATTGAAGCAATGGAGAACTAATCCGAGTTTTCTCTGATGAAATTCGCTCTTTGATATGAAGATGTCACTCATTTATATGTAAATGAGCAGCATCAACATATCAAAGAGCGAATTTCATCAAAGAAAACTAGGATTAATGGAGAATGTGCTGATTATGAACATTTTTTCTCCGTCTGTAGTTTCCCATGCAGTTTCTTTTAGGACGTCAAAACAAGGTCTTCTTTTGGGAAAAGATAAGAAGAATCAGATAACGCAGAAACAAAGTTTATTTTAAATACAAAGCGTTCCATGTTAACGTTTCCCAAACAAAATCGGATATTGACGTTCGTGATAAGAAAGGCTTGGGAAAACATTAAGGCAAAAGAAGAAAATGCCGATAATCGGCATTTTCTCCTTTTGCCTCAATATTTTGCTGACAAGCAGCATTTTCTCAGTTTTCCTAATTTTTCTCTGAGCTATATAATATGCACATTTTATGATTTTCAGCATCTAGTTTGTTGTCTGTAATGCCTGATTTCTGATAGAGACATCCAATACATCTTTTATTACAACTTATTCTTTTATTAGTCCCCTACCGGTGTTCACACCGGAGGGGACTATAGGTTTGCCCTCCGTCTGTCCGTCCGTCCGTCCGTCTGTCCGTCCGTCCGCTCAAATCTGAATCCCGCGATAACTTAATAACTAAGCAAGCGTTTTTGATGAAAGTTGGTATATGACTAGATGGCAATGTGTAGATTATGCACATCATTTTATTTTTGTTTTTCGACTTAAATTGAGGTTGCTATGGTTACAGAAATAGTGAAAATATGGCCAAAAATGGGATCCTGCGATAAGATAATTCAAATTTGTCGTTCCCGTCTCAACCTTAAATGGCTTTTCGGGCTTATCAGCAACAATTAAAAAAATTAAAAAGCATTAAAACAAATTAGAATAACCAATCATCATCATCATCATCATCATCATCATCATCATCATCATCATCATCATCATCATCATCATCATCATCATCATCATCATCATCATCATCATCATCATCATCATCATCATCATCATCATCATCATCATCATCATCATCATCATCATCATCATCATCATCATCATCATCATCATCATCATCATCATCATCATCATCATCATCATCATCATCATCATCATCATCATCATCATCATCATCATCATCATCATCATCATCATCATCATCATCATCATCATCATCATCATCATCATCATCATCATCATCATCATCATCATCATCATCATCATCATCAACAACAACAACAACAACAACAACAACAACAACAACAACAAAAATAACAACAACAACGAACCCTCAAATTATTCTGAATGCTTGACATTTTTGACGTGACCCACCTATCACTAGACATATCTATAGCTAGAAACTTATCTCTATTTTTCAACAAAGACCTCGAAACTGCAGCTTGTTATAAGCTGCATTTACGAGGTTTTTGTTGAAAAAACGACACTGTGTTTTTGCTGTGTCAATAAGGACGAAATTTTAATCAAACTAGTCCAGAAAATACAAAATGTTTCAGATTTATGTAGTATAGTCGTATTGTCAAAAAGAGAAAGAGAAAAATGAAATGAGTTGTATTATGTTCTTCCTTTACTCAATTCGAGACAAACACGGATCGTGATCAGACTGTGTATAAGCACATTCTTATCAAGATGCGTATTGTTCTCTGATAAATGCATAGATCCATTGTTAATTAATTCACGGTGTATAATCACGTGACTCAGAATTTCCGATAATCTTCAATATCTTTTTTAATACTTGACCAATTTGAATTCGGTTTGAAGCAGAGAAGGTGGGAAAATGCCAGAAATAAGCTGGACGTGTTGGATTTTTTGAAAAATTAAGTGATAGAAAAGTTATTGAAGATAAACCAAAATTTTGGTTTTTCTTCAATAATTTTTTTTATCAGTTGATTTTTTTTCAAAAATCAACTACGTCCATCTAATGCGTGACGTCTGTCCACATTCTCTGCTTCAAACCGAATTTAAATCGGTCGTATATTAACAAAATTATTGAATATTTTCTGAAAATATTGTATCACGTGATTATCCAATGTGTTATTAGCGATCTAAATTCCCAAAGTGGGGCAGAATTTAAAAAAACAAAAACAAATACATGTTTTGCAAAATGTGGGAAATATTTGTGACGTACACGGAACACGAAAAGCATTGAATGGAAACGAAAAACGATGGTAATCGTCAGTTTCTTTTTCTTGTTATTCGGGACGTCAAAAGCAAATATTGTTTGTGAAATGATTAAATGTCTGTTAGTTTTTTCCTTGTTCCAATTTCAAATCGCTGGTTTTATTCAAAACCCGCGCAACTAGAGCTTTCAACAAGATGTAGTTACGAGGTTTTCTTGAAAAGCGATGAAATGTTATTTCAATTAGATATGTCAGTGGCGTAACTCGACACTTCGAAACCATTCTAATCATACCATAAACAATCTTAGTCTTAATGATAAGAACTATATAAATGCCAACGTTATTAAAATTGTAGATGAAATCCGTTGTTTTTTGTCTGAGTTCTAACCTTTTTTGTGATATTAGATTAGGACCTGCACGAGCTTGATAGAAGTGGTTACTTTTGCGGGTTGTCCTTTTTCGCTCTACAATCTGTTGACTTTTCAAGACTTTTTAGGAAATCTTGTCTTGTGTAACCAATTACCACACAATGACTCTTTTTGACGCCTCACAAGATAATGGCTTTGGAAAAATAGTGAGAAATGAAGACATTTCTTGTCACAAGATCAAAAATGTCTTCATTTCTCACTAAGTTTTCTATCCCAGAAAACCAAAACATTTTAAATTCCATGCACTTGAAATTGCTGTCTGAAATTAATTTGAATTTGGACAAGTGGTAATGGGTTAAGTGCAGTCAACACTCGTTGTGTCGATGTGAGAGGGACAGTATAAAAAAACCTGACATATCCGGAGTTCGACTTAATCAACCCAATTAAGTACAACAACAATTCTGTTAAACTTTAAAGCCGACGGAATCGTAACAGAAATCGGAAAGTAAGATTAATTATTAATGTTTGTCATGGAGCATTGCATTCCATTTTTTTGCTTTGTAGCATCAAAATGAGAAAAAAAACTCAACTGTTTTAAAAAGGGCCCACAGAGACAGCGCCATATGCGAAATTACCCCCCCCCCCCGTAAGATGTCCTTTGCAGAGCCATGTACTCTGTAGTTTTCCTACCGGGAAGGAGTAATTCTTAAAAGTACAAAATTATGGGTTTAGAAAACATACGAGGGACGTTCAATAAATGCGCTGAAGAGTATCGTCATTTCATAAAAACTTTGGTTGGTCCATTTTCAAAGCTGCAGCAGACGACAAAATGAATGCTACGAAAGGTAAAAGTTGTGAATAATATAGCACAGAAAACATTGAGACCAAAGGAGAAACTACTGGTTTTCAGCAGTTTTTTCTCTTGTCTCAATGTTTTCTAATGCCTTTTCTGATTGGGGCGTCAAAACCAGTTTTTTAGGAAAGTCAATGTACAATACAGTTTCATTGCCGGTAATAACGCGATTCTTTCACATATGTTCATATAGTACATACAGTTTTCGAGACCAGATTTAGGCTAAGCTAATTCAAGCTCATATAGGCCCTTTATTTCTCTTTTTTATAGAAGAGGCAGTAAGCTTTACCTCACTGCTACCCACTCCATACTGCTGGGTAGACTGGGGTTGACAATTAAGTGTCTTGACCAAAGACACACCTTACCCGAGTTGGACTCGAACTCGTAACCACCGGGCTAGAAGTCGAGTGCGCTACCCAGTTGCACCACTCCGGCTGTCAAAACATATGAGGTGAATAGCCATTAAATATTTTATCTTTTCCTTATAAATTTATCGGAAATACTGAATATAAACGATTCAAAATCTTTTACGGAAAAGAGGAGAGACAGGATGAATATTTGACTATTTATAGTAACAACTTATACACACTGATACCTGTTCAACCCTAAGATAAACCAAAATATTTGTATAGATTCTCGTTTAACTTTGAATGTATAATAATTCATAGAAACATATTTGATTAGTACGTGATTTCATAGCATGCCGCTAAAACGACCAAAATGGTGTTATACCGGTATGCTTACAATACTGCAGGAATAGTTTTGAAAGTGGTTGTTCGTTGTATTTAAGAACGTTGCCATGACTACTACAACTCAGAGACGCCTCACTTTATAACATGGAATTTGTGTAGTCAATTCAAAACGTGTTTCTGTAGAATATTATGTTAAGAAAAGAAAAACAAAAACAAAACAAAACAAACAAAAAAAGTATTCTGTTATTTAATAAAATGACGATATTTTCCCGCGAATATATTGAACACCCCTCGTACACTTGGAGGCAGGTTCTGTGTCCCAAAATTGGAGTTTTGAACCTTTTCAGAGAAAAGCGTATGAAGAAGGTAAAAAGTTAAACTTCGTGATTCTTTATTTTTTCTTGTCAACGACTTACAGTGTCGCTAGTATTAACAACTGGAATTATTTTGCGTCATGGCAAAATTGGTATCATAGTTTGGACTCGGGGGTTACTTTTTATCCGCCCAATGAATTTTTTTACTTGTACATATGTTGTAAAGTAACATTTCCTGAACAAAATATAAAAGAATCACGGTAAGATTCCTGGCTCGTTTTCGTGTTAGAATTATCTGCCCTTGAAAAGTAATGACCATTTTCGCAAAATTATCCTTATGTTTTAAAGTCATATCGCAAGTTATTCTGTATGTATAGTTTCAAATGTTATATACCAATTTAGAGACTGAACATGTGTACAAATGTGATGAAATGATTGAAAGAAATATTTTACAACCATTTTCCTGGAAAAGATTATGGGGAAAGGGGTAGGTTCACTAACCATCAAAAACGGCCCAAACTCAAATTTTGCTAAAATACTATTATTTGAACACTTTCATCACCATATTTGAATAAACCTAGTTACAAAACGCATTCGACATTCATGGTTGCCATGGTAACTAAATTTACAATTTCTCCAAAAAATCACCAATATTAGACATATTTATTAACAAATCTTATATAAGTTTGTTGTTTATGTAAAATTATGCTCCATGAAAATAATAGAGATAAAGGACAATGTTAAGGTAGATATAGCATGCTGTTAAGGTTATATGGCCGTTGTCATGGAAATTATGATATTTCTATGGTAACCGTTTTGCAGAAAAGGCAAAATGTCTAAAACTTGCTTATAACTTTATTTTTTTTAAATATATCATTTAAATTTTTCAAAAAAATGATAAGGAGAATAAGACATACCTTTATAGTTTTCTTATAGTGTCCTTGTAAGGTCAGTCATTTATCAAGGTCAAATTCTCATTTTTCCTTTAGATATACAATAATTTGTCAACTGAATGTAGATTAAAAGTTCTACTTTCGTATTTCAAGTGTGTGTAATTATAATAAATAATTTATGAAAATAAAGCCAGGTTATCAATAGAAATTCATTTATGTTGCCATGGCAACCAACAACGGCTTCTTAGAATGAAATACAAAAAATAATGTTATGAATTAAAATTGGTAGAAATGGGCAGGACAGTATTTTATGGAAGAATAGGTGTGCACATTTACAATTTTTGCGCTCTGAGATATTCATTTACCTTTTACTCGTAACTATACATGATATACATGTAATACTTGATCTGGCTCATAAGCAGGGTGATTGCAGCCAGAATTCAAAACGTTTCTTGGGTACAATGACTTGATTATGTGATGAGGACACATCGCAAACATATTTCAGTAAAACTGTTACACTGTTTCGAAAAAGGTGTATTTGTGAAAGAAATGCGTATATTTGTGAATCCAACTTTAAACATAATGAACTTATGCTATTCTTGTCTTCCTTAAAAAGAGTCAGAGTTTATTTCTTAACCTATATTCACCACATTTTATATGTGAAATACTATGCTTCAAATATTTCCTAAGACATAACAAATGAAATGCAGTTTCTGTTAAAGGGGAATTGCGCATTTTAGCACATACTTTTGAAATTTCCCCCCTATTTTTGAAGATGATGGGGAACTTTTTTTACATAGAGAAAATGAAAAAAAATCCCATCATTGTTGTAATTTTGTCTTTTTTCAACTAATCCCCCCCTCTACTTTCTAAATCCTAGAGTATGCACTGAAAATGTCTCATTCAGTAAATCTGTGATTACTTTACTTGGTTTCTAAGAAACAAAAAAAGAAAAAAGAAAACTTTCATATGATAAGATTTTGTTGATTCTATCACAGTTCTACACTGTTACGCTTGAGATAAAACTTTGAATAACATTAATGATTACTACACATGTTGACTAAAGATATTCAAATATATCTTATACGAGCCGTAGATCCATAATAGGCAATGATAATGATGTCAACAATTACGTATCTCAGCTAGATAATTGATATGACTATGTATTACATGTAAATTGGCATATTATTCAATTATTTCTAAATGTAATTGCTTTCTGAACAAAGTTCAGACAGAATCCTACATGTTTCTCAATATTTTGATTCATGTTTTTGTTAAACTTAATATTTCAGCATTTATAATCGATCATTATAAGTCCCGTAATTAGCGTTACACTTGGGACATTGAATTTGGGTTGATTTAATTTGATAATAGCTGTTCTTTCAGATCTAAACACTGCAGATATTTCATGTGGCAGATTCCCTCCTGTAAAACAGAAATCAGAACAAGTTTCAATATCAGTGATTCATACGACAAAAATACAGGCTTTCTAACACAAAATGTTACACTTGGGACATCTGTTGGTGTGCATAGACATGACATAAGGGTGTATTGATTATATAAAAGTAATTACATAAAATCATACTAATATTGCACAGATGATATTGAGACTAAAAGCATACATAGTTTGAGATAGAAAGATGTCCCGTAGCAAAGTCCTTTGATTTTCCAAGGTATTGCAATCTTGTGCCTTTATATATTTTGAGTGTGTGTTATTTTCTAAACTAGTCCAGGGACTATTTATGTGTTATTCAACAAATGACTATAGGAAAAAATGTTGTATTGTTGCAACAGCTTGTATAATTGTATGTTGTGGAGTCTTTCGAAAGCAGTATTTTTTTAAGATTAGCACTTATAAATTGAATTTTGATACAAATGTCACGCTAAAAAGCGTTACACTTGGGACAATTTTAGGCACTAAAATGCTATGAAATTGAAATGAAAATAGATATTCTTCTAAAATTTTGTACACAATTAAACAATAACAGGACACATTTCATGGTGTAAAACAATCATTTAAAAACCTTTGAACATGCACTGTAGATCAGTTTTTTTTTTTTGAAAAAAGATGCATTGTTTTGAAATCATCAAATTCTGTTCATAATAGTTCAATTTTCAATGTGGCCGCACACGAGTACCAACATGATATTTTAATAGTGTATCAGGAATAAGTCAAACTTCGTCCGAAAAAAATATTTTTGTGGTACTCGAATGCGGCCACATTCAATTTTGAACAATAATGCGGAAAAAAATGGCTAAAATTGAGCAAAACGGCCAAGTACCACATTATTGTCGCCATTTTGCGGTACTACTAGACAGAGGAAAGAATCGGTAAATGTCAGTTTCTGACAGTTAAAGGTCCACTGCTATCATATATGACATCAAAACAATAAAATTATCTAGTTCATTTTTTCTCAAAATTTTAGGCGGATTTCATGGGTTAGTGAACCTACCCCTTTGAAAAATTACATTTTTTTGGGGGAAAATTTGCATTGTTTTCCAATTTGCCAAAAATTTACCCAATGAATATTGTTTGTTTAACGATATTTTGAAATTAATACCAATAGCTATTTTTACACAAAAAAATCAGGACACCTTTACACGAAAATAAAAAAAAAAAAGATATTTGACTTTATCTTACCCCACCCACCCTGTTTTAGCCTAATTATGACAAAAATATCTATATTTTCAAGAAAATTCTAAAATTTTCTGGCATATGTTTACATTTAGAACAATAAAATACTTCATTTGACATTCACCATCACAAAAAGGGGGAATGTTTCGCATAAAAAAATGATAAAAATTGTAGCATGGGCATTTGGTGCCGCAAAATAAACACAAAATTTGTGAGTCACATGGCCGCTCTCCAAACTTACCTTGAAACACATAAAAGCGATTCTGTTCAGGCTATACAGACAACGCAGTATTTTACAAATTGATCACTTTTTCTATTTTTCATTTCGCATATTTGCTCATTTTGTATTAATTTTATAACCAGTCGACGAAAAAAATTATGATGTGCAATTAAAGGCGCGTTGCCTTTTAAGGAGACCAGAGCGGTTACATGGCTTGCTGATTTTGTGATTATTCTACGGCACCAAATGTCCACAATACATTTTTTTAATTTTAATGCCATAAACCCTTTTGTGTAATTGTGAATGTCAAAAATGTATTTTTTCCAAATGCAGACATCTGTCGGAAAATTTCAGTCAATATTCGGAAATATAGATATTTTTGTACCCATAAAGCGCAAAAATGGTGGCGGCGTAAGATGAAGTCTAACATCTTTTTATATGGAAAGTATGCCGAATTTTTGCGTAAAAAAGATATCTAGCATCTTTAGAATATCCAAAAAATAATAAAAAAAAAATATACACTTTGCAAGTGATTTTCAAATTTGGAAAATTTTCTAATCATTTTTAAAAAGATATACCCTTCTTGCAATCTTAGGACTATCGTCACCACTTATTTACATATGTTTGGTCTTTAATTAAATAGAGATTCCATTCGAAATTAAACTATTCAGAATACTTTGCAGTATGACTTTAAAACATATGGCTAATTATTTCTACATAAATTGTTAATACTAGTCAAGGGCAGATAACTCTAAAACGAAACGAGCATTGACAGTTACCCTAATTTTTAGATTGGGCTTAGCCCAATCTATTAAAATCAGTTTTTCACTCCAAACATCGCTCCAGACACTACGTTTTTTCCCTCTTACCCGCTGAGCTATGTGTTCAAGCCAAACTATGTTATTTCAAACACCACAGAAAAGTCCTTTATCAGTCACTATCTTCAAAGTTTTTCATCTTTTTCACTTCTGCGACAAATAAGGAGGGGGTTAATAATTATATTTGATGAAATGTTCGCTTAAATTAAATACCTATTAGTATTTTCAGCGTTTTTACAATCTTTTCGGTTGAGTAAAGGAGCTTGAAAGCAAAATAGTGTAACTCTCTGATAAATTCCATGTAGTTACAATATCACTGCTCTGATTTTTTCAACGGTCATTTACCAGTGAAAGCATTGACAGGTGTTTAATTGGGTCACTGCTTGACCCTGCTACTGCGTGTGTATTCATGCCCTCAGCCCATTCCCTAGATACAATGTGTGCTTTTTACCCATTCCTATATTCTTACGCCTTTAGGTTCTCATGAAATATATGTATTTGGAAAACATGGTAGAAAATGAAGAAATGGTTGTGAAAAGCAAGTTCTTTATTTCCCTCAATATTTTCTTCTTAGAAAGACCAAACAATGTAACGATTTATTTGCTTGAAATTGGCGACTGATAATGGGTTAAGGATTAATTCTGCATTCACTTTATCTTTATTGTTTTTTGGAAGCAAATTTTGCAAAATTTGCTTCTCTTTGCAGCTACCTGTCTTTGCACTTTTCCATTATCTGCATACCACACGACATCTTCCGGTCCTCCTCACTATAAATAGTTCTACCAAAAGCAAAATTTAATGAGATAACAGCCATTCGAACATTCAATATGTAAGTCTGAAGTTATGTGTAGATATTGAATTGTGTGACTGATAATGAAACATTCGATTAATCATGGCTCTAAGAGAAGAAATGATCGACGTAGTAATATGCTTTATTATGGCTCAAAGGTCAGCCCAATGGCCTTCCTTGTGAATCGGTCAGTCAAGTTTACTGAACTATGAAATATATTCAAAGCTTACACAAACGATTTATATGCATGAAGTTATTATAAAAATAGATCAAACTCCAGTATGGAATCAAAGTGCTGAAGGTATTCTGGATAATCAAAGTACCTAATCAATGTGCTCTACGAATCAAATTATTCAAGGTATTCAAATGGATAATCAAAATACCTAATGAAAGTACTCTACTTCTGGACAGCCCTACATTCTTGACAAATTTGCTTCCCGACAGTACTTTCAGTACTTTGATTTCAACTCTTGTGTTAAAGGCTCTTCCAAACGACAATATCTTAGAGTGGTTCAAATTAGAAAGAGTTGCAGACGACGAAAGGGGTGACGATAAAGATGAAATCATGTCATGTACAATGATGCACAAAAAACATTGGGACAAAGGAGAAAATTCCGGTAATCTTTGTATGTTTCATATTATTTGCTTCATAACAATGTCTTGTTTGAAAAAAAAAAAAAAAAAAAACGAATGGTTAGAGGCTATAGATTATAGACACTATGATTTTAAAATATGTTGATCAAAGTAAAATCATCGTCTTAAATTTGCCGTTTTCTAGAATTTTCACATTTTTATCACGTAAACTGTTCTTAGACTGATCATTTGAACCAATGAACAAGTGCATTCTATTCAATCGAAATATGTTTGCAGATCAAAGATCAGTTAGGCTAAGCCTCTACAATGGGTCCGTACTTGGTATTATTCTGATTAGCTAAGAATAAGAATAATTCAACATGTTGTTTTAATGTGAAATCCGGAAAATGTAACATTTTCCTTTTCCCAAAAAGCCTCACATTTTGGATTCACCTCGAGAGTTTACAGATTCAACTTTTTTTTATCACCTATACATGTTTGCCTACACATCGATTAAACATTTTCCAAACGATGACGCCTTTTTACTCGCTTCATAGAAAATGCTTAAAAACCATCGAATAGAGAATGGGGCAATTTTGCAAATCAGCATATTGTTCTTTTGTCACAATATCAATTTCTCTGTGATGTCCAATCTACAGTGCTGACAGCACTTTGATTTATTATTTTTTTGTCCTAGACATGTTAATTTACAATATACCAGGTGGTATGTTACAATAAAAAAATCGTGTGACGGAAAAAGAGTAAGCACTCTCTTTCTCTGTGATCATCTGGTAGTTGAAAACGGCGTAAAACCCCAATAAACTCAAACTCTCTGTGATCATCTGAACCCATTTCCAAACGGCAAACATTTAGACTGATCCAAATTCAAAGTTGTTGCAGACGAGTATTTAAAGTGAAAGAAAAATTCAAATTTTCAGTCTTGCTGGATAGAAAATACTGTGGGAAATAAAGAAATAGCTTGTCAAAAGCAATTTCTTCATTTTACACAATGTTTTCTACAGCCATTATCTTGTAAGGAGTCAAAAGGGTCATTGTGCGGGAATGTGTTAAAGGCATTCTTTTTTTCTTTTTTCAACCTTAAACAGGACATATTTAGGTTGCTTCATATTGAAAGCTTTTGTAAACAACAGATAATTGTTGATAAAGATATGACATCGTGCTTAATATAGCACGTAAAACACCGAGGAAAAAGTGGATAACGCTGATGATCAGCATTTTCTTCTTTTGTCGAATGGTTCCCTAGCCTTGTCGTTTTAGAACCTTAACGCCAGACCTTGTTTTGGAATGGTAAAAAACCTCACATTTTAATGTGGAGCGTAGTCGATAATAAGACAATACGTCAACTATATTAACACGTGTGTTATTCAACAATTAAAAATTCACAATAAAGGTCCCTGTCCCGGAGTTGAACTCGGAAACAAAAACAATGTTTCTACCTCCTCAAAACTCAGACGTCTTTGAAATTTGTCACATCATTAACAAAATTAACGCATCGTGTTGCAACACTAAAATGGTTCTCGGAGAGACGTATGTAAACGCTCGAAGGGCACAATTCATGAACACACGAAGCTAGAACATTGGGCATAGAACAGAAAATATTGAGACAAAAGTAGAAAATGCTGATTATATTCATCTTATTCTGTTGTCTCAATGTTTCCCCAGCCTTTTAGTCTTGGGGACTTTAAACCCATGTTTTGTTTCGGTAGTGTCTGAAAGAAGCTCACATTTTAATGTGGAGCGCTAAAGACAATACGTCAACTATATTAACACGTGTGCTATTCAATAATTGAAATTTCACAATAAAGGCCCCTGTCCCGGAGTTGAACTCGGAAACAAAAATAATGTGCAAACCCCTTAAAACTCAGACGTCTTTGAAATTTGTCACATCATTAACAAAATTAACGCATCGCGTTGGAAAACCAAAAAGCTTCACTGAGCGACATACATTGATTACTGATTCCAGCCAAACGATAGACTTTACCCATTTGCTCATTATATTTTATACTGGTCAAAACGAAATCATGTCGATAAACATTCATGATTGTTATACCTCACGAGAAATGACATGGCAGGGCAGCCTATGCTTATCGAATGGAAAGCTCTTTCAGGTCAATTCCCGTCCGCTATATGTAGATCTCATATCTAATATAGACAAGATTATTTACACGTGCGTTTCTATAAAATATCTTTACTAAATAGGTTAAAATTTGTTTAAAAAAGTTAAAGGCTTGTTTATAATAGTGTCACCCATATTTAAAGGGCCAGCCAGTTTAGGCTTATGAGGCACTCCCTTCTGATTGCACAGTACCTCCTAATTCCCCACTCATGATGCCAGGCGTCTGGCAGAGATTGGTCTACAGTAACCATTAGTTTAAGTAGCTGGCGGCTCACCAAACGGTCGCAACAGTTCTAACCCGCAGTAAACATCAGTTTATCTCGAGACCACTATAGCATAAAACAGGGGCTACCTGATCATTAATGTGTATTGACACATACTTCACGTTCGATTAATTTTTTCTGGTGTCTTATATCGAAAACATGAAATACGATAACAAAGATGATCGTGTATTAGATAGAAAACTCAATCAAAAAGACCACTCTTTCGTTACGGAACAAAATACATTTTTGTTCTTGATTTTGAAGTGAGCTTCGGTATCCAAATTAGTTGCTTTTAAAATGACATCTTACTTGTCATAATATTTTGTAAGGTGTAAACGAAAATTCTCGAGAAAAATTTACGCCAAAAGTCAAAAATAATTGTATGAAATTGAACAACGCATTTGGTAAATTCAACGATTCGACGTATAGTAAAATCCAAGTAAAACATCAGGATCGGGGGATCCTTTCCAAAATCACCAGTTAGAATGCCTGCACATTATATAAACTAAATGCACAATCCTACCTTATAGAAATTAACACATTCATATAGCTTCATTGTAAAATATCTTAGTTACGGAGCATGTGTTATGGAAAATGATGATGTTTTTTTTGTAAAATGTTTAGCATTGTTTCATAAATCGTCAACCATGGGTGATACTTAAAAAATGAACAAATGAAAAATATCTTTTTCTTGTGGGCGTCAAGACGCGGCATTATTTTGAAATGAGTAAAATATTATGCAATTGCAAGAGTAATAGGAGTTTTTGGACAATAGTTTGGTAACGGATGGGTGGATGGACGGACATACATACACTGACTGGAGGCTGTTGTTTGTTTATCAAACAAATGTATTCTTTCTGATTTCTTGGGTCAAAAAGTACAATTTATTTCTTGAGAAACGTAATACGAGGGTTAAAAGTTGAATTCCGTGATTCCTTGATTTCTCAAATTAACGACATAAGCATTCGACAAAATTAACAATATATTAACATCATTTTGAGTCATGGCAATTAAGGGTTTGTAAAATAATGCCTGCTCTGCTATTTTTCGTCAGAGAGGAATATTATGCATAATAACAATTTCTTTTTTATTTTGTTTTTATTTTACTACTTATGGTGTTAAATGTACAGTATAAAACGTGTAGTTACGAGGGTTGATTGATAAGTAGTGAGCCTCATATAGAAAGGTTTGAATTGTAACTGTCAAACGATTTTATTTTTCAAAAAAATCCCCTTCTTTGTCTAAACACTTTTGCCAGCGATGCCATGTTAATAGAACTCCTTCTCCTGATCGTTCAGAAAGGCGCCCACTGCATGTATGACGTCATCATTTGACTGAAATTGGGTACCAGCAATAGCTCTTTTCAACTGGGGAAACAGGTGAAAGTCTGATGGAGCAAGATCAGGTGGATAAAGCGGGTGTTCTACTAGTTCAATCGCACAGTCATTGATGGCAGCCATGGCAATGGTAGATTTGTGAACACGGGCATTGTCCTGGTGGAACAGTACACCTTTCCTGAGTTTTCCACGGCGTTTGAGCTTGATGGTTTCTCTCAGTTGCCTTAAAAGTCACGCGCAATACTGTCTATTAATTGTTTGGCCCTTCTGTAGATAATCTACCATCAATATGCTATCAACATCCTAGAAAACCGAAGCTATAAACTTTCCTGCTGATGGGACAGCCTTTGCCTGTTTGGACTGTTGTTTCGACTGGGGAGAAGTGATGGACACAAGTTTCATTCATAGTCACAAACCTCGGCAAAATGTTATCTGGGTCTGCGTCTAAAAGACTCAGATTAGCGTGTAACAAAGTGCGCCTAGCGTGCTTCTGGTCAACTGTCAGAAGTCTTGGTACCGAGCTGACAGAGAGCTTTTTCATCTCAAGATTTTCCGTGAAAATGGAATGAACTCTTTCCTGTGAAATACCAGTTTTACTGGCTATATACCTCTCTGTAACCCGCCTGTCAGCCATAACAATATCATGGACTCTATTGACCAATTCTGGTGTTGCAACGGTGACGTGCCTTCCAGGGCGGACGTCGTCCTCAAGACTGCCTACCACGCTTGAACTCCTCCACCCATCTCTTTACTGTAGCATACAAAGGGGCATCATCCTCTAGTGTTTAAACTATAATTTATCTGCATGGATGGCCTTCGAAGTAAGACCCTTTTTTATACCGATATTGAACCACTGCTCTTTCAGCAACCTTGTCCATTTTGCAAAAACTACTTGCCCGGTTTACTTTAGAGTGCTACCTCTTCAACATAAACTGACCAAATGAAACCAGTTTTCGACTGCACACCTCTATATAGCCAGAGAATACAGGGGCAGAAAATAGACACCCTTGCTTGACCCCTTCTATGAGAGGCTCACTACTTACCAATCAACCATCGTATTTTGAAAGAAGAAAATTGACCATTATCTGGTATCAAAGCCAGTCCAGACCCTTTCCTAAACGCCCATAATCAGAGTTCGTCGCTTTTCAACGAAAACCTCGTAACTACAGCTTGTTTTAAGCTGCAGTTACGAGGTTTTTGTTGAAAAACAGAGATTCGGTGGGTCCTAGATAATAGGACGATACGTCAACTCTATTAGCACATTAGTTCTAAACTAATTCTCGATTAAGGTCCTTGTCTCGACGATGAACTCGGAAATCAAAAATAATGTTTCTATCCACATAAAACTCAGATGTCCCTGAAAATTGTCGCACCAATTATAAAATTAACACATCTTATTGCTAGACCGAAACCTTTCTCTGAGTGGCGCATATACATAACATAACATAACCTAACATAATTTCATTGGTGATTCGTCCCAATGGAACAATTTTTGAGCAGATAATTCTGTTAACCGTTTTCCAAACAAGGTAATGTTTTGACTCCGCTTATAGTAATGGCTTGGGAAAACTTTGAGACAAAAGAAGAATGGGTCCGTATTAAAAACGATCTTTCGATGTAACAGCAGTGAATATAATCACAGTGTATAGTCCACTGTCCGCTCTAACTTCCGCTTGCGAGTAAGGAAACGAGTCAAAAAGGAGATTGAAGCCCGAAAAACAGGTAAATAGATCATAATAGATTGAATAGTGTTGGATGTATCTCGTATAAGGGTGGAAGGTGTATAAAAGATATCATTCCTGGCGTATGCCTACGGAATGAACTCTATTTTCCGACAAAATTGCAATTACTCGCTTCATTTTCTCCAAATCGTCATTTTGATCGACTTCGAACAAAGATTTCGACATTTAATATCTAATATAGGAGCAAATCATTTCAACACGTTGAAGAGTATTCATCTACGCTCCAAAATATTACACGACACCGTGTGTTAAAACATCAGTTTATAAAATATTGAGTATGAAACTGTCACTGGTGTTGCCTGCTCACTGTACGGTTGCTTGCTGCCTCATAGTACGGTTGCTTGCGAGCACAACAAAAAAACCTGCACGGTTGCTTGAGAGCAAAATGTATTGTAATTTTGTATATTTTTCATTTTGATTAGCGATTAATGGTTATTTTAGTGTCTAAATTCGCATGCATGTAACGGTTTTTACATATACAATGCATTGAAATGTTTTAGGAGTGGGTAAATAAACCAAGGTTGTAAAATAAATGCAACGTAAACATATTTTATTTTGTTTACAAAATGATCCTCATAATCTTTAATGATCCTATATATACAAATTTTGCATGTTTTCGAACATAATTTCATGCTAAATTTGGACTTAAATCGATATGATAGACAGGATGCGCCATACAAACACATAGTTTAATATAATGGCTACTCCATGCTGTAGACCTTTGTTGTTATGATACAACATCCGTCCATATCAAACAAATAAAAATAAAAAAATAGAACTCCGTACGGTCAAAACTATGGAAAATGACAGCAGATGGATAATAATTCTGCGGTCTTTGATCAGAGGTTGTCTTTGTTTATAGGTGATCTTTGAAACAGATTGGCCTTTTTGGCTGACATATGAGCAGGAAGATTGATTGAATGGGGTTAAACGCCTTTTTAAGTGCCCCAGTTTCTCAGCAGTACTACCATAATTTTCGTTTCCGGCCTTCAGCTGATCTTTCACCTAGGTTTACTATTATCCAAACATTGATGGGAGACAGATGTCAGAAAGGATATTAGGCACGACCAGTGATCGAACCTGGGACCCCTGTTTGAAGTCAAACGCGCTACCAATTGCCAGAGGCAGGAAAACTACCACTAACCCTTTCCCAAACAAAATTTTAGACATGTAAAAAGGTGTTGCAGATAACAATTTCAAGTGAGTGAACTTTGAGATCTTAGATCATTATGGGTAGAATACGTTGTGGGCATTGAAGGAATTGCTTGTTACAAGCAATTTCTCTATTTTTCACAATAAAATTTCACAATAATTTTATCTTCTGGGCATCAAAAAGCGTCGTTGTTAGATATGCCTAATGGATTAAGCTTTCCAGAAACAGGAAAAATCTAGTATTTTCAAATACGAAAGCTACTTTTGGCTACAGTATAAATGTTGATATAGATAGAATTTGTGTTTAATGTAGGATAAAATGATGGCAAAATGATACTAAGTCGGACATAAGAAAATATCGTTTCGGACATTTACGACATAGAAAGCGGTTGTAAGTTTAATATCCGAACATGACTGGACATGATATCATTTAATTTAGTACTTTCACATTTCTAGAATAGAAAATTCTGAGACAAATGAAAAATTAAACCTGCTTGTTATCGGCATTTCTTTTATATTGCCACAATGTTTTAAAAATGATAAAAAAATCAGAACTTAAAAGGCATCAACGTGTAAAATTTTAGCCCTTTGTTGAACAAGACATACAAAAATATATAGTTTTAATTTCCATAGTTGAAAGAATTTGTGGAACAACATTGAGACAAAAGAAGAATATGCTGATAATCAGCTTTTTCTCATTTTGCCTAAACATTTCCAGAAGAATCCTTTCTTTATTTACTATCATTTATTGTCTGCAGCTGCTTTAAATTTGGACAATTCTAAAAGCGTTCCAAAGCGTGCAATGTATTCAGTTTTTTTTTATCAAGCATGATGAGTGTCGTTACAATGAGAAAATATTGAAATGAGAGTCATACCGGTGGTAATAATTTTGGATTGTGGTTTATTATGAAATGATCAATAGAAAAGTTAGAATGATATCACAGTTAATCAGGTGAAATCACAGTCTAAACGTTGTGTAACTGTTCTATTTAGATTATGTAACTAAAGAATTAAATGATAGATACAGTGTATTGATTCAATGTATATTTGAAATTTTGACCATTGACGAAGTTAGAATCAACTTTTTGAAACAGTTCTTTTGTGCGAAGGTTCTCATATCAACATTTAATTATTCGTTTGAAAAGTAATTGCTTAATAACTTTTTCCATAATAGTTTTGTGACACGAAAATGCTACTGAGCTCTCATGTAACCGTACAGTGACATCGCAAGCAACCGGACTAAAGCTTTCACAGATTGAGCAAGCAACCGTACTGTGAGTCGGCAACACCAGTGGCGTTTGATAGTCAATATTTCTTAAACCAATGCCTTTATGTCTGTTATTCTTTAGTTTTCTGGTGCTAAGATGATATATCTTCGAAATATCAAAAGTATGGGTTCGTATATAAGTTGTAAAGATTTGAAATCGTCGTTTGAAATCGATGAATATGACATTTTCGAAAATTTTAAGTGAGCAATCGCATTTTGTCTGAACATGTAGCTTTTCTCAAAGGCTATACTCAGTGAATAACTTAGTTTATGTACATATAGCCCATACATGTACAATAGTACCGGCCGAAAATGACAGTGACGTGGGCTAATGTTTACTACTTGACAACCAATCAACTCTATTCGTATTTGTAACGGTGCAAATTAGACGAATTGATTGGTTTTGCAGCAGTAAACATCAGCCTACGTCACTGTCATTTTCGGCTGGGACTATTGTAAACGTTCCTTCACTTTACATTGTATTATTAACTATTTACCTGTTTCGTTGGCTGTAATCTAAACCTCGACTCATTTTCTTACTCGCAAGCGGAAGTTAGTGCGGACAGTGGACTATACACTGTGATAATTATAAGTGGACAAAAACATGTTATTGTCCCCAGTGCAACAGAAAAGAGGGATGGGACCATTCTAAATTTGTTATTCCAACTCAGAAATCTAGTTTGTTTGAATCATCTGATTGTGACATTGAACGAATTTATCCAACTAGCCGTGACGTAATTTCGGACAAATAATAGTTGGTGTTGTTATAATATCTCGTAACTATATATTATGACTTGATATAAGCCGTAGAGCTTTGTGAGATTTTATAACAATATCGTACCGACTGCTTATCAATACATAACGGTAAATCTGGCCCCGGTTTCTCGAAAAAACTTAAGTACGTTCTCATGCTAAAATCTGAGCACCGTGCTCAAATCGAACGAAATCCACGTGAACTTCAATCGAATACCCTTCAACGTTGGAAAGTATTCCTTTGAAGTTGAGCATATTCTCATGAGAATATACTTAAGTTTTTCTAGAGAAACCGGGGCCCGGTCTATTTTGGCTCAAAATTAATTGCCAATACATGTGCACACCAACCAATCTGATTGGTCCGATTTTATTTCTCGTTCAAAAAGATGTCCTGTCATTTTTTTCGGAATTTGCTAATATAGGTTATTCATGTAATTATCTCCCTTCAAATATTTTCAACGAAAAAAAAAATCAATAAAAGGTCTTCCAGATTATCTATCGGTGTACCTCTTTACTACTGATAATCAAGTGCTCTCGTTTGTATGCAAAAGACGCATTTGAAAATCGGGTTTATTTAATCCATAAAAAGAAAAAAAGTCGAATCCCCCCCCCTCGTGTGAAAAGCCTCATTTCTACACGACTGTCGCGCATGCGCAGTGTTACATGCAAAGCAGTAAAAGTTAGTAAAATAATGTCTTGGCGCCAGTTTCATCAAATTATTCTAGGAGCATTGTTGTCTTACCGATGCCTTCAGGCCCGTAGGAAGCAATTTCATATTGGGTGGATGAAGCCCCTGTGTTTGAAAATGAGGGGGGGGGGGGGTTGGATTTTCCCTAACCTTTTAGTGCAAAAAATGGCTTTTTCGGCCAATTTTGGAGGGGGCTTAGCCCCCAAGCCCCCTGTTTCTACGGTCCCGGTCTTACAAATCGTTTACATGTAAAACAAGAAGCGCGTATCACAAATCGATGGAAACCTAGGTAATGTGGTTTGTTACAAAAAAAAAAAAAAAAAAAAAAAACGCCTTGAATGGTTTCAAGAATCTGGCAACTGCTATTGTTTAGGAAAACGTTAGGGATACACGCGTCCTTCTGAGGCGATAGACTCTAAAATGATGCTTGAAAAGAACGATAAATAGCAGTGAAAACATTTAGCGGACATTATAAGTGTTTATCAAGTTATCGACCTCTGGTGGACCTTGTCTTGCTGCTGTCCTAAGCTGACTCCTGGGTTGTTGGTGTTGTTGTTGTTGTTGTTGTTACTAGGATCTTTCAAATACAATTGCATTTCAAGTTTCCACCCGTAATGAGATTTGAGCGACGTCGGAATTATTCGGGCGACGTCGAAAATATTCGGCGGTGGAACTTTCTACCACCGAATGTTTACGACCGCTTCCGAATAAACTCGGATACGTAACGACAAAAAGCCGATGTTTTATTAATCTCAAAATGGCCACATTACGGGTATTCTACCTTAAATAGGTACTTGTAAAATGGCACTAATAATGATTGAGACAAGTATACTCGTAGATGCAGAAATCAGTCTGCGCTTACGCATATCCATGTTGCACCAATACAGTTTCTTCAAGGGGTCCATCAGGTATATTTCAGGCACCAAATCAATATTGCAACAGTAAGAACTTGCATACATGTATTTTGTATGGCGCACAGCATTATCTATGACAGAAAAGTATAGAATTTTAGCGCTGGAAGCTACTAGTTTTTACTTTCTATCGGGGTCAGTTTCCTTTCTAAAAATTGTTATTAGATATTAGTAATTGTGCGGGTAGGTTAAGTTAGATGTAGAATTAAATCAAAATGGCTAAATGTCCTTGGTTTGATTTTTTTTGACAAAAATGATATACCGTTTGATATTCCTTGAAAATATTTGTTTCCCAATCAATGCCTGCTTTTGGAACACGAAACTCATAACTACCAAATGTTGTCTGAAATTTTGCAAAGGGATTATAGCAACTTTTCACAAGTTTGAGAGATTGAAATTGCAATAATATACAGCATTATTTCATTACCTTCAATTTACACATTTGTTTCCTTTTGACATTTCGCCGAATATAATTGAATGTGAAAATGATATCGTTATCATTATTTATCGTTTATTTGCGAGACAGTTCATTGGTATTTAAGTAAAAATAATTTGTGCTTTTAGATATATAATTAACAGATATCCATGTATATGTGACCCGTGACGCTAAAAAGGACCTTATGAGAAGTAAAAAAGTCCACATTTTGACAGACTTGTCAGACTCAGCACAGGTCAACCAGATGCTGCATGCGAAAAAAAGAACATATAGTAAGATTCCAGATTTAGAAAATTACATACAAGTGAAAAGTGTCTTGCTGCGCGGACTGCGCAGACTGACTAGGGTCGATTTTTCACACTTGCTATGAGGTCCCTTTTAGCGTGATGGGTCACATAATTATGTATTTAAGGGGGGTAAAAGCGAAGTTTGCACCCAATTATATTTGTTTTTGGAGTGGAGTCGAATACCGGTCAAAACAAATTAGGTAATTCCTTTTCCTTTGCAAATAATACATCAAGATTCTATACTCAAACAATGCCAACAAAATGTTTTCTATCCACTTTTAAGGGATTGGCAGATAGACT
Organism: Fragum sueziense; assembly: GCA_963680895.1. Taxonomy (NCBI): domain Eukaryota; kingdom Metazoa; phylum Mollusca; class Bivalvia; order Cardiida; family Cardiidae; genus Fragum; species Fragum sueziense. The sequence goes on from OY804594.1 coordinate 15,894,050, forward strand.
TTAAGAAAGAACGACACTTTCTACCGCCCGCTTATTCACATCTTCGCTAGCCAATGTTGAAACCACTTTCGTTTGTATTCATCCTTGGCGGATTTAGTCAGACTTTCTTGAAATCGCGAAACTCCGCCCAGCGGTTGTCCTACTAGATGTTATGGAGTAGCAACCAATCAAATGCCGCGTTCTAAACACCATTTCACGTTATTCCGTCCATTATTAATAACGTCATTAACGCGCGTTCTCTTTCGCATTCTACGCCATACATACTAGGTAAAAGGAAGCTGCTTTTTTGGTCGAAATGTCACATAATGATAGTTTGTCGAAAAAAATAGAAAATGGTTTTCTATTGCAGTGAAATTCCCAGAAAATATCGCCTTTCTTCGCGTTTTGAGATACAAATGCAATACCCTTTACCGCCCGTTGTCATGAATTGTTTACTCATAACAAACAGATGTATACTACTCAAAACTTATAAATACTCCGAGTATATAATAGAGCATATCTCTGAACAGGCATAACATATCTTAACCAGATTTATTTAAAACCACTTCATTTTAACCATATTACCATCATGTATTGAATTTTCATCAGTTTCAGAACAACATGATTTGAACAAGAAGCAGCTAACGGAGACCACTGTGGGTAACAAAATTCACAAAGCCATTTATTTTGTGTGTTCCCTTTTCGCTCACACAATAGTATGGCATCAGGAACGCATAGACATTTTGTAATTCCTTACATATGCTGTCGGGATATCATTTAAAAATTTTAGAGGTCGACGTAAGGTTTTCTACGCTCGCTGAGAATGCGCCAGATCATAATCATACTGGACAGTAAAGCGTTAGTCTGTAAAACACTCCTTGCCAACCGAACATGAACATGTTGATTGTGAGGTCATGGTCATTGTGTTTTATACATAGACATGATGAAGTGTACCATTATCGGGTAGTTTGAACACTGAATGATCTCTCTAGAAGGCATAATGTATCCCTTTTCTGTAACAGCCAGTGGATGCTTTAGCTCACGTAGGCGAGACAGAACAATGTTACGGTTCTAATTCCGGTTTGCTGTCCTGTCACGTGGTTGTCTTGGTAGGTTGGTAGCACTTCCGGTTTGTCAGTACTCGGCCACAAGTTGGTTGATAGCAGTTGCATGTACAATTATGATACGGGTTGCATTTCTTTTGACAAATGGCACCGATGTAACAAACAAGAGGGCCATTGGCCCTGAAGCGCTCACCTGAGATAATAGCTTTCTGTATATGATGTGGCTAGCTACTAAATGCAATAGTTACACTAAGATTTGACCTAGATACCTATTTCAAGACCCCATGTGACCCATATTCAAACTCTTCAAATGTAAAGGAAACAAAAATTCTGAGCATCTTCAGGACAATCTTTCTGAATCAAATTCAGGTTGATTGGGCAAAACTTGTAGCCTCTAGAGTGCACACAAGATTATTCTAAATTTGACCCCGTGACCTAGTTTTTTACCCCAGATGACCCAATTTCGGTCTTGTGCGAGATTTTATCAAGACAATAATTCTGACAAATTTTAAGTTTGATTGGGCCAAAAATATAGCCTCTATTGTGCACACAATGTTTCTTAACATTTGACCCTGTGACCTAGTTTTTGACCCAAGATGACCCACTTTCAAACTTCTTCCAGATTTCATCAAGACAATCATTCTGACCAATTTCAAGTTTGATTGGGCAAAAAAAGTAGCCTCTAGTGTGCACACAAAGTTTTTTTTTAGATTTGACCCCATGACCTAGTTTTTTACCCTTAATGACCCAATCTACAAATCTTCCAAAATTTTATCAAGACAATAATTCTGACCAACTGTCAGGTTGATTCGGCAAAAAATAAGGCCTCTAGAGTGCACACAAGGTTTGTCTAAGATTTGACCTAGTGACCTAGTTTTTGACCCAGGATGACCCAATTTCACACTTGTCCGAGATTTCACAAAAAAACACAATTCTGACCAATTTTCAGGTAAATTGGGCTAAACATGTGGCCTCTAGCGCGCACACAAGGTTTGTCTAAGATTTTTTCCTGTGACCTAGTTTTTGACCCAAGATGACCCAATTTCAAACTTGACCGAGATTTCATCAAGACAACAATTTGACCAATTTTCAAGTTGACTGGGAAAAAATGTGGCCTCTAGAGTGCACACAAGGTTTTTCTAAGATTTGACCCCGAGACCTAGTTTATGACCCAAGATGACCCAATTTAAAACTAGTCCGAGATTTCATCAAAATAATTCTGACAAATTTTCAGCTTGATTGGGCAAAAAATGTGGCCTCTAAACTGCACACAAGGAATTTATAAAATTTGACCACTTGAACTAGTTTTTGACCCCAGATGACCCAATTTCAGACTTGTCCAAGATTTCACCAACACAACAATTTTGACCAATTTTAAGGTTGATTGGGCAAAAAATGTGACCTCAAGAGTGCACACAAGGTTTTTCTAAGATTTGACCCCGTGGCCTAGTTTTTTACTCCAGATGACCTAATTTCAGACTTGTCCAAGATTTCATCAACACAACAATTCTGACCCTTTTTCAGGTTGATTGGGCAAAAAATGTGGCCTCAAGAGTGCACATAAGGCTTTTCTAAGCTTTGACCCTGTGACCTAGTTTTTGACCCAAGATAACCGAATTTCGAACTTGTCCGAGATTTGATCAAAACATTTATTCTGACCAATTTAATTGTTGATCGGGCAAAAATGTGGCCTCTAGAGTGCACACAAGGTTTTTCTAAGATTTGACCCCGTGACCTAGTTTTGACCCCATATGACCCGATTTTTATCTTGTCTGAGATTTCATCAAGACATTTATTCTGACCAATTTTCAAGTTGAGTGGGCAAAAAATGTGGCCTCTAGAGTGCACACAAGGTTTTTCTAAAATTTGACCTAGTGACCTAGTTTTTGACTCTAGATGACCCAAATTCGAACTTGTCCAAGATTTTATCAAGACAATTATTCTTACCAACGGACGACGGACGACGGACGACGAACGACGGACGACGGACGCCGGACACAGCGGTATCACAATACCTCACCATGAGCACTTTCTTGCTCAGGTGAGCTAAAAAGTTGATGATTGACAGTAATGAACGTCACTTTGTATTAAAGTTGTATAGATAGACTGGAAATGTGGAAATGAGAATATTACCTACACTTTAATTGCATCACCTTGTAAAACTCCAATTGTTATGGGTCGTTGTTGTAGAGATTTCCGAGGCATTTTATGTTTTTATGTTTGGCACGTCAACGCGTAAAAGAACAAACTGTAAATTAAGCATATGGGATTCGTGTATGAAACGCACGAGGTATATTTCAATTTTCTTTAGTTGGCCGGAAGTTGCCATTTTGCTCAACAATTTTGCAAAATGAAATTGATACAATTCAAGTTATGAAGTCAGGAAATAATAAACACTATCGACTTTTGATATTTCTTCGCCGGGGAAATTTTTGCGCGTAATAGAAAACGGAGTACTTAAAAGTTTGGTTAAGTGTATCTAGTCATCTGATTGGTTCCAGCGAGATCTCGCTGGAACCAATGAAAAAGCTTTCCAGGACACCAAGAAAATTTCTTTGCCGGGGAAACTTTTGCGCGTAATAGAAAACGGAGTACTTATAAGTTTGGTTAAGTGTATCTAGTCATCTGATTGGTTCCAGCGAGATCTCGCTGGAACCAATGAAAACGTTTCCAGGAGACCAAGAAAATCGGACTAAATACGCCAAGGGTGAATACAGAAACGACGTTACGTCGTAGATTTCACCATTGGCTTGCAACGATGGTTTGGTCACTAGGTGTAAACTACATTAACCCTTTCCCAAATGGCGAAAACTTCGGGCGTATAAATCTGACAGCTGCTGCAAACGACAATATGGATGTTGAAAAAGAAAGGATCTGTGTACAATAAAGCACAGAAAATATTTAGACAAAAGGAGAAACTGTTGGTTATCAGCAGTTTCTTCTTTTTTCTCAATATTTTCCGAAGCAATTTCTACTATGGACGTCAAAACCAGGTCTTGTTTGGGAGAGGGTTAAATAATTTCTAGATGGTAAAATTCTAGACTGGTCCAAATTCAAATCTGTCAGACGACAACCTTTAAATGAAACTTTTTTTTTCTTTTTTTTTGGGGGGGGGGGGGAGGGTAGAAAACAGTGCACATGGAAAATGAAGGAATTGCTTCTCACAACGTCAAACAATTTCTGTTTTCCAAAAGCATTCATCTTGTAGAGCTGTTTATGCTTAAAAACCGTCAATATGTGGGAATAGGGTTAAGCTGTATAGCCATTGGGCTTTAAGAAAAAGCACATGATATAAGTTGGTTTCATAAAATGCGAGCGTTCTGATTGTATGTAATAACTCCGTGAAAAGTGAATTTTCCTAACTAACAGACTTTTGTATTACACCGCATTATTAACATGTATCATTTTTGTTGGAAATCAATTGTGAAAAGTTGTGTATTCACAGGTTATTAAATTATAAGGAGTGAATATATTTTTTCATGCGGGTATATATAATTACACTTTTGTATGAACTGTTCCTTTTCTCTTTTTTTTTTAATCGCAGAGTATTGAATTATAAGAAATGAATGAAATTTAAAAGCATGTATGAAAGAATCTAATGACACTAAGAACATCATATTTTTTCATAGTTAATCTTCAACGGAAATGGCAGGTTAGTACTGTGGCGTAATACAGTGTTAGACGGAAAGTCGTTCAGGCATTTTTTTCATGGAGCTGTATGAGAAAAAAGCAACCTTTAAGAACCATCGGATTTTAATGAAATCAACTAATGTTAAATAACTAATATTAAATCATACAGGATGTCCCAAAAGTAAGGTAACACTTTAAATCTAATATGTCTCGGCTAATTTATCATTTTTGTATTTCCTATATCGCTGACAAAACAGAAGGTTATATGCGAAATAAATAAAAGAAATTTCATTAAATCATCATACAATTTGTATAATTTATCTATGATAAATCAAACACGCCCTATTTTATCAATGACGTCGTTTTGATAGTAAATGACGATCTCTAGATTACGTCCCTTCCTTGATTAATTCCTGTAGTTTTTAATAACTGCCTCGCATGTGCCCAAAGAAAAATTTTCCTACATTCTCTTTGAATGTTTGAGACCAACATTGTATATGTTCAATTTAACATGTTCTTGCTTTGGGCATTACACTTTGGACCACCTGTTTTTCCACAGAAAATAGTCCATTGAATCCAAATATGGCGTGTGTCCACCTACAACAGTCTAAGCGACAAAAAGACTGTGATTTCATACTTTGAACATTTTATGTGAAAGTTTCAAATAAAATTTTAAAATGCATTGTACTACATATTTGAATTAATCTTATTCTGGCGAAATTCTTCTCGTTGACTTTCCTGGACTTTGATATGCAATCTCATTCAAAGCTGAGATGTTTTCTGCGCTGCGGGATGTTTTCGGTCTTTTGCTTCTATGTTCATCAAAATATTACCGAGATCGTTCAAAGGGGGTGTCTCACGGATAGGAAAAATAACATGGGAGTCTGCCAACGCTCGGGATTTAATGAAATTTGGCGTGAAGCTAGCACACTAGATAACAGTTCATATTCATGAATTGTTTCAAATCGCACATTCCAGAAAACAATTTTCTCGGAATTTTAAGTTTTCACCATGAAAAAAGACGGTACCCTGATTAAAACAGTGTGCAAGCGTTCTTGTTGTTAGTTTCATCGTGTAATCTATTTTTAAAATAATGCAAAGTAGTCCGTGATCCTGTACGAAACAAAAATACATATAATTATGTACAAAAAATTATTTTATATCAACAAATGTTAGGGGCCAACCCAAAAATTCATAGTTTTCAAATAATTTAAGCAAATTCTGTTCTAAAATTTACATTGTTCCAGTTTTTGTCAAGATAAAAAAATCATGTAAAAGTTCCCCACAAATATACTCATGATTGTAGTGAAATATCAAGAAAAAATAAAACCGGTAACGGGTTGCTTTTGGAATTTCCACCTGAATGGTACACATTTCCAAGAATTAACAAAGTTAAGATTTTTTCAAAAATTGACATTTTCGAATGATTTGTTCACTTTTTTGGTTATTTTAGATTACTTTGGGACAAATCAAGATGTAAGATATTTTTTCGGTAATTTCCTGTCATCTGTCTGTGTGTCTGTCTGTCTGATGGCACTTTCTCAAATATTCTTTTTCTCCCAATCTCACATGTAAATCTTTTTGAAACTTGATAAAAAGTATTCTTAGGTTTAAGGGAGTACAACGATGTGTATTAGAATTTCGTTTTGGCATAAACTTTTGTTGTTGTGGCAGCATTAACGGGACAACATTTCAAATAATAAAAAAAACTCTTTGTGTAAAGCTTTACAGAGTCACGAGGTTTTAAATTTTGCATGTAAGTTTGCTAAGGGGTAGACTTCAAAGTTGGTTACAATATTTTCGTCCGAGGTTACTTTAGGTCTTGTCCCAGGTGTACCTACTTTACAAAAAAGAGAGGAAATTTTCTATAAAATTCATTTTAAATTATTCAAGTCAACCATGATTCATGAAAGCTAACCGCAAAATGTTTTTGTAGATCCTTTGAAACATTACAAAGCAAATCAGATAAGCACCGATTTCTCTGATGGCATTTGATTATTATGCAAAATTGAAAGTATTGTTGTAATGCATCAGAAACAGGTTATCCAGCTCCCATATGACTATTAAGGGCTATTGATGGCTAAACCACATGTTAATCATATGACAACATTGAAATGTGCATAAATTGTGTATCAATACAGGTTAAGCTATGGTCAGAAAAAGATTTGCAGAAATAATTGCACCCTGTTTTATCCCAATAGGGCCACGTTTTGAAATAAACAGGTACATTTTCAACTGTGTAACGTAAAAGAATATCATGCTGTAACAGCCGTTTACTGAATCATATGGGGCCTTCCATATCATGTAAGTTCTTTAGTGGCGCTTAGAGCAAAAACATTTGGCTATGTATTGCTTACCTGGAAGGGCAACTTTTGGTGCTTTACCATACCGGTTCTATGTTTGGTTTGACCTTTATTGCATGTCATTGTGTCACTAAAATAGTGCATAGATATTGTGAGCAAATAGTAAAAATCTGACAATGTGCATATGTCTATTTTGGCTTCAATACATGTAATTGTGTAAATAAAAGTAATATTTTGATTTAATCTATGGGTTTTTTCAATGTTTTTTGGGCATGAATATTGCTTTAGGTTTGTACTGTATGCTGCAGTTAATTGAACTGAATAAAAATGCTTTTAGGAGCACAATCAAATTTTTACTGAATACAAGCTTTGGACCAAAATACCACCTTCATCAACAATATGTGTTATATGACATTGTTACTGGTTTTGGATTTCTTTATAATTTAGCTCAAAGTAAGAAGAAACATGTGGGATGTTTTTGTGATAATGTGAAATCTTGACAAAAACTACAACATACTACACTTTGGAATTCAATTTTGCTACTTTCCGAAATTTTACAGAAAAATATGCATATTTTAATGATTAATTCAATAAAAAAAACATTCATTATAATTTCCCCAAATACCTTTTCTGGTATGAATGTAATGCCTTATGTGTCTCGGAGCAAATTCAATTGACAGATCTTGAAAATACATAAAACTAAGGTTAAACTAATGTTTTCGGGACACATGAAAATTGGGCCATGTTTCACGACATAGTGGGAATAAGTCAAGGTGGCTTTTTGGAATTCATTTTGGATTATCTAAGATATAAATTGCATTTTCATAGCTTGTATTTTGTCCTTTATCAACATGCAGAATTAAAAGAAAATTCATGCGTGGGCAGATTTTAGACACCCCCTTTATCTGTTATTTGGTAGATGAATTTTCTTCTTGGTGGACTTTCTGTTTGAATTAAGATTGAAACTTACTTTGAAAACATGTTGGAGATTTAGATTAGTGATATGCTTTACATCATGCATACACTGTGAGAAGGTAGGTTGTGACGTCATTTTGATAGTGGTACAGATGACGTCAAAACGACGCAATTTTAATTTGTGCATAACGTTAAAGTGTATGACAAGCATAATTTCAATGAAATCTGCAGATAATGATAATTTTTTGAACGAAATCAGCTAAAAAATAGCAGAGCTATTACCCTTTATAAGTGTTACCTTACTTTTGGGACACCATAAACTTGCATAAAAAACTTTCATTCCTTAAATTTAAAAATGAATAATAGAGAAGAGTTATGTAAAGATTATACAACATTTTATTTTGCATCGATTGGAAAACACGTTCTTGAATTTAATGATTTCCACTCTCGATTCTGATTCCCATAAACTACAGAGGAACACGCACAGAACGCGTGGGTAAACAAAATGCCATTTAACAAACTACGTTACCGGGCATTGCCCTCAAACGACAAAGCATCTTATGAAATCGATCGCTAGGTAGACATCGACCACGCTCAAACAAACGTGAATTCTGATTATACATGCCGTCGCTTTTCAACGAAAAACTCGTAAGTGCAGCTTGAAACAAGCTGCTGTTACGAGGTTTTTGGTTGAAAAGTGACGAGGTAACCAGCAATGATCACTCGCCATGTTTCGAGTAAGTGTGATCCCGACCAATCTGTAACATTACAAAACATGCATCCAGGGAACATGGGTTCTAATACCAACCAATATCATATATCGCTGCTTTTCAACTAAAATCTCGTAACTGCAGTTTGAAACAAGTTGCAGTTACGAGGGTTTTGGTTGAAAAGTGACGAGGTAGCTCGTGGACCAGCAATGATCACTCGTCATTTTTCGAGTAAGTGTGATCCCGACCAGCCTGTAACATCACAAACCATGCATCCAGGGAACCATTTGGAACACCTCGGATAATGCCATCGAATCATCGACTCGGAAGTATGTGTATGAAGAAATGTTAAAAAATGCGATTTCTTAGCCGGAAGTTATTACACGGTCATCCAAATGAACAACCATGGCAACTTACGGGACTTGCAGGATGAAATCATTCTTAAAAGAGAGGACACCGGAACTGCATACAATGCATTTCAGTATCATTATCGCTTTATTGTTGACATTTAATACGGTCAAACGTTTTCTGTTGTTGCTCTTTTCTATTCTTTTTATATTCATAATCTGAAAGTAGACCCACGACTAACATCCAAGGTATGACAGAATTGTCCGTGGTGTTCCAAATACCAGGGAACATGGGTTCGAATACCAACCAATATCCTATATCGCTGCTTTCCAACGAAAATCTCGTAACTGCAGCTTGAAACGCGATGATATGTACACAATGTATCTGACATTTGTCAAAATTCATTTTAAATTTTTTAAAAGTAGTTGATTGCTCCGACGAACGGTGGGATGCAGGGGTATCATTTGTTGAAGGAATGATACCGATGGCTTTTAGGGCTGAAACGAATACCCAAATACCCGCGGGTAGGGTATGACATTTCTAGTACCCGGGTACAGGTTCATTAATTTTAACTTTCAAGGTGTTTTCATATAATAGAGAGTCACAACTTACACAATCACGGAAAAAGAGCACAACATACCGTATTTTACTATATTTACTATGATCACATTATGTAGGAGGCTCATTTAGAAGAAAAAAATCAACCATTAGGCACAAGAAGACGAGTTCTCATGTTCTATAGTCTGAGGCCGACTTCGATTGGCATATGGCTCGCGCCATCGTTTTGGAACCAGCGCTATTCTATCTATTAGATTCACTCCCCGTTTTGTGTCAACCAAGCAAAATTTTTGTTTACTTGGCACTGATTGGTCCGCTGTTTATCCAAGGAGTTCCAAATGACGTAATGTAGCCATGGTCCGACCACAGTTCTTCTGGTGGTCGGACTATAGCTGTGGAAATGACGTCAAATAGCTCGCAGTATTGGTGTCCGATTGGGGCGATAGCAAACGATGGCGTGAGCCATTGTTCTAATCGAAGTCAGCCTTTATGAACTATCCAAATTCAAGAGTTATCTATTTGTTCAGGTACCTGGGTATCCGCGGCTGATTTACAGACAGGTACCCCGGTAGAAATTTTGTACCCGTTTTTGCCCTACTGGCTTTCTTCGAAAACCTCGTAACTGAAGATTGTTTATGAGGGTTTGGGGGGAAATGACGGATATATATTTTTTTACGAACAACGAAGCAACACTCGGCGCCGAAGCAAAGTGTCTGATTCTCCCTTTCATATCGTCATTTATTTGAATGGTAGGCCAAATATCATTTTTTTACAACTTAAGCTTTTTGTTTTAATTCTTCTAAAAAGAGCTTTGAAAGTTTTTTTTATGGTCTAAACGAAATAATTACTTTTGAAAATATGGACACCAAAGACAAATATTTTGACAACCAACAATATAAAACTCCAAACGGCGAAATTTTAGACTTGCCCAAATTCAAAGTTACTGCAGACAAAAATTTCAAGAATTTTAAATTAGTTTTTTGCTTTTCTGGGTAGAAAGCATGGGAAATGAAGAAATTGCTTGTCACAAGTATTTTTCCAATATATTTTCTAAATTAGCCTGTATCTTTTTGGAGCCTCAAAGAGCGTCATTTTGTTGAAATGGGTCTATAATGGTTTCTATACAAAATCGCCAATTATTATGCTATCGCAAGTATGTATATTGTTGTCTTTTATTCTTAAAAATTTACACTTGTCTAAAATTGCCTCATACATCAGCTTGTAAAGTGAAAATGCATTTTCACTTTTGTTATATGTAACAGAGATCATACAATCGACGCATCAAACGCCTTTTGTTTTTGTTTTTGAGTAGAGCGAACCCAACCTGCATACGTAGATCTTAATTTACACTTGTCTAAAATTGCATCACCCGTCAATATGTTAAAGGGACATTTCATTCCAATTTCAATTTTTTAAAGTATGTCTTGATGCCAAGATTGGTTATTTTAATGAGTATAAATACTATCAGTTTTTTTTTAAGTTGTTGCCAATAAGCGAGAAACACGCATTTAAAGTTGAGACATAATCGATAAATTGCATATAAATCCGAACTGTTGTCCACAACAATTTGTTCAAATTTAATACAAAAATATAAATTTCTCGTAAACGGCGCAATATTTTGGCTTGAAATTTTCAGAATTTTCATAAGGAAATATGCTCTTTCAGATAAAAATAAAAGTAATATTTATGACAAAAAAATCTGAAATGTCACTTTAAACGAAAAGTGTTCCTGAAGACAAACAATGTTCACAGTTATCGACGTCTCCTCTATCTGTTGTTTTTGAACAGCGAAAACAAGGGCGGACCCGGAATTTTTTCCAGGGTGGGGGTCCAAGCCCAATATTTTTTCCAAGGGGTTGGGTCCAAACCCAAATCATGGCTTAAAATGTAGTAAATATGTAACATTACACTAAATTATATAGTCAAAATTCGGCCAATGCCAGGGGGTCCGGACTCCCCTCTAGATCCGCCCATGGAAAACCCAGCCTGAACCTCTACGCCATGATTTACACTTATCTAAATTTGTGTCATCTATTAACATCTTAAATGGACGCTTATTTACACCTTTTCTTAACCCTTTCCAAAACGACAAAATTTTAGGGTGATCCACTTCAAAAACTGCCATAAATGACAAAATGGATGTTATTAAAGATAGAATTTGTGTAAAACACGGCACAGAAAATATTTAGACAAAAGGAGAAACTGCTGGTTATCAGCAGTTTCTTCTTTTGTTTCGATGTTTTCCCAAGCCTTTCATTAGGGAATCAGGTCTTGTTTGGGAAAGGGTTAAATAGATATCCCAGACGTACCATTATATTATCGACGCCTCCTTTGAATGTTGTTTGGAACAACGCGAATATTTTTATTTGATATTTTTGGGATTAAAACGCCTTTTTGAATTGCTTTGGTCATATCGCAGCGGCTGAAGCACTTTGGCTTTTGTTTTTCTCTGACTTGTATTGCCACAATATCCAAACCGAGTCTCCAGCTGCTTTTTCAAATGGTGAGAGACATATACTGAGTCAAAAAAGAAAGTGTGCATACTTCTATCTTATTTATCTACGTAATCGCCGCAGTTAACTTCACCAAACTTCTGAGGGGAGTTAACTGATTAACTTTCTCGTGTATATTGACATGGGAAGCAACTTTGGGGGATTAAATTGTCTGGCATATCACCAAACATTGGAAGAACCTTTTTGCACGTGGTTATCAAAACACACGTTTCGTAATAAACTTTATTGTCTTAAATCTGTATTCAAAGAGTATAAAAGCTAAATCAATAAATAAGAATTCAATATGCCGAATAGCAAAAGATGCTACGTCTTGGTAAACATGACATATTTCACCCGTTTGTTTTACCAGTGACTTGAACCGGCGTAAAAGGTGTCGTTGTCGTTTAAATGTCATCGTTATAAAATTAGGCGATTGCAAATCATGTTTCCAAAAAGAGAGGATACACTTTTGATAGGCTTCAGTCTGATAAACCGAATGCAGCAATGTCTAGACCAGATCATTACACGACGTTGACGCCCTTACGTCAACGTTTCAAAACTACACCATTTATGGCGATTCAGTACAGCAAGCACATTAGAAATCTGCGAATGCGGATAGGCTGCTCATAAGAGATTTGAGACATTAATGTTTTTCATATTATCATGATGTCAAAATCTTACGTTACGCCTGCATTGGGCACATCGTAATCGGCACGGGACGCGTGAAAAATAGTCCTGGGTGTGGTGCAGGGCCGAACATCTTCTCCGCACGAGTTTCGCTAAATTAAGGGTCCATTTAAAGAAGTTGCAGGACGTGGAATACGTCTTGCAATAGAACGCAATGAAATTCCAAACGATACAATGAAACCTCATGGTCGATCAATGAGACCAGGCATGTTTGCCGTCATTCATCGAAGACATGTCACAATAGAAATTGAAGCAGAAATCCCAAGAAAATTGCATTATTTTATCTTCTCACCATCGTCAGCAAGTTCTGTGAATTTTAAAACTGACCCCTATCTCAAATATCTTAAGAAAATCCAAAAATATTCCATTTTACACAATTATAAAAGGCACCCGCTTATAGGCAATTGAATTATCTTTAATTTGACACCAATGTTATGATATCAAGATTCAACATTACGATAGAAATTCCAGTTATTCTCTATGCACACTTTCTTTTTCGACTCAGCATATGTCCTTTGTCAAATGTCAGAATAGATACTGGTCAAGCCGGGGTGTGAACTCACAACCTCTGAATTGACAGCCTCCGACGTTACCGACTGAGCTATCCTTACTCGGCTTGAATAACGCGATGCCATGGTGTATTTTCTTCTTTTCTTTTCCTATTTCTTTTTTGTCGTGCTCGTTACATTACAGTGTGTTCAGTGTTTTTGAACGTTTTCCCAAACAAGACGTTGCATTGTCATTCTTAAGAGAAATTGATTTGGAAAATATTGGGTCAAAGGAAGAATGCTATAATCAGCATTTTCTCCCTTTACCTCATAATTTTCTGTGGGACATTATCGAAAAAAATCCTGTCTTTATCAACATCATGTGAACTGATGCAATCTAACTAACTGGAAATTTTCAAGGCAAAGCATGGAAAACATTTATTCAAAGAAAACGGAGAAAGTGATGATTACAATGTATCAGCATTATTTTTTTTCTTTTTCATATTAATTTTTGTTAGTCTTAAACAGATTCTTAGTCAAAATATAGTAGGAAAAAGAAATAAGTTGTCCGAAACTAGTAGATCTAATTGATTTTTTATACTCTATTTTAATGGCTAAGTTTACTCGGGAATAGATTCTTTTGAAACCTTTATTTCCATTGGTGAGGACGACATCATATTTTCACTTCGACTTAAGCAAAAATTCGACTTATCCGATATCGAGATAACGAGTGACAACTGTATTATAAATGCAAAAAGATAATTATGTCGTTCACTCTTTCTCCCTAGAAAAAGGAGACAGAACCGACTTACAAAATAGAAACAACAACAACAACAACGACAACAACGACGAATAACAACTCTCTTTAACAAAGGCTCTTTCATTTCGCCTCTGCACAGGGCTGTGGTAGAATTTTAAAAATAATGATAGGAATAATTAGAGGTTTGAAAAAAATAGTACAATTTTAATTAGATCAATACTTGAATTTGAGAGCACTTCTGATGCCAACAGAATAATATTTTCGTTCTCTAATGTAAAATACAAGCAATGAAACAGTTGCACAGTAATAAAAGATGCTATTCTTCGGTAGACCACGATTCGTGGACTCTAGATAGCCGAGATAGACCCTTGCAGAGATGATAATGTGAAGAGTAATCCTAGTTTTCTCTGATGATTATGTTGATGTCGCTCATTGACGTAAATGAGCCACATCAACATATCAAAGAGCGAATTTTATCAGAGAAAACTCAGATAATGTGAAGAGCATGAGGAGAATAAGCGGATAGAATGTGGAAAATCGGAGGGGAGAATGACGAATAACAACAAAAACAATGACCTTAAAAAAGAAAGAAAGATTCTAACGTCTGAGAATGAATCAACCATGAGTAATTTTATGAGCCGAGATCTGGAAAAAGGGGGCCCCTGTGTTATTTGAGACCAATATGGATCCAGATCAGACTGCGTATACAAGCAGGCTGATCCGTACCCACGTTGTTCTGTATTTATGTTCCTCATGACGATTCATTACTGTAAGAGAGCAGCATAGATCCTGATCAGACTGCATTTAGACATAGGCCGATCACGAAACACGTATGTGTCAAATTCTATAAGGTCCCCTTTTCCAGGGTCATTCTCATAAATATACAGTATGACCCGTCACGCTAAAAGGGGCCGTATCCGAACTCCAAAAATCCAAATCTTGACAAACTTGTCAGACTCAGCATAGGTCAACCATATCCCGTATGCGAAAAAAAATATATAGTAAAATAATGAAAAGATTCCGAATTTAGAAAATTACATACAAGTGAAAAGTGTCAGCCCTAGTCTGGCTGCGCTGACTGCGCAGACTGACGAGGGTCGATATTTTTCACACTTCCGATAAGGTCCCTTTTAGCGTGATGGGTCATATATTTTTGTGTTGGAGGTTTCAGACATTTAACTGCTGCTTTTTTACTTTGATCTTTTCCGCGGATCGATTAATCCTAATCGATCAATCGATTGAGTAACCACTGCGATTGGAAATGATTCAGCCCGCCCTCAGCGGAATGCTAAAACAATAAAATTTCGTCGAACGTTGAAGGAATTTTACGGTCGATAGATAAAAACGTAGGCAAAAGGTTACATTTTCCAACGGACAATGTTTGAAGGGCGAAACTTACTGACTCAGTAGGTCTAAAGAAATTTGCCTCTGTCTATCATAAGCAGCGTAATTACAGCTTGTTTAAAGCTGTCTCTAATTTATCAAAATTTGGTCTATCAAAGTGATTGTTGCAGATTTATTCATGCACCAATGTAATCCCCCCACCCCACCCATCTACACCCAATCACCACCACCAGTCCCCACCGAGTGTAGGACAAAACCCCACCAGGACAAAAACCCCTCGGACAAAACCCCACCAGGACAAAACCCCATCAGGACAAAACCCCACAAGGACAAAACCCCACAAATATAATTATGAAATATAGTATAACAAATTTATGACATAGAAAAAATATTTGGTAAGGAAAATATTGTGATCAAGTGCAAATTTATTTGTTTCAATTAATTTATTGTTGAATGATTTGAAAATGAATAATATATAAGACTGGTGGGGTTTTGTCCGCCTTGCCAATTTTTTGGTGAGGTTTTGTCGGAGGGGATTTTGTCCTGGTGGGGTTTTGTCCGTACCCCGTCCCCACCACCTCAGAAACAAGGCTCCCTCAGTCAGGAAAGGATGGGTTGCAATAAGGGTTCAAAAAATAGATTTTCTTTAAATTTTGTGGATTGATAGGGTTACATAATATATTTAATTTGTATGTGTAAAAAATCTGGTTTCGGCTTATTTTTCGAGATATGGGTAAATAAAGTGGGTGGGGTAAGATGGAGTGAAACACAGTAGGGGTTATTCTAAGTCCCTTATCTTTCTTATTTTTATCCCAAGATGTGTGAAAATTTGTATGCGTGTCTTGTGATATATGCTTTAAACATTTATGGGCTTATATTTGATATTTCATGTATATCTTTTCCGAAATACTCATTCTTCTTTCTTTCGAAGAATTTCGCTATTTTTTAACGACCAACTTTACCAAACTATCTCCACACGTTTTATTTGAAACCCGATTTCTATGAAACATTACAGATGTATTATCCAGATATTAATGTAACTTTGTGTGAAATTTGAAAGAAAAACGTTGGTCCGTTGTTGAGATATTTGACCTGGACCTTCAAAATGACTTCAAAACTCGGGAAATGCCAAAATGTGATAGTTAAAGCGCCAATTTTATTCACAAGGTTTGGAAGCATGGTTTATTTTTATTGTTCCTAATGAGTTTTGTAGCAATATTTACTTTTTTGTATCGTACAACCCATTCGGAAGAATGGGAAAGAAAAGAAATTATTTTTACTTCTCAGTTTTCTTATCAAACTAAATATTGCACATGAAACATGACCTACGCGGAAAGCGCTGTGTTTTATATTACTACCACAGGTGAGTGAAATTAAATATTAGCATTATGTTAAGATTGCTAGAACTACCAAAGCTTTATATGCAACTTGAATTGTCTAAGAGTTTATATTCACTCATCTTATGATGGACAAGAATTATCAATTTGCTAGGAAAAAAACTAATCATTTTCAGATTGTATTTCTTGTATGGTTATAAAGAAGACGCGTTGTGAATGATTTTACTAAATGACCAAACGTGCTTACAATTAATTAACTTAAGCTAAACATTTATATAACGTTATATAATATCAACAAAAAGAAAATAATGTTAAATGTATAGACAGGCCTTAAACAAATATCTGTCTATCAATGATTTCATTAAATGAAATGACAAGGTAACTCTGAGAGGTGACCAAGTTTATTATATTGAGTATATCAATTTTAACGGTAAAATCATACAATAAAAAAACCCAATCATGTGTGAAATGCATTCTTTTATGAATGGGCTGTCACATGCCATTCAATCCTAACCATTTTCCCAACAATGCGTAGTTTTGACGGACATTCCCGAATTTGATGTTATTTTGAAGGTCAAGGTCAAATATCTCGACAACGGGCCAACGCTTTTCTTTCAAATTTCACACAGAGTTATATCAATATCTGGATAATACATCTGTAAAGTTTCATAAAAATCGTTTTTCAAATAAAACGTGTGGAGATAGTTTGGTAAAGTTGGTCGTTAAAAAATAGCGAAATTTTGCGAAAGAAAGAAGAATGAATATTAGGGAAAAGATATACATGGAATATCAAATGTAAGTTCATAAATGTTTCACACATATATCACAAGACACGCATACAAATTTTCACGCATCTGGGGCTAAGAATAAGAAAGATAAGCGACATAGAATAACCCCTACTGTGTTTCACTCCATCTTACCCCACCCACTTTATTTACCCATATCTCGGAAAATAAGCCGAAACCAGATTTTTTTACACATAAAAATTAAAGATTTTATGTAACCCTATCAATCCACAAAATTTAAAGAAAATCTATTTTTTGACCCCATATTGCAACCCATCCTTTAATAAACAGTGTAATAGGATACGATTTTATCAAGTTAAGGTAGAATACCCATAATTAGCACCAAAGAGCCAGGGGCGAAATTTGAAAAATGCCAGTAATTCCTAAACTGTGTTACTTTTCCATTCCAAATATAAACATAAGCAGTTTGTACGGTTTAGAAATTTGAAATCATGCATACTTATGACAATATTTGACAAAAATGTTCAAAATTACCTCCCTTGCATATGAATATAGAGTAAAATGATATTTGTAAATTATTTTCTTCTTGAAGCATAATCTTGAAATCTGGCACGGTGAGTCAACTTATGTGAAGTGTATTTACACGACTGTGTAATTTGATGCATTTCGTATGACTAGAAAGTGGTGTTTTTCATTAGGGGTCTTCTTCCTTAACTGTGATGAAAGTTGTTATAAAATCTCGTAACTACGACTTGGCTCAAGCCGTAGTTACGAGTTTTTATAAAACACTGACGATGTATCCATACAAAACAGTAAACCCAGTCTATTTTCAGCACAACATTCTTCTCCTTTTCCCTGTTCAATTTATGCCAGATTCCCACTGCCGATCTGGCCAACTCGATCTAGCCCAATCAAGCGATCGAGTACATATCGAGCTCGGTCGGAAAAAGTGACCGGGAGTGGTCTGGGTTATCAAGTTTGATCTTCATCGCACAGGCTTCCTACTGAAATTTGTTTGCATGTCTAAAGTATTCGTATGCGATCGCGAAAAAAATTGATCGAGAAGCGATCGTGTATCGATCGGGTAGAAGATAGATCGATAATCAATCGTGCCTGAACTCAAGTGTGATCGGGTTGATATCATTTACCCGATCTGCATCAAATATAGGCTACACACGATCATGTCGACTTGAACTCTTCTAGTTATTCCCGACCCCATCAAGATCAACTCGATCTCTGCTACTTTTGTTCACCTGATCAAATCGACCATAGAGGTTGAGTATGATCTAATAGAGATCGAGAAGAAGTCATTTGTTCGGTTTTAATCGAGGAATTTAAGTGAACGAGTAGATCGATTTGATCTGATTGGCAACGAAAACTAGCATTGGGATTGAACAGTGTGTTCCGTAAATTGTCGTATGCATTACTTTCCAGTTTACACGAGTCTAAATATCGCAGCTTTTCAACGAAATACTCATAACTGCAGCTTGATTTAAGCTGCAGTTACGAGGTTTTTGTTGAAAAGCAGCGATATAAGTCATCGGGAAATCATTCTAGACAAATTTTAAATCTGGAAACAAGTAAATAATAATGAGAAATAAATGCGGGGGAGATATATTAAACCCTTTCCCAGAGGCCCAAGTTTTACACTAATTCCGCTTGAAAGGTGCCGTAGATTATAATGTGTATGTTATTTACACAATATTCATGTATATCTTAACCAAGCAAGGACGGGAAAATGAGCATCAGATGGTCTTCTTTTTTAACAACACCTTTCAAACTCTTCTCTTTTAGGGTTGTCAAAGTAGGCGTTGTTTGGAAAGAGTTAAATTGTATTCATGACTGTTTCGTCTCGTAAAACATTATACCAGTCTGGAGAAAGTTTATATTAAGGTAGTCTTCCCATAATGAGATTTAAGAGCTGTCGTAATTATTCGGGCGACGTCGAAACCATTCGGCGGTGGAACTTTCCACCGCCGAATGTTTACGACCGCACCCGAATAAGTTCGGATACTTAACGACGCCGCTCGAAAATACCCGGTGTTATGAATCCCAAAATGGCCACATTACTGGTGTTCTACCTTAATTACTGAGCTGTGGCCCGAAAAATGGCCTTTAAGGCATATTTGACAAATATGGTTCCAGACTAGATTGCTCCTACGCACAATCTTTTACTAATCCCTAGTGTTGTTTAAATCAAGCAGTGTCATAGCCAAAATTGAGTTTATAAGGGTTTTACGCCGTTTTCAACTGCCGGGGTCATGTCGCGGCTGGAGCACCTTCCCATGGATTCCTGTTGTTTCTCAAACCAGTACTACCACAACACCCTTACCGAGCCTTTAGCTGCTCACCCACTTAGGTTAACGATTTCAAACCCATTGGTGGGTGACATTTTTGTCAGTAAGGGTATTTGCCGCGGCCGGGTATCGAACCTGCGACCTCTCGAATGAGAAACAGATGCGCTACCAACTGCGCTAAGGCCGCGGCCTCATAGCCAAAAAAGAGGGGACAAATGCTTTTTATATAATGTAATTCGAAATCGTCGGTGATATTTCAAAACCTCGTAACTCCAGCTTCAGTGAAGCTGGAGTTACAAGGTTTTAGAATAACAACCGACGAAATACCATTTACTGTAGAAATAATAATTTCATTGGCACTATCTCCTCGAAATATTCCAAATGAGTACCTACATTAAAGGGTTTGGATTTGAATTAACAAATTTAGAATGGCTTTATCTCTCTTATCTGTTTCAATGGTTGTTAGTGAAAGCGATTTACAATATTTTTGGTGGTATTATTACAAGAATTTTTTTCCAGTCTGTGAGAAAATTTGATTCCAATAAATATTTTGTCGCTACAAAAATAAAGTGCGAGGTTCATCGACCCTGCACTAGCTGGCGAAAGCTGCACAGTGATGTTTCGTAACTAAGACGTCGCGCACGTTATTGCGACCAGTCGTGAAAAATCCGGATCATCAACGAAAGCTGTGCTAGTTAAAGAAACATGTTTAATTGAGAATCGTTACACACAGGTAACAGGAATCACACAGACATAAGACTAATTCAACTGCATGATGAAAGATCTGATTTTGTATGTTGCGAAAAAGTAATTGCAAAGTACATGTGGATCTATAAATTTATAAATTATGTTTTAAACAAATTTGTTTTCAAAATATATATGATAAAATCAAATACCGCCCGCGTTTTGAATATCGCGGAAATACACGAATGCCTTGAACGAGTATTCACAAACAATATAATGAGTTTATTTGTAAAACACAAACCATAATCCAGAAATTATTTCATTGTTTTATTCATTTATACTCCTGTTTAAGGAATGAATTAATAAACGACGCTGATTGACTTTTCCCAACAATATAAAGAAAATAAAGCATGGATAACAGAGAAATGTTCGTTACGCGCAACGTTTACGTGCAACGTTTTCTTGTATTTTGACGTTACATAAATTGGTCGCAATACCGTGCGCGACGTCTAAGTTAGTCCAAGTAAAACAACAACAACAACAACAACAACAACGACAACAACAACACAAATGAAACAAAAAGAGAAATAAAAAAGGCCCACCGACCAACTCCTTTTTCGTATCTAACCTGATGGAAACACACATGTTATTCTTCTTAAAGAGAATTACCTTCTAAAGTATGTTTTGGTCCCAAGAGTGGCTAGTCATAGATCTAATATTATGTGTTTTATGCTATCAGTTTTTTTTTTCTAAATGTTGCTTTTAAGACAATATACGCTTTTTAAGTTTAGACGAACATGACAAATCCCATTTAATGGTGAATAGTAGTTTACGATAATCCGATTTTACGAACAAAATATATATCCCTCGTAAACGCAATTCTTTTGCATGAAATGCAGAATTTTCACAAGCAAAATAATTTATGCTCCTCCAGATAAAAAAGGGTAAAATACACGAGAAAATGTCTATGAAATGTCTCTATAACGATTGTCTGTGCATTGTCAAAAAGAATATTCGGCTCGAATCTTTCAGATGTCGTATTGCAGGTGACGTACAACTGCAAGATTCGAACCAAAGCATATAAAACTGTATTTAGATCGTGAAATCTTCCCCATTGTTTACATAGGTACAATTTGTAAACATGTGACATTCTATCGTGACTGGACTGTAAGTGTGACATTTTTGAACGTAACCGTTGACATGAGCACTGTCAATCTCTATCGCAGTAATCTCCCCTGATAGGATTGGATCTTTACCAGCCCAAATTTATTGTCAAAAATTTTACGATATTATAGCGGACGAGAATTGACCTGGCAGAGCACTCCATTCGATTAGCATGGGCTGCTCTGTCATTTATCGTGAGGTATACATTTTCTTATTTGTTTATTAGAGTGTTTATAAACAAAACACGGATTCGCCAACATTTATAGGCTGCGATATTTTTAAAATGTGCGGTCTAAAATTTAAAAAAAATCTTAGATTTAATGATTTTGAATGTCGAACCAATTCGTCACAACTCACTCACAGCCGATTCCGTGATCCCGACAACAGCCGAAGATCCAAACAATACCGCCATATTGTCACGATTATGTGATTACACCATCATTACGTGATTTGTGCGTCGGCAGTGATTACTTCCCATGCAAAATCGCTGTTTGGAGTTTGGGCAATTGCTAGGAATCTAACCATTCGTTGCTTTTCAACAAAAACATCGTAACTGCAGCTTATTTCAAGCTGCAGTTACGAGGTTTCTGTTGAAAAGCAACGCAATTCGTCGATCCAGGAGGAGTGAGGAAACGGAATTTGCCGGAATCGAATTTCCGCAGTAGAGTTTATTTTAATACTTTTAAGTGATATAACGGACTCTAATGCAATTTGATATTCCTCCCCCACCTCTCTCTATTTTTTCCGCTATTTTCTCAATTATACGAGTAATTGTCTGCAATCGTAGGAATACCCTTAACCTTTCTCCAAAGAAAGCCTGGTTTTGACGTCCCTGGTAGAATAGGATTGGGGAAACATTGAGGCAAAAGAAGAAAATGCTTATTATCAGCATTTTTTCCTTTTGTCTCAATATTTCCTGAGCTATAATATACACAAATAGTACTAGCATAAACTTTCATTGTGTTGTTTACAATATATATTTCAAATTGGACCAACCTAAAATGTTACCGTTTGGGATAGGGTTAAACCTTTTCCAAACAACATTGAAACCGTTTCATTTTGGTGTATGTTGCAATGGAGAAAATGGGTTGGACAAAAGC
The DNA here is from genome assembly GCA_963680895.1 of Fragum sueziense. NCBI lineage: Eukaryota > Metazoa > Mollusca > Bivalvia > Cardiida > Cardiidae > Fragum > Fragum sueziense. The sequence goes on from OY804594.1 coordinate 15,916,656, forward strand.
AGCAATTGATATTATGACGTACTAAATGGGTCAAAAGTCTATATAGAGCGTACACGCATAAAATTTACGCGTCGACGCATATATTTTCAACTGCTCGCGTAAATTTTATGCGTCGACGCATAAAATTTACGCGAGCAGTTGAAAAAATATGCGTCGACGCGTAAATTTTACGCGAGCAGGAGTAAAAAATGTGAAACCGAGGCTGGCCATTGGGAGAGGCGGTTGGAATCCTTTCACTTTATACCATTAAATTGATGGATGAAACGAAGGATCTGATTGGTTAATAGATAAAATACGCGTCGACGCGTATATTTACGCGAGCATTTGAAAATTAACGCGTAAGTTTTCAACTGATCGCGTAAATTTTATACGTCGACGCGTAAATATAAGCGTCGACGCATAAAATTTACGCGTCGACACGTATATTTTATGCGTGCACGATCTAAATAGACTTTGACCCATTTGGCACGCCATATGATATTGCATAGTCTGACAGATCTAACCATCGGTTCTGTGCATACAAATTTGATTGTTGAAATGGGTTTTCGACACGCTCAACAACACTGGTGGTGAACTCGGCCAAAGCGAGGGACGTTTTTTTGCGAACAATGTATTCCGTCGGTGTTGTTATAAAATATCGTAACTACGGCTTTATCGAAGCCGTAGTTACGAATTTTTATAACAACACCGACAGTTTGTCAATGAAAACGGAAACCCGGTCTGTTTTCAGAACAAGTTCATTGTCATAAGAAAAAAATCTATAACGCAAAATATCTATACCTTGTAGCGAAAAACGTCCCTCTCTTTGGCCGAGTTCACCATCAGTGAACAATGTTCTAGCCATAATGCATAGGCTGGTGCGTTTAACCCCTTCCCAAACAAGACCTGGTTTTGACGTCCCTACTGGAAAAGGTATGAGAAAACATTGAGACAAAAGAAGAAACTGCTGATAACCAGCAGTTTCTCCTTTTGTCTCAATATTTTCGGTGTCATATTTTACACAAATCCTATCTTTACTTACATCCATTTTGTCTTTTGTGGCAGTTTTTGGAGTGGATCATCCTAAAATTTTGTCGTTTGGGTAAGGGTTAACCCATTACCAGACGACAAATTTTAAGTCTTGTCTAAATTCAAAAATATTGCAGACGATCGTTTATTCCAAAATTTTTAAGGTTTTTGAAACGTCAAGGAAAAAGAAGAAAACGCTGTTTTTGTCTCAAAAGATTTGTGCTATATACAAATTACGCTCGCAATACGTATTTCTTTAGATTATTTGAGTAAACATGTCGTTTGGGAAATGGTTCACATAAACAGTAAATAAGCACATAAACAAAGCGTTTTCTTTCTTATTCACCCTTTCCCGAAGGCAAAAATTCTAGGCTTGTCAAATTGAAAGCCGTTGCTAACAATAAAATGTTTGTTATTAGAAACGGATAATTTGCAAATACATATTATTGCCTAAAATGTGTGTTTTCAGTCTGTTATTGGCATTGTTTAACGAGCAGAAACAGGGCGGATATCCAGAAAAATCGTGCATTAATCGGCAGATTCACGTGCGATATCGGACCGGTTTTGCACTCAAATATCCTCGATCGGTCTCAGGCGATAACGCATTTTTTGGGCCTCTGAGAATGTTAACGACCTCAAAAACGTGAATTAACCCTATAAAATAAAACATATTGAGACAAAAAGAGCAAACGCAGCTCATCAGAATGTTTTCCATTTCTCTTAATATTTTCCCAAGATTCCTCAATTTGATACATCAAAAGCAGGTTTTTTGGGGAATGATTAAGACTATTGGGACATTGTAGCTTGGGGTCTGTAAGAGAAAGGAATAATAGAAAATCACTCAACTTGTCTTTTTTATAGCTTTCATTGCTGTATACGAAACTGAATGAATCATATTAACCAATCAAAAGCATTGTCTCATTTTCAAACGAGGGCGGGGGAGGGGTTTAAGTAAGTTGTATAAAAGCATTAAGGTAGGTTCACACTAACGAATTTTCCTTACGAATCCTTAAGAATTGGACATTCGTAGGCCATCCGTGAACATTCGTAAACAATACGCTGGTATCCGTAAATAACTCGTAAGTATAAAATGCTTTATTTCTCAATGTCAGCTGCTTGATGATGATATGGAGATTATATCTTATTATTTACAACCAAAAAAATAATAGACATAGTAAAGAAATCGTGCATATTCATAGATTTCGTTTTGAGTGGCCCATTCGGAAAGTCCTATCGTATATAACCGCAAGTATTCGTAAACAACACTTATGCATTCGTAAACAACTCGCAATGAATCGGGGATATTCTTAATGATTCGTGCTCATACGGGGACATTTTTTGGCATGTTGAAAATGTTCTCACGAATGTCCACGGATTAAATGTTCCGTTATTTAATCGTAAATGACTCTTAGTTAATCGCAAATCACCCGTAAGTGATTCACGAATATAATACGGCATGTTTACGAATATAAACGAGCCGAGATGTTTATAAAAGGGCAATTTTGATAAGAGATTCCGAGAATGATACAAAAACAGATCAGGCTCAAAAAAGGGCCTGATTAATGTTATGTTTGACGGAGAAGCTGCGAGAGGACAGTGTGGGTCCTGGTCAGACCTTGTGAATATGCAGAGGCTTAAGATGATAAATATTTATCTTACATGATATAAGTACACTTTTTCGAAATCATTGCTCATATACTATTCCTCGATTCAAAATTGATGATACATAAAATCTATGATAGAGGAAAATTTACTATTTAATGTTTTGCTAAACATCAAACGATTTCAAATTGGATTTGCAATAAAATGAGGACTAAGAGCCATTTTTTCAATGTGTTTATATGCACTGGGGTCATTTTTTTATTCCATCACAAAAATTGACGATAAGTCCTTCAAACATTGTTCGATGTTCAAGAAAAATTGATTTATTTTCCACGAATATAAAATTGAAAAAGTAAAAAAAGTAAACGTGCATGGGAGAACAACATTGAATATAGCATTCATAAATATACATGTATGTCTGGGGTCATAAATGACCCAATACGGTAGTATGAGGGTTATTCCGGTATAAGAACGTTTTAAAAGTTCTCTTTCCCAAACGGCAAAATTTTTTGTTGTTTCGATTTGAAAGGAGTTACAGAAAAAACAATTATTGATGTAAGAAGTGTAAACTTTGTATGTTATTGAATAGAAAATTCCGAGTGAACAGAGAGAATTGCATTGCTAATAATCAGCAATTTATTCTTTTCTCTCAATATTTTTCCAAACCATGGGACGTCAAAACTAGGTCTTGTTTGGGAAAGGGTAAAAGGTTTTGAAGATATTGTTGGTACAACCCAAGCTTATTTCGTTCGCAAGTCATTTCGTCTCGTCGAATGTCAGATTTTCAAAAACGAGGTTGTCTTTCTTACAACAACAACAAAATAATAACAAAGGACTCGTAAACATTCGTAACTAAGTCGGTAATACTCTCATTGATTCGTAAATAATCCGTAAACAGTCCGTAAACTAGTCGTAGAAATACGTAAACCTTCCGTTAAATTCGCTCAAATCATAACAATACGTGAACTTATCGGCAATGTGATTACGAATGTCCAATTCGTAAGGAATCGTAAGAAAATTCGTCAATGTGAACCCACCTCTAACGCTTGAATTCGGTTGTTAAATGTTAAGCGATTTATCCAATAATGATATACTTCTTTTAAAGCACACCCCTACTTTTCACTATAATACTATACGTGGGAATACGTGTGTATATTAACAAACAGCGTTTGAATTCGAACGGCAATTTAATTCTTGATCTCGTAGTGAACAGGTCGAAGTGCTACGGAATTGTTCGAAAGCTAGCCAAACTTTTCAGTATGCTTGTGACTTTAATTGGAACTGAGTGCGTTCCGAACGGAGTTTTATTAATTGAACATACGCTATGAGTGAGGAACATAATTTAAGAATATTCGCCAAAGGTTTACGCTTAGGGCTGTTCATTCTAGTCTGTGATATCTTTAGTGGGGTGCATTGCGTTGACGTCGACGTAACGAACGTACGAAGAGACGTTAACGTTAGAACTGACGTCGATTTTGAAGAAAAGGATAATTTATTTGATGAAAAAGTTGAGATTTTTAAGCGTGATATCTTGCATAAGCTTGGGTACGCACGACCGCCACGGGTATCGAACATGACAAAAAGTATTGAGGAAAATAGACGTATGATTCAACAATATAAGAAATATATCGAGGAAAGGAATAGATTACATGAAAATGTAGAGCCAGACCAACAGGATTGGGAAGACATGGACAATAAGATTAAATCTAAAATGTTTTATTCCGTACAACACGAAGGTAAGGCATCACTGCTTTTTCATCAAAAACCTCGTAACTGCAGCTTAGAACAAGCTACAGTTACGAGGTTTCTGTTGCAAAGAGACATTTTTGCTACAATAATTATTGTCAATAATATCTTTTCACGATTTTCCACTTACGTTTCTTATTTAGAACGTTTAACCTTTTCCTAGACGACAGGATTCTCCAATAGCAATGAATTATGTGCTAAAAATAAACTAGTGTTATGTTTTGATAAACCGTCAGTGTTGTTAAAAAATCTCGTAACTACGGCTTGAATCAAGCCGTAGTTACGAGATTTTATAACAACACCAACGAAATAGTATTTGTTTGTCCGAAATCACGTCACGGTTTACTCGATAAAATCTTTCCCTATTTGAAAGCTGTTACAGAAGTGAAATAGGATGTGGATAAAGATAGAATCTGTGTACGATATAGTATAAAGAGTATCTAGGCAAAAGGAGAAAATGCTGGCAACTAGCATCCTTCCCTTTTCTGCCAACGTTTTACCAAAGTGAATTTCTTCAAGGGATTTCCAACCAGATTTTGCCTAGAAATAAGTTACCAGTATATTCTGTCGTTCAGCAAAGCTATCTATCTATGTGAATAAACTTTTATCGTTAACGAACGTATATTCCCCAACGCCAAAGGTTTCGACTGTTCCATTTCCAAAGCTGCCTCAGACGACACAATAGATGATCAGATGATGATAAAGATAGGATATGTGTATGATAAAACGCAGAAAATACGTATTGACACACAAGGAGAATAATGCTGGTTATCCACATGTTCTCCCTTTCTTTCAATGTTTTCCCCCAAGCGTTTACTATCAGGGACGTAAAACAGACTTGGCTCATGAAACTGTACATGTAAACCAATAGTGAAAATAGACGGTAACAGTAGCTTTTCAACAAAAACCTCGTAACTGCAGCTTGTTTAAAGCTGCAGTTACGAGGTTTGTGTTGAAAAGCAGCGAAATATAAATATATCAGTTTAGCAGTACTAGTATTGGAATTCACCCCATATAGCCGTTTTGCACTTAAAGGAATGTCATAACAGAGATTCCTTATTAACAGGTCTCAAATGCAGTATGAATAGTGTAACACTTTTGACGCCGCTTTTCTTTAGAATGTTCGTAACTGCAGCTTTATTACTGTCAAGAATACTGTTTTGATATTTCTATCCAACATTTTACAAGAATTATATTTCAAATGACACTTATTTTGTCGTCTGCAGCAGCTTTCGACCAAATTTGAACAAATCGTTTTTTTACCCTTTGGGGAAAGGTTAATTCTACTAAAACAGGTGTCATGTTATGAATTCACTGAGTAAAATGAATTGATCAGTGTCCTGGAAAAGAGTATTTATTGATGAGATAATGTCTCAACGTCAGCATGTGCATTAGTATAGTCTCATCAAAACTCATACTGGTCCTCCATAGTTGCTATAGGTCATAAATAAACTATTTTACAGGCTACATGGATCTTGATCAGATTGCGTTCATACGCAAGCTGATCTGGACGCATGTTGGTATGGATATTGAGTAGACTGTGTGTAAAAACAAGCTGGTCCAGATCCATATTTGCGTGGATCTTGATTAGATTGTGAGTAAACGCAGGCTGATCTAGATCCATGTTGATCTTATGATCTAGATTGCCACAAGGGCCCCCTTTTCCAGAGCCCGACTTAACCATTTCCCAAACGACAACATTTTAGGGTGATTCACTTCAAAACTGCTACAGAAGACAAAATAGATCATAATAAAGATTGGAAATGTGTGCGATATAGCCAAGAAAATATTGAGGCAAAAGGAGAAACTGCTGGTTATCAGCAGTTTCTTCTTTTGTCTCAATGTTTTCACACGCCTATTAGATTAGGGACATCAAAACCAGGTTTTGTTTGGGAAAGGGTTAAATGTAAGATAATTTAAGTAGGTGCAGAGCAATCATTGTACATGTCGTACACCTTTCCCAAACAAGTCCTGGTTAGACGTCCCAAATACAAAACACTTGTAAAACATTGAATTTGATGAAGAAAATGCTGCTAACCAGCATTTTCTCCCTTTTCCTAAATATTTAGCATGCGATAATATCGAAAAATAGACCCATTCTTATAAATGCCCATTATGTTGTCTGCAGCGCAGCTCTCAAATTGGACCACCATAGAATAATGTTGTTTGGGAAAGTGTTAACCACATCATAAAAAATAACAGGGTTTGTTTTTGAACAGTCGAGTAACAGTGAGTAACCGTTCCTTACCAATGATTTTTCATCTTCCTAACTTTGAACGAAGAACGCATGGGAAACGTTGGTCGTAACAGTGAAGTGTTTCGTTTATGACTGGAAACACGCTTATTTCAATCAAAGTAAAGCAGTATTTAATTCTTTCCCAAACTATACCCGGTTTCGATATTCCTAATAGAAAAAAAAAACTGGAAAAACAATAAGGCAAAAAGAAAATGCTGATAAGCAGCATTCTCATTGTCTCAATACTTTCAGTGCTATGGTTAGGCTACGTTACATATGACCACCCATTTTGTCCTCTGTAACAGCTTTCATATTTGAATTGTCAAAATTGTGCCGTTTTTCTTGAGAACAAGATATGGGAAAAAGCGGTCGTTACATCTATGTTTCATTCATTTACCCATTACAAAACGACAAAATTTTAAACTTGTCCAAGTTCAAAGATGTTGCGGATGATAATTTCAGGTGAACAGAATTTAAAATTTTTTGGTGTATTGGGATAGACAACATTGTTGGAAATTAAGAAATTGCTTGTTACAAGCAATTTCTTCATTTTCCTCAATGATTTCCAAAACCATGATATTGTAGCAAGTCAAAAAGAGTCATTGTGTGTTAATGGGTAAATGGCAAGAATGTTTAATTCCATTCAAACTTATGCAAGAGGTCGAAGTTAACAATTTTTCCTGCGACATTTCCTATCTGATAGGCGTTGCAAATTGTTTTTCTTCTATGTTTTGCGAAAGGCGAAAATGATAACAGAGTGTCATTTAAACCACAGCAGTTACCTGTATTTTCCAAAATCAAATTGAAAGAAAATGCAGAAATGTGTAGAAAAATGCGAATACATGTAGGTGATCCTGCTCTCCAAAAGATCAGATTTAAGTAATAAAACACAGTGTTTTGGAGAAAAAAGAAAAGAAAAAATGCTAAAATCGGAAAAAAGTGCAAGGTGTAATTCTTGTCGCGTGGGCGTAGGCCATTATCCTTTACTCACATCCATAAAGGCAATTTTTAGACTAGTTTAATTTTGAAGGAGTTGCAGAGGACGGAAAAATTGGGTTTTTAAATGTACAAAATAGGTATGTTGTAACACCGAAAACATTGAGACAAAAGAAGAAAACGCTGGTTTTCTTTCAATGTTTTCCAAAACCTTATTTCATAAGGGATGGCAAAACATGGCTTTTGGGAAGGGTTCTATGAAAGCTAGGACGATTAAGATTCTCATATTTCGTCTTATTAAAATTATATCATTTTTGAGGACATTTATCATATTATTTGCAACTTAATGTTCATAGGTTCGGAACAGATTTTTAACCCTTTCTTAGGCATTTATTATTTTCAACTGAATATCCTTATGTTTGGAACAAATATATTGTAACCCCATTACGAAGCCAAGAATTTTGTAGGCCTACTGTTCTAAATTGACAGAGAAGACAAGTTATAATAACTACGAAAAAGTGTAGGTTGCGGGTTAGAAGAAATCGAGAGAGACATCGAGAGAAATTGATAAAATGCTAGTTGCCAGGATTTTATTCTTTTTCTGTCTATGATTTCTACATCTGTCAAAATCGGGATCGTCAAAACAAGGCTTAACCCATTCCCAAACATTGACGTTTTTGACGCTCTTTAAGATAAAATCTTTGGAAAACATTGTGGAAAATGAAGAAATTGCTTGTAAAAAGCAATTTCTTCATTTCCCACAATGTTTTCTAACTAAAAAGACCAGTGAATATTAAAATCATATTCATTTGAAATTGTCGTCTGCATCATCTTTGAATTTGGAAGAGTTCAAAATTTCGCCGTCTGTTAATGGGTTAATGTGTTATGTCCGCGATCGGCTTTGCGGTCAATCCGAAATAGCAGAAGTTGTTCTTGAGCTTTCCATTGGTCCACATATTCGACGCGAGTACTGGTGGCATTTCCAGGAAGCAGAATCGAGGGGGAATAATCCAAGTTTCAGGAATGTATTTCCAAAAAAATCGATTAAAAAGAATAAGACTAGTATTAAGATTAAGGTTACGTTCCATTTTGGATTAAGAGACATCGCTTCTTCAAAGCGTCATAAGTTGTTGCGTCTACATTTGGAGCAGAAATGCCAAACCTTGTTGCTGATAATAACTCTTATCTTTACAAACGCTCTTAACCTGTTCCTATAAAGAATGGTGCAATTCGGAAATGCCGTAGACAACCAAATGGTGTATATAGAAATAAGATTTGTGTATATTTATTACAGAAATAGTGAGACAAAAGGAGAAAATGGTGTTTTTTCTGTCTAGGCGTTTCACATTTCTAGTCTATATAAGGGCGGGGATATGAGTAAAGGGCCCAATGGCATTTGAGACAAAAATGAATCCAGATCAGCTTGGACTAATTTACTGTCTTATCAAGATCTATACTGTACTCTTAAGGATTCTACAAAAATGGTATTGCTTGAAACTGTAAGAAAGTAACGTGAATATTGATATTATTGGCATAATCTGATCAGAACCCATTTTGGTCACCGAATGCTGTGATTCTTCTTTTTCCAGATTCCAGCTCATTTGTTTTAACCATTTTCCAAACGACAAAAAATGGGGTGAGAGCTGCTGCAGACGACAATATGGATGTTAATTAAAGTTGGATTTGTGCACAATTTAGCTCGGAAAATATTGAGACAAAAGGAGAAAGTGCTGATTATCAGCACTTTCTTCTTTTGTCTCAATGTTTTCCAAAGCCTTTTTCTATTAGGGACGTCAAAATCAGGTCTTGTTTGGGAAAGGGTTAATCTAATCTGGATTTTTCGTCTGCTGTGACCGGAACATGTAACGAGTTTTCATCTTTCACCTTTCGTCTGCTCCCAGTCTGCAACCTGGCCTAGTTACCGAACGCGCTTCCTTAGCAACGGATATTTGGAATTTGAGAAATTGGAGATATTTAGAAAAACCGAATTAATTCAAATTATAGGTATAGTGGTCCCACGATATTCTGGTTCCCGCCAAACCTCATTTACTAGTTATAGGTTTTACAGGTCCAAACGAAATCATATCGATGACAATCAATATTTTCATGTAATATTGGCGAGATGATTTGCACGTTCGTCACTACAATAAAATGTGTTATAGGTTAAAAGTTTGTTTGTAAACATCAAATTATCCTGGGACCACTGTACAATAGTACCGGCCGAAATTGACAGTGATGTGGGCTAATGTTTCCTACTTGACAACCAATCAACTCTGTTGGTATTTGTAACGGTGCAAATCAGACGAATTGATTGGTTTTGCATCAGTAAACATCAGCCTACGTCACTGTCATTTTCGGCTGGGACTATTGTATGTCAAATATCTATAGTCCTATCATGATAATATGAAATCTGTTTACAAAATTTATCTAAGTAAACAACAAAATGTAAAACTCAAACTTGTTTGTCTTTTTGCATGTGATGGTTCGAATCTAGCAGGTGTGTTACACCTGCAAGATTCGAACCAACGCATGCAAAATTGTATCATAAACGTTTTAAAATTTTGTTTACATAGGTAAAATTTGCAAACATCTGCCATAATACAATTGTCGTGACTAGAATATACTTGCGACGCAAGCGCAGATCCAGGACACCCCCCGTCTTGATCCGCGTGCAGATACATGTCATGAAGGACAAGATATAACAACGGTTTGTCGTGGCACACAGGGACAAAAGACGCAGCTTATTTGGGACATAACCAGTAGTCTTTTTGATAACCCCCTTTTTCGCCAAATTCCAGGGGGTCATGACCCCCTATCCCCCCTCTGGATCCGCGCATGCGACGGTGATTTGCTTACTTTTTCACCATACATGGGCGCCTTTTGACGCCATTTTCATCTGCTCTTTTGAAGTTTTATTTGACTGTTGACCAACGCCATTGCAAATAAATGATCTGATGCAAGGTGCATTGACTGTAAAATCGTGCTTCTCACCACCCAACCAATGCACATATCTATGCATGATTTGACTGACCCATGCTGTTCTGTTGACTAGATATCAATCAATTTTTTGCTGAAAATAGACCAAGATTTCCGTTATGTATAAATAAACCGTGTTGTAATAAAATTTTGTAACTACAGCTTGAATCAAGCCGTATAGATAGACAACGACCTGTGAATGATCGAAGATCAGCGAGTCTAAATTGACGGGGGAAGAGGGATTTCGAATTATAAAAAAATGTGACTCGAACCCGTCTCCCTGTAATTAATCGACGAAGTACTATCTGGATACAGCTACTGAACTCACACGGCATCGTGGACAGCACGCGATACCTGTCATTGTTCGCTTTTATTCAGTGGAAAATAGGCACTCCTTCCTATTTACATGTATTGGAATATACCGTAACCTTTCGTCGCGGCTCACGACTCGATGTCCATTTATAGTTACGACATTTAACAACAACACACACGAACTACATTTTATTTGTCCGAAATGACGTCAAGGTGAACTGAATAAATTCCTTTCCTTTTATCTACACTGCGTCCCTTTACTTGTTTATTTGAATAGAAAAGCAACGTCGACGGCTATGTCATCCCGTATTTCGATATAACGGGAAAACTATTTGAACGGCATGTAATAAAATAGAAAATAAAAAAATAAAAAAAAAACGAGAATAAACCGCAAACATGCTCTTTAGTGAAGGATTTTGGCGCATTCTCAAGCAAGATCCGGTTTTCATATCCAAAATAAAAAAAAATGTAAAAAATGAAAGCAAAAGAAGATAATGCTGACAATTTTCATTTTCTATGTTCGTCTTGAAATTTTCTGTGAACATTACATTCTGCACAAGTAGATAGTCTTCATCAAATTTGATTTTCATGTCTGCGTTAGCCTTCGAGTTGGATCTGTCCATTGTTGCATTTTTATCAAGGGTCTGTGTGATGCAAACCGCAGATGTTGTTTTTGCACAGTTTTATTGTTTTAAATGTTAATGAAGTAAATGATGTGTGTTGTAAGGCGTGTGCTGGATTAGTTGAAATGTGCAGACCTGCTCTACGAGTCGCTTACTTCTGCATAACGAATGCTTCTAAAGATCAAAACTGATGTAAGTGTATACAAATTCATATATACTTACAGTAGTCTTGTACAAATCTTTCGATACATCGGCTCGCACCAACGGAAAGGGGGCTCGTGAGAGTATCTTGCTCATTACCGGATGACAAACATTCATACTGTTTTAACCCATTACCAAACGACAAAATGTTAGGGTGGTCCAAATTGAAAGGACATGCAGATGACAATTTGAAGTTAATGGAATTTTTAAATTTTATGTCTTTTCGGATGGAAAACATTGTGGGAAATGAAGAAATTGCTTGTCACAAGCAATTTCTTCATTTTCCACGATGTTTTCCCAAGCATTTTTCTTAAAGGGTGTTAAAAGGCGTCACTGTGTTGGAATGGGTTAGATTCAAAGCTGTTGAAAATCGCTTATTTCAAGGGAATGAAAGTATATATTTTGGTGTTCCTCGATAGAAAACGTGGGAAATGAAGAAATTGCATGTAACAAGCAATTTATTAATTTCCTTCGTTTTCCACAGTCTTTATCTATTGGGCCATCAAAAAGAGTTCTAATCAGGAAATAGGTTAAAGATTTTTTCCTTCAAATACGCAAGCGCTCCGACCTCATGACAATCGGCTTCTTTGAATTTTGAACCCCTACTCAATACAAGAAGCGACTTTTAAGTTTACCATTTTAAAAGCCAAAACATTCATCATTGTGATAAATTAATTTAAAAAGATACTCTGACTTCGTTCAACGATGTCAGTAACTTTAGGTTGGTAAATGGCATCATGTTCGTTTCGTTTGTGCATTCACTTTCATTGTATACTGTACTAAAGACGTCAACGTTTGTTTAAACAGTGTGCGCACACCAGTAATAAGAAAAATAAAACGTGAAGGGTTTTCATTTAAAAGAAATAGATTTACTGATAAGTAACAAGTTACAATAAAACGCTCGTGAATGTCTACGCACGAGGAGCCGACCTCGTGACCTCGAGGCACGCGATACGTCTACGATCCGTAACCTCGAGGTAAGATAATACGCCACTAACAAGGTTACGTAAAATGAGAGAAACTGCATTCCATACCTTTTGTACCACCCTTAACGAGAGAACCCCAGTTTAGATATCATCGCATTTTTTTAAAAAAAAAATCAAGCTGTATTTGTGAGGGTTTCGAAGAAAATTGATGATATCCTATGTCACAATAGGTATGCGAGCGTGAATTGTTGTTGTGTACTTGGTCGAGAGGTAGTCCACCGGTTTCACGATTATGAGGTTCTGAGGATCTTTTGTGTCTACAGTTTTATTAAGCCCTTCTTTTCTCTTATTTTTCCCTTCCTATTCCCTCTACGTCTTTTTTGAAAGAGTTACATTTTGTATCGTGTATGTAGATTAATTTCACGTATATTTTGTCGCATGGACTGCTTCTAATGTACACCAGTCCAGCATTCTGCCACCAAGGAAAGGGTTAATGGTTGTTTTAGTCTGACCCTGATTGAGATAAGGTAATACCTTGTTAAATTGTGTAAAACGCAGAAGCTCGGATTGTAATTTGAGAAACGACACCTGAAAACGAGCTTAATGTAATCCACCCGCCATTACATACCAAAGACTTCATGCATCGAAATTCCTAAAAAAAACGCTATTTAATGTATCTCATTTTTGCAGTGAATCCCAGGCGACAAGTAAGCTTTATTTCGTCAAAAAGGTAGTTTATCGCAATATTGCAATTTTCAGTGATACCGTTTTTGCGATCGAGTTTTGGAGTTCTGCGAACCGCGTAGAAATATCTGGAGAAAATTATATGCGGTTGCTAAGACAGGACACATCTTCAAAGAATGTGATATGCGCAGAAAATGCGACCAGTCACAAATGTCCCCTTTCAATTATCGTTTTAGTCCGTTCCTATGAGCATCTTCCGGTGGCAAACAATGCGCTTATGGGAAATTAACATTGTATACACACAGACACGGTTCCGATTTGTTTCTAAAAATAGCAACACATCAGCCGGATTCTTTATGCCAGATCGAGGCTCTGACCCAATTCCGAGCAAAGCATACCACGTGCAATGGCAACGAACGGTGATTGGCCATAATTGTCATCAAAGGACGACTTCCGGTGGCTGTTGTGTGTGTGTGTGTGGGGGGGTCTTAGTGGAAATAACCTAATTTACCTATTGGTAGACACGGTATTTTAATGCATCTCAGTCTGTTGAAATTCTCCCCTACAATTTGATATTTCTATTTTTCTCAGCTACTTCAGTATCAGTAAGGGACGAAGTTCGAGAAATTCGTTGCATAATCGAGATGGGGGGGGGGGGGGTTCAAATTACATTCTTGACATTTTCTTTGTTTTTACATTATTATAGAAGTTTTTCAAATGTTTTTTTCTATCAAGTAGGCGTAGTTAATGACCAATCAACAAACACGGCTTTTAAGATTTAAAATTGTTTTCAATTGAATAAAAAATCGTTTAATTTCTATTCAAGATCAGGTTGTGGCAACAGTTCTAAGAAATAAAGTTGTTTTTTTTTTCTTTTTTAAAAAAAGTGCATATCGTCGGTGTTATTTTAAAATCTCATGAATACAGCTTTAATCAAGCTGCAGTTACGAGGTTTTAGAATAACATAGATGATATGAACCGGGATCTGTAAAAAAGGCCCGTAAAACATTAAAGGTCTCCATACTTCCGGCTCAATCTTGCCTTATACACTAGAAACGGGTCAGGGAAAACATTGACACTAAAGAAGGAAATGCGTATTAATACTTTTCGTAACTTTGATAACACACATTTTGTAGTCTTCAGCAGCTTTCAAATTAGAACAGACTAAGGTTTGCATTTTGCGATATGATAAATAGAGATTAACTAACTGCAAAAATGTGATACGAAAATTATTTCATGAGAATGAGATGAGATGCCATTGATAAAAACGAGTCTGCAAAACGTTGCAAGTAATGATGACAACGTGTAGGACAACACGGGTCTTGATCGGACTGCGTGCATGCCCAGATTGATCTTAATTTAACCCATTACTGCACAGCGACGCCTTTTGACTACCTCACAAGAAAAGGCTTGGGAAAACATTGTGGAAAACGAAGAAATTGCTTGTGACAAGCAATTTCTTAATTTCCCACAATGTTTTCTAAATAAAAGCAACAAAAAATGTAAAATTCCATGCACTTGAAGTTGTCGTCTGCAACATCTTTGAATTTGGAATGGTCCAAAATTTTGCTGTCTGGTAATGGGCTTCTGTTAATACCATAATACAAAGAGGACCTTTTACCGTAACCAAGCTCATATCGCCGCCTCTCTTCAAAGCATCGCTTTAAATATGCAAAACTTCGTATCTCGTTTTTTGGAAAATCTTAAAGGGGAGGGAAAAAGTGTAATAACTTTTCCCAAACTGAAATGTTTTACTTGAAATTTGGACATATTGTTCACAAATGATTTGTCATCAATACTGACCAGTAAAAATATCTCAAAACCTGCAAAAATTGTCTTTAACTGGGCACACAAGTTCGTACTTTGAACATCGCAAGAACCGACATACGAGGTTTTGCAATTACACCGACGATATGCTATTCTTACATGGTTGTTGAAGTAACTCGATGGTATGTAATAGCAAAGGTTTTTTAAAACAAAGTCCTCGTAACTACGGCTTGTTGTATGCAACAATTACGATGTTTTTGTTGAAGAACGACGATAGGTTTTGTCACCTTTAGGTTCTAGGTTGCCTTGAAAAAGTAATAAACTAGTCGCGAGATCTAACTTAGACGGACTTTTACTATACTTTTGGGCCATTTTAGTCTGAAATCATTTAAAGAGCCACCAACGCATTTTTCTGATAATTGGATAGTATTCCTTGTAAAATGGCATTGTTTGTAACAAAGTACATACGAGTCAGGATCTGGAAAAAATGTCCCTTAAGGCTTTTGAGCCCAACATGGTTCAAGATCAGTCTGCATGTACACACATTAACATTAACCATACTGGTCTCCAACAGCTTCTTTGTGACCCGTAGCAACTGTAAGATAGCAGCATGGTTCACATGCAGCCTTCACTTAGGCACAAGATGATCGCGAAACACGGTTGTTTAAAATGCTATAAGGGACCTTTTTCCAGATCATGGCTCATACATAATGTGAATCGGTGCTGAAAAAATGGTATTTTAATAAAAGCAGAGCAAGAGATGAGAGGGACAAATCCATTCAAAATATTGTCGCTTTTCAACGAAGACCTCGAAACTGCAGCTTATTTTAAGCTGCAGTTACGAGGTTTTCGTTAAAAAGCAGCGATTTTTTTTATTTCAAATTTGAGACCCGTATTAAGAATACTCATTAGAATCATCTCGACAAGTACTACCAAAATAGAGTTTGGTCAACAATGAATCATATTTTGCTTAAAAATTGCAAAACCTCGTAATTCCAGCTTGATTAAAGCTGGAGGTACGAGGTTTTGCAATAACACTGGCAATATAACAAAAAGTAATAGGGTAACATTATACCATTGAATCATTTGGGAAAAGGGTTATATTTATTTTCTCGCAATGTTGTCCAAACGTTCTTAATCAAGGACTTAAAGTGACATTTCACATTTATTTCATTTTTTAAATGTATGTCTTGATGCAAAGATTGTTTATTCTAATGGGTAGAAATGCTATCCGTTTTTTGAAGTTGTTATTTACAAGCGAAAAATATGCCTTCAAAGTTGAGACAGAAATGACAAATTCTATATAAATCTGAACTGTTGTCCACAACAATTTGTTTAATTTCAGCACAAAGATATTTATTTCTCGTAAACGGTTCAACATTTTGGCTTGAAATTTACAGAATTTTCATAAGAAAACACGCTCTTTCAGATAGAATAAAAGTAAAATTTATGTAAAAATAATTCTGAAATGACACTTTAAAAGTCAATCATTGTTTGAGAATTGTTTAAAAGAAGTTGTCCGTTTTATCCAACGCCTTTAGCTAACTAAAGAACCGATGCTGCATATTTGATTTGAATTAGCATGAAAATCGCTAGTTTTTTCTCCCATTAAGATGCCGTGGCTATCATTTTTATCAAAGTCTTTTGTTGTCGCCTTCTAAGTTTCATTTTCAATCTTATAAAATGATATTAAATGAAACTACGGGCTTTGTTTTCGTGAGAACGTAAAAAACCAGGCCACGCAAATGACCTTTATCCCTTTTCCAAAATAATCCGTTGTTTGATGTTATCATCAAACTTGTTGAAAACCAGCATTTTTTTCTTTTGCTTCAATACTTTCTGTGATATATTGAACATATTTAAACGATTCAATTATAATCAGTTGTTGAAGCAACTTTACAAATGAAACATTATCTTTTGTAACATATGGGAAAAGGGTTTTTGTTTAACATGAGTATATATTTTTTTGCTTGTTTGCCGTTGGAATATCAAGTAAACATTGCTAAATTCTTTTCTAAACAAAGCATAACCTCGCACCAAATATACCCATTTAGGGCAAGATATCATTTTCTAAATGCAATAGTATCGCATAAGACCAAACATATTTAGACTAGTATTTTTTCCAAAAACAAACCACCCAAATACAGCATTTTAATTGCAAATTGTCATTTTTTAAAGGTGGAAGGAAATCAAAAATTTGGACCACCCGTTTAAAATTATTTTCATTTCTTTAAGATAACAGAAATCGGTATGAAAAATCCGCGTTCAAAAGTTCGATTCCAAACAGACGATATTAACAAATAACACAGCGTGTTTTATCGGAAATTTTTACCTGGCCGAAATCGATTTTTCGCGCATGCGCCAAAGAGACCTACGTTGACGTTCGCACGTCAGGATTCCTGGTTTAATTGACACTTAAAAAAGGAGGCATTTCATTGGCTGAAAAATTACCGTGGGCGTGTTATCGATAAATTGACATATCGATAATATTGGTAAAATTCCGATACTATTCTAAGATCACGTTTGATTGGTTGATAGATTATGGTGGGCGTGTTATCGATTTTTATTATAAAATAGACATCAATAAAATCATATCAAGTAGTAAACGTCTGAAAGGACTTAGGTCCTTTGTATTTACACGTATGAATATAACCATCGACGACAAATAACTCCACCTTATTCCAATAAATGAACTTTAATAAAATTGTATTATTCTTTTTTAGTAATTTTTTTGTACCTAAAATATACAAATATGAATATATAAATGGACAAATTACTGTATAGATCTTTCACAAGTTTCTCTGTCTCTAGATTATAACATGTAATTTATCGAAGTTGTTGCATTATTTCCAGACTTTTCTGTACATTTATCATTCTATCTAAACGTCTTCACCCACCAAATAATATATTTGCTTAACTCATTCCGAAAAGACTTGCTTCTAAAGTCTCATGTGGGAATTGTTCTAGAAAATATTAAAGGGTAAATAAAAATGCTGATAATCAGCAATTTCTTCTTTTCGCTCGATATTTTCTGTGCTAAAATACATTGATTTCTTCTGACTCAAGCAAATTATAATCAGATTTCATTTCACTCGTTATTTTCTGCATATGCCATGGCATTGATTGAAATAGAATTTTAACTAATAAATGCGCATATAATTGCATAATTATGTAGACCAGATTCCATATCTAAAATGAACCAACTGCACTATAAATGTATCGTAGTTGCGAGATTTTGAACACAGACTTACTAACAGTAAGAAATGACTCCCTGTAACCCGATTACCAAATGCCAATAAACAGAATGCTATTATGTTTATTATCTCTACAGTGACAAGATATTTGACGATACAACACATCCCGATCTTTTGTATATCAGATTCATATTATACCAATGGAAAATATAAATATCGCTGCTATTCAACAAAACCTCGTAACTGCAGCTTATAACCAGCTGCAGTTACAAGGGTTTCGTTGAAAAGCGACGATATGCAATGTTAGCCTTCATAGCATATAGGCAGCCAATTTATCGTCCGCCTACGGTGACGTCACGCTTATTTGACTTTCTCAAAGCCTGTACAGGTAAGCGATTAGAAAATTGTGAATTTCTCCCTTATTATAATGAATATCAAATTTTCAAATATTGCGTTGTTAATATTTTTCATTCGTCTTAATAATAAGTGTAGATTATTTTGACGTTACATTTGACCTTTAAAACAAGTACATGTATTTGTTATTTTCTTTTTTTTTCTTTTCAAAATCACCAGTCGTTAAATTTTGATCTGTATAGTTATAATCGTAAGCATTTGCATTAAAATCAAATCACTTGCCTGCTACCGACTCCTGTACCGATATCTTAAAGCGGTAATAGCTGTCACGATTTCAGTTTTTTCTGTTACCGAGTTCTTATTATCTGATGATATGAACAAAGCCTATTCCAACTGCATAAAACCAATAAAACCAGTGAAAGAATGGTACATTGTAACATTTTCCATTTCTTGCAATGTATGTCAGTATGTCATGTTTACAATGTCAAGGGCGAGTCGTAATTATCCGTGTCCTGAGCGGTTAAAAACGAGCGTCTACGGAATCTATTTTTAAATCGAGTGGAATGACGTCAGAGAATAAACAGTAAAAATTTAAGAATATGACATGTCTCTTTAAAAGGGACATTTTGGGAAGTGTGTAGCAACCCTAAACAGTCTGCGAGGAAAGTACAAACTGATCAGGATCGAAACTGTTGACACTAAGTTGATACTCTGGATTTCCATGTTTTTCCTTTCACACTATATATTATTATCTAAATACGGATATCGTTGGCGCTTGTTAAATGTGATCTGTCTCTCGAAATATGGTTTTCTGTTGACTTCATAGAAGCACGCTTTTGGCATGACGTGTCAAGCAGAATCTAACTGACCATTTCCCAATTATAACCTTGTTTTGATGTCATCATTAGAAGGGATTGAGAACACATTGAGGTAATAGGAGAAAATATTGATAACAAGCAATTCCCCCAGTTGCTTAGATACTTTCTCAGTTTTATTTAATTCAACAAATCGTATCTTAACATGCATAGCTTGTCGTGTTTAAAACTTTCAAAATAGAATATCCAACTTATTGCCGTTTGGGAAAGAGTGAAGCATGACTATTAAAATAACTTCAGCTGATTAACCTTTTCCCATACAAGACCTGCTTTGGACTTCCTTTTTGCAAAAACACGGGAAACATTGAGACAAAAGAAAGGAATGCTAATTGTTAACAGTCTTTCCTATTACTTTAATATTTTCTATGTCATATCGTAAACAATTCACATTAAATTTTCCAATATCATTGGATATATACAGTCTTCAAACGATTTCAATTGAGAAGAGTTTTATTTTTTTGTCACTTTGGGAAAGAGTTGAACATTCATTCGTAGCCAGGCACTTGCTGAAATCCCGTGAAGATCGGAATGTTTCAAAATTTTTACCCGTCGCACTAAAGATGAACCTTCTGCAAAGTATAAAAGTATAGATAATATCCAGCCTGTGCGGACTGCGCAGACAGAGAAGATTCGAGACTCATAACTCGTAGGTAATTTTCTGGGCCTTGAATAATTTCTCTATCTTACTATGTGTTCATTTTCTAAATGCGACATCTAGTTTACGTCTGCTTAGTATGAGTCGTTTCTCGAAATTTTGTTTTATGAACTTCCCGTAAATTCCCTTTTAGCGTGACGTGTCACTTTTATCAAATACCTTTGTATCACGTGATCACCCGACTTTAAACGAATATTTACGGCTTTTGCAGGTACCCGAAATATGTAATATATAAATCTATATATAGACACAATTGTAAACACCCAGCAAACTTTTCAGCGCCGTGGAAAGTTAGAATGTCAATATACATGCGCTTATTGTGGGTAAACAGTGCATGGTTACTCGCTTGAAATACGGTCTTTCTGCATCTTTTTGCCCATACTTTAATACTGTAAACCTTTTTTTGGCAAATTGGCAGGTTTTTTGACAGCTATTACCGCTTTAACTGGTAAAATTCTAAATACTGTATAGGCAAATTGTCTTCATTCCTTCTTCTAAGTCACAGAAACTTACAAAAAGATAAATCAAGTCATAACATAAAGCTATTACGTATAAACAAAAGAATAAACTTATCAAAGGAAGAAGGTCAAAAGTTCCTGAAAGCCATAAACTAGTACAATCATGACATTATTGTCTTCAAGACCTACATCTTGTCGTGTGTAGTAAATCGTGAACAGTCTCCTGACTTCCGGTAACCCCCGGCGTAGGAATTCTGTTTATTTCGTGGGCGGAGATTTACGAAGTCCCGTGGGTGTCATTTGGCTTGAATAAAGTTATTGCCGTCTTTTTGACTTCATTTAAGCTGACTCTGCGGCTTTTCTTATATCATAAAGTTTCACAAATTACTTAATCGCTGGAATATTGTCACACTTCTGTTATTTAGATTGCCTTTTATCTACTTTAACTTAAAATATATCCCCAAAATTGCAATTTTTTAACTTCTTTGTATCATAGAGTATTAGAAAACAATGAAATTAAAGAAATAATTAGTCTACCTTAACCCTTTTCCAAACTAGACCTGGTTTGGACGTCCCTTATAGATATGGCTCGGGAAAACATTGAGACAAAAGAAGAAACTGCTGATAACCAGCAGTTTCTCCTTTTGTCTCAATATTTTCTTTGTCATATTTTACACAAATTTTAGTTTTACTAACTTCTATTTTGTCATTTGTGGCAATTTTGAAGTAGATCATCCTAACATTATGCTGTTTCGGAAAGGAATCAGCTATCCATGTTTTGACACAAATGATTTCAATAATAGACATTATTATAGTCCATTTACGGTATTATGTCACATGTTTACAAGTCTTACCTGTATAAACAATGAGAAAACGAACTTAACCCTTTCCCGAACGGCGAAATTTTAGGGTGACCAACTTCGAAAACTGCCAGAAATGACAAAATGGATGTTATTAAAGATGGCATTTGAGTAAAATATGGCACAGAAAATGTTGAGACAAAAGGAGAAACTGCTGGTTACCAGCAGTTTCTTCTTTTGTTTCAATGTTTTCCAAAGCCTTTTCTGTTAGGGACATCAAAACAAGGTCTTGTTTGGGAAAGGGTTAAATCTAAAACCAATTTTGCATGTGTTTGCTCGAGTTTTGTAGGTCTGAAACACTTGCAAAAATCAAACGATCACAGGAAAAATAACAGTACAACGTCGCTTTTCAACAAAAAATCGATAACTGCAGCTTTTTTAAGCTTCAATTAAGAGGTATTTCGTTGAAAAGCAGCAGCATGCATTTTGATTATAATTTTGTTAGTTTACTTGGAGTATTTGTTTGATGCACAGAAAATGAGCCCAAAAAAGCCAACCGTTTCGATACTTTCTGATCTACATGAACTATGCATGAAAACTAGGTCGGGTCTTTTTCTTATCAGCATTCATTATGTCTGCTCATTTTTTCTCTCAAACCTTTTAATAATAAAAAAGACGTCAACTTTACCTTTGTTTGGGAAAGAGCCATTAAGGTAGAATACACGTAATGTGGCCATTTTAAGATTACTAAACCATCGGATTTTCCCGCGCGTCGTCGTCACGTATCCGAATATATTCGGGCGCGGTCGTAAACATTCGGGGGTTGAAAGTTCCACC
This sequence comes from Fragum sueziense, assembly GCA_963680895.1. NCBI lineage: Eukaryota > Metazoa > Mollusca > Bivalvia > Cardiida > Cardiidae > Fragum > Fragum sueziense. The sequence goes on from OY804594.1 coordinate 15,938,846, forward strand.
GCCAAATGTTTTCGACTTCGTCAGAAGAATTTCGACGTCGCACGAATCTCATTACGGGCATTCCACCTTAAAGCCTTACTAAGTGTTTACTAGCACGTAGAACGACCTATCCACTATTCCCAGGGTCCAATATGAAATTGGCGCAATGAGCGGGGGCGTATTTGAAAGCGAGGCAGAAATCGCCAAAGGCTTACGAAATGGATTTATGATACTTGTGTATCCGGATGAAACATCGCAGGGACGTATCGCCGGTGTTATTCGCAAAACCTCGTAACTACAGCTTGTTTAAAGCTGTAGTTACGAGGTTTTGCAATAACACCGGACATATACTTTTGATTACTTAGCAATTTCTACGGGCACCTGCCAATTGTCAAAAAGTGATTCCCGTTGGCAAGATTGTTCATTCTAATTAGGATTTAAAGTACAATTAGGTCTGTTATCTTTAGTGGGGGTGGGATATGATATTACAATTAAACAGCCAGACGTCAAGGGGTAGCACGCGCATCATTTCGATTCTACGGTACATTCCGGCCCCTTGTTGGCTTTGCCTAATTGATAATACATTATGGTGATATTTATTATCAGGCTCGCTTGACTGGACATTTAATCACTCACTAGTGTGGAATTTGATGATAATTTGTGAAGCCATGTGCAGTTTCAAGAGATTTTTCATTTTCTTTCAAAGCTGAGGGGAGTTACAAACAAATTATCGAAAATGTAGACTTGTCCGACTATTAAAGATGTTACAATAAATGATTCAAGATGTATTACCCTTTTTCATACTTAGATTTAAATGTCAAAACTTTATTGAATATGATAAACTGTTGAGTATACCATATTTATTACTTTGGCTCAATGTTATTTTAATTACAAAGCCCTAGATGTAGATCTATTATCGAAACTGAGTACATGTATACATGTACCAGTCAGGTATACATGTACCAGTCAGCATATCTTTAGACTGATATTGAGGGAAATGGGAAACGCGTATCAGTAGTGTTTTTGTTTGTTGTTATTCCTATTTGCTTTTTGTTTGATTTTTCCCTGAATGCCTCTGTTATAGTTTTCCCTTGGTGAACAGCATTTTTATGCTCCCATATCGAGAGATCGGGTGCATATTGTGTTACTCGTGTCCGTCTGTCTGTCCATCCGTCCGTCGTCTGTAGGCCTACGTCTGTCCGTCCGAAAACTTAACATTGGCATTTTCTCAAAGATTATTCGGCATGCAACGCTCAAATTTGGCATTTTGTAATTAATGAATTCATTGGGAATCTGAAGTGTTAACTGATTTTCATTGATGTTTTAAATGTGTTAAATTCACAGGTGATCCGATCGAAGATTCCCCTTACCGATGAGTAACCACTTTGAAGTTTTTAAACTGTTTAAAAATAATACATTTTTATTGGATTTAACATAATAAGGTCAAATACCTTCTCCTGTGCGTCCAAAATAGACGTTAAATGGTGAGTCACAGTTTTAAAAACACTGTCCATTATTATTATTATTGTCCAATATAGACCTCAATTAGGCTGGAAAAGAATCTCTAACAATTTTAGTATAGATTACAGGCCCGGTCACATACAACTATACATCTACATCACGGCCTCTTCAATTTCTTTTCTCTCGGATGACGCCCCGAATTTTTTTCGAGGATATCTTGGTTTTTAATTGCGGATACCCTCATCAATTTCCGTAGCTACGGATGACGCCCAAAAATGCAAAAGTGTTTTGTACCCATCAGTGGATGATACCTTAACAATCGTCTTGAAACTCGGTGATCGTGGATTAAAGTCTAAAGTCGTAGTGCAGACATATGTTTTAAAACCAAAACTTAAACTTTAGGTGCTAAGTTAATAGTAAAAAAAATACAGTGTTAGCACGAAAACAGAATAATGACTTTGACGTCAACAAGTGTTGATAGTAATGCACCTATTAGACCTGTTTTTGAAGATCTTGGCCTTGATTTGATACAATTATAATCTGGCTCGAGTCCCATTCACGACACGTCTTGCAGTTATAGACACGAACATAAACTTTGTAATCTGGAGATCGGCACTTCGTCAGGCGACAAAAAACTTCATAATAATTCTTACTAATAAACAATTACAGGGGCGCTTTACTACATTATAAAGATGTTTGATCTTTTCCAATGCGCCTTAATTTTAGACCGTTGCACAATGAAAGCCGTTACAGGTGGTAACGTTAAAGAATGGATTGTTAACAAAGAATCTGCCAATTTTAATATGGAAAACAGACATATTGATGGGAAATTAAACAAAGCAGTGGTTATCAGCATCTAACCCTATAAGAGTATAGTAGTTTTTCGAATAGGGATTTAAAAACAAAGTCTTTTGCAATAACATTCTGAGAATTAAGTCGCTCATTTGCACCTTCTCAGATGCGACAAAATTTCCCGCCTGTTGTCATTAACTGTTTAACACATATCAATAAGATGTAACGAGCCGTTTGGTTGGAAGCGAGAAGATCCCATCGCGTCCAATGAAAACGCTTATCAGGGCACCATGGAAATTGAACTAAATCCACCAAGTGTGAATACTGACGAGACGTGACGTCGGGGATTTTACCCTTGCAAGGTGGATAATCACGTGATGCAACAATTTAAGAAAATCTTCAATAATTTTGTTAATACTGGACCGATTTGAATTCGGTTTGAAGCAGAGAATGTGGACAGACGTCACACATTAAATAGACGTAGTTGATTTCAACAAATAAAAAAGTTATTGAAGATAAACCAAATTTTTGGTTTATCTTCAATAACTTTTTTATCAGTTGATTTTTCTCAAATCCAACACGTCCAGCTTATTCCTGTAATTTTCTCAATTTTTGTGCTTCAAACCGAATTCAAATTGGTCAAGTATTAAAAAAGATATTGAAGATTATCGGAAATTCTGAGTCACGTGATTATACACCGTGCCTTGGCTTGCGAAGACAGAAAAGCGCTATCTTTTCTTTAATTATTAAAATTGGCTCTACAGACAAATTTAAACTTCAGTTTTGAAGGTCATGAAAAAGGGAATTTCAAGATTTTTTCGTAATTATATCTATTCTATGTTTCATAACGATGCGTCCTTCTGGGTGGTTCCTTATATCAAAGCAAAGTAGGGAAGCATTTTCTATTTTTTTCGACACACGATATCAAAACTAACAAGTGAGGTCGTTCCAGGTTAAAATGTTGGCTTTATATGGAACATTCGTGAAACCTAATATGCACCCCTGCGGTTAAAAATGTATAGCCTGTGGTTTTTATCGTAAACCCAGCGACGTGTTGGTCTTAAACTTCCTTGGGCGCTGCCGCCCCACCCTTGGTACCCCATGAAGATTTCAACTTGGATTAAACTTTGAGGGGTTAAATCTTAGGGTGGGGCACCCCACCCTGCAACCCATAGATTGCTTGGCAGCTTGGATTGGTCGACGTTGTGCTTTAATCAAAATGTGGGCCGCATTACAATTATCCTTAATTTCATAATAATTACGAATTGTATTTTGCTAATTGGAAGAACATAATTATGTTCACCTCAACATAGTGCCGCCGTCGCCCGAACCTGCCAATATCCCCGACGGTGCGCAGTAGACTGGGTCTCGTCTTCGGGTTGATGTAACTATTTGGCGCATATACGCTTAGATGTAACTGTGGTTGGATTCCTTGTATTTGACTACATGTATAACGCATCTAATTAGTCCCCTCATTTGTAATAGTAAACCATCACTCCGTTAGTTGGTAGGTCTCTTTACGGATAGTCTTAAATATTTGAATCAATTTGGTCCATTCATACTTACAATTTTACCTAGCAAGCACGGTTTCCTTATTTTCTTGAATGAATGTATTTCCTTTAGTATTTTTGTAACATCTCGTTCGGACAGAAATTGACTTGTGACCCCGTACGTGATAACCGGATGACATTTGGCACACTTACAAAAGTATCAAAGCGCGCAGTTACACTCAAAGCGCAAAAGCTATTAGCAGACCAACAGTTAAGAGGGGTGACAGATACGAGCGGTGAAATCATTCTAAGATCGTTATTTTTCATCAAAAACCTATGTTGTGGGTACCCATTCGAATCGTCTCGATGAGACGATTCCAATGAGTACCCACACCATTGGGTTTTATGGACATTGATAAAATATTGTACTTAGAAAACATTTTACCAACATATCTCTAGCTCTGTCGGAGTATGTCTCAAAATGCCAAAGCACCCCGTAGGTTTCAAAATGCCAAAGCACCCCGTAGGTTTCAAAATGCCAAAGCACACCGTAGGTCGCAAAATGCCAAAGCATCCTCTAGGTTTCAAAATGCCGTTTGAAGCACACCGTAGGTCTCGAAATGTCGAACATGTTGTAGGTCTCCCATCAAGACTTCATGGTAGGGTTTCTTGTTCTTAAACCTAACCCCCTATTAGACACATTATTGTCAAATTAAGATTTCAACCAGTAGATATTTTATTCAATTAAGGGGGCGTGGTTTGGATATCGATCGTGTCTGATTGACGCCGCTAAGTGGCTATTTATAGAATAATAAATGGATTGCATTGTATTGAATTTCCTAAATGGAATTCAATTCATGTCATTGAAAAGAAACAGAAAAAATATTGTTTTTAATGACAGGTGTAATATACGATTCCATGCCATATTATAATGTTTAACGTTTGTCATAGCATAGAAATATTGCAAAGAAAGGAGGAATTGTTTAGTATCAGGAACTTCTTACTATTCCTTGATATTTTACATGATTGGCAAAAGGTAGAAACGGCCATGAGCATTGAGGATCGATGTAGAACTTTCCGAAGTTTTGATTGATTGATTGCTTGATTGCTTGATTGCTTGATTGCTTGATTGCTCGATCGATCGATCGATCGATCGATTGATTGATCGATTGATCGATTGATCGATTGATTGATTAATCGATCGATCGATCGATCGATTGATTGATCGATCGATCGATCGATCGATCGATCGATCGATTGATTGATTGATTGATTGATTGATTGATTGATTGATTGATTGATTGATTGATTGATTGATTGATTGATTGATTGATTGATTGATTGATTGATTGATTGATTGATTGATTGATTGATTGATTGATTGATTGATTGATTGATTGATTGATTGATTGATTGATTGATTGATTGATTGATTGATTGATTGATTGATTGATTGATTGATTGATTGATTGATTGATTGATTGATTGATTGATTGATTGATTGATTGATTGATTGATTGATTGATTGATTGATTGATTGATTGATCGATCGATCGATCGATCGATCGATCGATTGATCGATTGATCGATTGATCGATTGATCGATTGATTGATTGATTGATTGATTGATTGATTGATTGATTGATTGATTGATTGATTGATTGATTGATTGATTGATTGATTGTGGTGACAACATTCATCTATTTCTTATTTTTCGTATTCGATTTATTCGACGTTTAGTCAATTATTCCCCTCGATTTGAAGTTCATAACAATAAATCTCGTACGATTTGCGTATAACAAGAAATAAGCACACCAAAGTTCAATATCAAAAGGAAACAAAGCCTGAAATTCAGCCGAAGAATGCTTTTTATCCCTCCCTAATCTTTGATCTGGGCATTTAACCCGTAGTCCACCGAAAAGTGGACCTCTCCTATCTTAATCTTCATTTGTCATGTGAAATGGGGTTAACCAACTTGTAAGTTGTGGTCTAAAAATATCGAGGTGAAAAGTAAATGTTGATTTTTGCATGTCTTTCTTTGTTCCAAAGCTTAAAAAATAATGTCTTCTCCTAGGGAGGTAAAACTCGGACATTGTTGGCATATGATTATGTAGGGTAGATCCTTCAAACCTTTTTCAAAAACAATTAAGAATCAAAGTACTGGGAGTATTGTATGCGCTCGTTGTGTTCCTTATTTTTTTCTATTATGTGAGGAATCAATCACGACTGAGAAAAGACGAGCGGGTTGTTTAAAGGGGGAATGGCACTTAAAATCATGCAAATTTTCCAAAACTTCGTACAAAATAAATATGTATTATGAAAATATGGCCTTTAAATTGCATCTATGCCAAATCTTAGCTTTCTATCTTGTGTATTGGCTAGGATGTCGACGGATTTAAAAACCCCATATGTTCCATTATTGTAAATATTATCCCCGGGACAACAAATCATGGGGTTTTAAATCCGTCGACATCTAAGCCAATACACAAGGTAGAAAGCTAAGATTTGGCATATATGCAATTTAAAGACCATATTTTAATAATATATATTTATTTTTTTGTACGAAGTTCTCTGAAAATTTGCAAGATGTTAAGTGTTATTCTGCCTTTAAACTAAAATCATACTAAATATATAAGTTTATACATGATATCAAGAGGTATTTCTTAATGCAATATTTCGACTTTTTTATGTGTACTAGGCAGGGTCAAGATCGCTGCGTTTCAAAGAAAACCTCGTAACTGCAGCCTGTTTTAAGCTGCAGTTACGAGGTTTTCGTTGATAATTGATGATATGCATGTGTGCTGTATCTGTAGACATAATTTAGTCGCTATAGAAAAATGTTTTTATGGCATTGAAGACCTTCTTGGATCCGGATCAGCATGTACTGGAGTGCAGTCTGATATGAATCCATGTTGCTTTCCAAGAGCTATTGCAGACAACTAAGAATCTTTTTGAGAAGATCACGAATCCTGATCCGACTGTGCGTATACACAGGCTGATCTGGGTTCATGTTGTTCTCAAATGTATTGATGGTCTCTTTTTCAGATCCTGTCTCAAATAAATTGTATTATTATTATATTTTATGATTGGGACAGTGGTACAGAGCTGCACCGTACACTTTGCAAAGCTTGCGTATTTATGTCACCCTTTCCTGAACAAAATAATATAGACCATTCCAAGTTCAGACTGGTTGCATACGACAAAATATATGTTACTGAAATTAGAAAGTATGCAACGTAAAGCATAGAAATCCTCGAGGAGAAAGGCTAAATTCTGGTTTAGGCTTTTGCCTCTAATTGCTGGTTTCCAACTTTTCCTTTTTTCTATCAAGGTTTCAATAATTAACATCATGTAATGTCATCAAGCCCATGGATTTTCTTGGGAAAAGGTAATACATATTTTATTTATACTTGGTGCATGGCCAAAAGAATGTCGAATTGTGATCTTAATCCTTTTCCAAACAAAATTGTTTCTTATGGGCTTCTTTAACACAGAAAGTTTTGGAAGCTACAGGAGAAAAAGCTGAAAAAGGATTTTCTCCTTTTGCGTAAATATTTCCTGTTCCGTAATATACACAAAATCCCACTCTTATTACTGCTCATTTTGTCGTTTGTAGCGGCTTACAAATTGGACCACCCCATAATTTTGGGACAGGGTTAAAACTATTACAATTTTTTCATGTCTATGATTAGTGTTAATTAATTGCGACTGATAAAAATCAGTTCATTTCAACAATTCGATCAACCCTTTGCAAAACTAGACATCGTTTTTACCGTGCTATTAAAGAAGGCTATGGAAAGCAATCGAAGAAAAGAAGGAAATGCTGACAACCAGCAATTTCTCCTTTCCTCCTCAATCTGCATTTTCATCTTTTTGTTCAATGTTTTCATACTATAATATTCAAATTGTCTGCTTTTTTTAACGTTGTTTTTTTATTCTGCAACACTTTTGAACTTGGACCACCCTAAAACATCGTTCAGTTGGAAAGGGTTGTGTATTTTATATGAGACCGAACATCAAAAATGGATCTAGTTATCATCATTTTCTTCTTTTGTCACGAGGTTCTCCCATACTTTTTTTCTTTCGGAAACATCAAAACCAGACGCCCGTTCTTTAGAGCGACATTTTTTAAGATTTCTTAAGATGTTTTAGATGAAGCGTTTTTAAGAACTAGATTCTGACCGAGGTGTTCCAATTGCTCTATACTTCATACAAATGACGTCGTGATGACGTCATTTGAATGACGTATGGGTAATTACCACGGTACCATGAAATATTCGGAACAACTCGGTCATTTCTCTCTGATATTGTTTCTACAAGGGGTTTCGCACGAAGTATATGGTAATAGCGCCACCCATTGAGCGTCTCGAAAATCTTGCTCTAAAGAACGCATCATCCTAAAACATCCTAAGAAATCTCAAGATATCTCAAGAAAACTCGCTCTAAAGAACGCGCCTCCGATCTCGCCTGGAAACTTATTATTGGCCCTTCTACCATAACCCAGTCCTTATATACTCAGCAAAAGAGCTAACGCATCACTTTTTAAAATTGCATAACTTCTTTATTGTCAAAGATTTTGATTTATAATTTGGCAAATGTTTATCCCACAAGTTTCTATACTCATTCATAAAACTATTTCTAAGTTTTCTTTCTTATGTGACCGTGTCATACGAAAGGGGGCCAAAACAGTTTTTCGGCTCGTGTAACTTGTGATCTTTTTCAATCATTTTTGTTTGAATTGATTTTGAAAGCTGGTTTATTGTGAAATTAAAGTCTGAAATAAAATAATTTTCTATCTAACATAACAAGGGCTGTTCCGGGACAACGTAGCTCGCATAGACGCACCTTTTTGAAAGAAAATGTCAATTTTTCAAGGTCAAGGTCACAAGGTCAAATTTTATAGTGTCAGGTGAAAGGTCTTGCTGGGGCCTGTCTATGTGTGAAATATCAAGACTGCATCTTATACAGTTCATAAGATATAGACCGATACGTTTTTTTGTCTACGTAACCTACGTCGCCGTCGACGCCATCAATGATACCTAAGGCACTAGTGATATAAAAATGCCTCTGTGGGAATACATTACGCGCCCATAAAAAAGTTAAAGCCGTCGGTTTGTTTTTTGAAGGGTAACTTTTGTAAACATAAACTCTTTTAGCCTATACAAAGGGTTTGACAGTTATGCGTGAATTTTCCATTTTAATCAAATTTCAGACTTCATGAATTTTAGAATTAAGGGTGTCCTTATTAAAAGTTCAATATTTTACAAGATACGGTAACATTTACTATGAAATTTCATAGATCTCTTATCAAATGGTGGTAGTCAGCATGTGCAAATTTTGAAGGTTTTCTGTATATTCGTTAAAAATATTAACAAAGATCTGAGTGATGCGTTAGCAGTTTTGCCGAGTATATATGAGTTCATGCCATCATAGAGAATAGGAGACGATTTTATCCAGTTAATCGTGACGTAAATTCGGACAAATAAATAGTATTTCGTAGGTGTTGTTATAAAATCTCGTAGCTACGGCTTGATTCAAGCCGTAGTTACGAGATTTTATAACAACTCCGACAGTTTATCAAAACATAACGGTAAACCCAGTCTATTTTTAGTACAAAATTCTCTGCCATTCATCTGGTGTCATTGTCATAATAATACAGCGGGGGACAAATTCACGGGTGGTAAACTTTGGAACGACCTCCAAAAAGAGGTAGTGAATTTCTGTTCCCATAGCACATCCGGGAACCCACGAGGTCGGTCCAATGGCTAAAAACGTGTAAACAAAGGTAGGTGTCGGTGGTTCTTTTGATCGTTTTCGAGGTTTCTAGCAAAAAATGGATAATTATGGCAATGCTATGTCGTGTAAAAATGACTTATCGACGCACACGGCCCAAAACTGCGGTCGAAACCGAAGTAATTTCCGCTGGATCGTTTTTAAAAGTTCGAACACGATATTGCTTTTTCACAACAGTTTGTCAACAACTGTCACCTTTTTGTATAATTTGTGGTCTTCCGCGAAGAATACAGCCCCGGTACGTTCGTCCTGGGGAAACGAGTACTCTGTATCACATATCCTGTTAAAAACGGCAACGGGGCGCATTATTTAAGAAAATGATTGAGAAAATTCCAGTAGAGGTCGTTCCAATAAGGTAGAGCTTGTTCCAATTTGAATGAGATCGTTCCCAGTGCTCTCCTGTTTTATACAATGAAATAATACCTGTGATATCAGACCAGTCAAACTAAGACAAAAAATAATGATGGCGTTTGAAATATCAGAATTATCAACATATCAGAGGCGTCGTTTTGTCTTGTGTGGTGACTTTGTTTTACACGAAAGTCTGTTTCTGATGTTTCTTAAACTCTACGCATGGATCTCTTGAAATGCACTTTTAGCTTACCTGAGCACGAAGTGCTCGAGGTGCACTATTGTGGTCACTTTTTGTCAGTCGTCCTTCCGTCTGTCTGTCTGTCCGTCTACATTCTAGCATCCGCAAGCTTTATAAGCCAATCTTAAATAAACTTGGTCAAAATAATGATGGTCGTAAGTTCTTGGATGAGTTCGATTATGGGCCTGATCGAACCAGAATGTACTGAGTGATCTGCCTTTGAATGTCAAAAAGGCTGTTTTTGACTTTGTTTACACTTAAGCATCTACAAATATTGATCAATCAAGACAAGAATTGGACAGAAAAGTTGATGATAATAATATCTTGGGCAGGTTTAATTTTCAGCCTGATTGAAAATGCACCTCTGGAATTATCTGCCCTTGATTTTGACAGAATTGCCATTTTCGACCTTGTTTCCGCTCTAGCATCCACAAATATTTATCAAATAACACATAACTTGGACAGAATGTTGTTGAACATTAGATCTTGTATAGGTAAACTTTTCAGCCTGATTAGAAAGATACATCTTGAGTTATCTGCCCTCGAATTTGACAAAATTGCGATTTTCGACTTCACTTTCACTCTTCAGCATTCACAGTTTCTTTCAATCAAAACTATATCTAAAGAAATAAGATCTTAAGAGAATAGGATATTACTTAAAAGAAAATTTAAGCCTAATCAGAATGCATCTTGAGCTATCTGCTTTTGATTTTGATAAAATTGCCATTTTCGACTTTGTTTTCACTAGTCTAGCTACTACAAATATTTTTCAATCAAGAAAATAAACTTGGGCTGAATATTGTTGGCCATAGGATCTTGCATCTAGGTAAAACTTTCATCCTGATAAGAATGATACATCTTGAGTTATCTGCCCTCGAATTTGACAAAACTGCAATTTTCGACTTTACTTTCACTCTTCAGCATTCACTACATGTATTTCTTCGAACTCATCCAAGAACTTATGTGACCATCATTATTTTGACCAAGTTTGTTTAAGATTGGCTCATAAAGCTTGCGGATGCTAGAGTGTAGACGGACAGACAGACAGACGGATGGACGACTGACAATAAGTGACCACAATAGTGCACCTCGAGCACTTCGTGCTCAGGTGAGCCAAAAGTGCATTTCAAGAGATCCATGCGTAGAGTTTAAGAAACATCAGAAACAGACTTTCATGTAAAACAAAGTCACCACACAAGACAAAACGACGCATCTGATATGACGATAATTCTGATATTTCAAACGCCATCATTAATTTTTGTCTTAGTTTGGCTGGTCTGATATCACAGGCATTATTTCAGGAGAGCACTGGGAACGATCTCATTCAAATTGGAACAAGCTCTACCTTATTGGAGCGACCTCTACTGGAATTTTCTCAATCATTTTCTTAAATAATGCGCCTCGTTGCCGTTTTTAACAGGATATGTGATGCAGAGTACTCGTTTCCCCAGGACGAACGTACCGGGGCTGTATCCTTCGCGGAAAACCACAAATTATGCAAAAAGGTGACAGTTGTTGACAAACTGTTGTGAAAAAGCAATATCGTGTTCGAACTTTTAAAAACGATCCAGCGGAAATTACTTCGGTTTCGACCGCAGTTTTGGGCCGTGTGCGTCGATAAGTCATTTTTACACGACATAGCATTGCCATAATTATTCATTTTTTGCTAGAAACCTCGAAAACAATCAAAAGAACCACCGACACCTACCTTTGTTTACACGTTTTTAGCTATTGGACCGACCTCGTGAGTTCCCGGATGTGCTATGGGAACAGAAATTCACTACCTCTTTTTGGAGGTCGTTCCAAAGTTTACCACCCGTGAAATTGATATTCACGAAAAGTTAAAACTCTAATAAACAGTGGTTCTTACATTTCCGCCTTTATACTACGCACGTTGGATAAAAGTGCAAAATAAAACAATGAATGAATCAACGGTTTATGGTTCTTAATTGGGTTCACATGTACTGAAACAATTCTTTGAAATCTCAAACGGAATTGAATAATTGGTAACTCATTTGAATTTATCGTACAAAAAGAGCTGAACCATTTTGAACGCGTATTAAACTAGTCTGTATTTAAAGTACAACGTGTTTAGCCGAGAGAGTGAATCTTTCACCTCAATGTTTCTGTTGACCTATTCCTTAACGTTTTGCCAAACGACAAATGTTCGAGTGTTCCTATTCGAAAGCTGCTGCAGACGACAAAATTAAATATTGTCACTAAAGGTAATATCTGTGAATGATAAAGCACAGAAAACATAAAGACAAAAGGAGAAAATGTTGATTATCAGCATTTGCTTCTTTTGTCTCGATTTTTCCCCCGAGTCAATTTTGTCAAGTTTGGTAAATGGTTAATCTACAAGTATAGAACATTTTCATACGACGCCTCAAAATTTTCTATCACCTATCATAGGTTAGAATAATCATAAGATATTTATTTCAATTTTATCCTCGCCTCCCAAAGGAAATTTGTTGTATGAAAAGCGTTGGCGGATTCAAAATGATGTATTTTTATTGAGATACTTAGTACCCAGTTTAAAATTAAACCCTTTTCCGAATAAGACCAGCTTTTAGGGTCTCTAAGAAAGATAGCATCAGAAAACATTGAGAAAAAGAGAAATGTTACTCCGCATCGTTCAATATTTTCTATCAAAAGATATATATCCCAATTCCTAATATATTTAGAACCATTTTGGTCATCGGATTCAGATTTCATCGAGAAGTGATTCTTAGTTGTTTTTAGCTCACCTGAGCACGAAGTGCTCGAGGGGAGCTATTGTGGTCACTCACCGTCCGTCGTCCGTCTGTCCGTCTGTCCGTCCGTCAACAATTTATTCAAACATCTTCTTCTCCAAAACTAACAGGCCATTTTTGACCAAACTTAGCAGGAATATTCCTTGAGTGACCCTTCTCAAAACTTGTTCGCGGATTTTTGATTTGTCAAAAAATGTGGGCGTGGCAGGGCGGGGCTTATCGCACTTAGAGAAATCCTAAGAAAATTCTTTAAAAATCAACCATTGTTCCAATTTGAACCAAACTTGGCAGAATTGTTCCTTGAGTAACCCTTCTCAAAACTTGTTCTCAGATTTTTGATTCGTCAGAAAACGTGGCTGTGGCAGGGAGAAAGGGGCTTATCAGACTTAGAAAAATCATAAGAAAATTCTTTAAAAATCAACCATTGGGCCAATTTGAACCAAACTTTGTAGGGATGTGCCTTAAGCCATTCTTTTTAAAATTTGTTCACAAATATTTTTATTTGTAAAAAGTTGTGGCCGTGGCAGGGAGAAAGGGGCTTATCAGACTTAGAGAAATCATAAGGAAATTCTTTAAAAATTAACCATTTGGCCTATTTGAAGCAGACTTTGCAGGAATGTTCTTTGAGTCTCTCTTTTCGAAATTGATTCACAAATTGTCACATTTGTCAAAAAATGAAGGTGTGGCAGGGAAGAAGGGGCTTATCAGCATTAGAGAAATCCTAAGAAAATTCTTTAAAAATCAACCAATGGGCCAATTTGAACCAAACTTGGCAGAATTGTTCCTTGAGTGACCCTCTTCAACATTTGTTCATAAATTTATAGTTTCGTCAAAAAATGTGGGTGTGGCAGGGCGGGGCTTATCTAACCAAGAGAAATTGTTAAAAAAATCTTCAAAAAGCTTCTTCTCTTTAACCATAGTGCCAATTAAAACTAAATTTGGCAGGAATGTTCCTTGGGTGACCCTTCTTAAGATTTGTTCGCGGGTTTTTTATTCGTTCAAAATTGTGGGCGTGGCAGGTCAGCATTTACCGGACTTGGAGAAATTTATTTGCAGAAAAAATTGGGCGTTGCTTATCGGACTTACAGATATTCTAAGAAATTTCTTTAAAAATCAACCATTGGCCCAATTTGAAGCAAACTTTACAGAAATGTTCCTTAAATGACCCTTTTCAAAATATGTTGGCAAATTTTGTATTGGTCAAAAAAGTGAGCATGGCAGGGCGTGGCTTATCAGACTTAGAGAAATCATAAGAAAATTCTTTAAAAATCAAGCATAGGGTCAATTTGAAACAAATTTGGCAACGATGTTCCTTGAGTGACCCTTTTCAAAATTTGTTTGCAAATTTTTGATTCGTCAAAAAAAGTGGGCGTTTCTTAAACTTCTTTCAGGTGAGCGATATAGGGCCATTCTGGCCCTCTTGTTTATTTTGTCTGGGAAAAGGTTAGCGCAGTTTTAGTTCGAATTTGCTTACATATTTTATTCACAGAAGTTCACAAAGAAACAAATCTATACTACGCGAATAAAGAGAGAACGATAGGTAATGTGAAGTACGACATTTGGACACGCTGTATGTGTTTTAGCATGTTCTATGAACTCTGATATTGTTGATATTTTATTTAGTAAGTTCATCAGGAAAGAAAAGAAAAACAACCAACAGTTTTGTGTGCATTACGATACTATATTGTTTCTATCTAAACCCATTTCCAGACGGAAACATGGACTGTTCCATTTTGAAAGGTGTTGCAGACGACAATGTCGAATTGATGGTATTTTAGAAATCTGTAGTTTTTTGGTGGGAAACATTGTTGAAAATAAAGAAATTGCTAGTCACAAGCAATTTCTTCATGTTGCACAATGTTAACCAACTAGTTTGGTGGTGGTGGGGGGGGGGGGTGTCAAAAAGCGTCACTGTCTTGGTGATCGTTAAAACTAAGCGTACTTTGTCATCCAGGAAAATCTAAATTTAAAAATAATAAAATAAAACAAAAATGTGACGCGTCACGCTAAAAAGGACCTTATCGGATGTGTGAAAAATATCGACCCTAGTCAGTCTGCGCATTCCGCGCAGCCAGACTAGGGCCGACACTTTTCACTTGTGTGTAATTTTCTAGATCTGGAATGTTTTCCCTATCTTACTATATGTTCATTTTTCGCATACAGTATCTGGTTGATCTGTGCTGGGTCTGACAAGTTTGTCAAAATTTGGATTTTTCGAGTTCGGATAAGGTCCCTTTTAGCGTGACGGGTCACAAATATAAACGAACACGAGAGAAATGCACTAATAGTAGTGAAGGAGGATAGACTGGCGCTCTATCGTGTCAAGAACTTTTTTTTATAATTTGTTCTTAACATTTTCTGGCACAGCAAATTCTAATACCATTATACATTTAAAAAAGATATGAAGGCGAAAAATAATTGATGCCATTAGTTGAAAAGGTACGTGTTAGCACATCAAATTGTGTAGGACAAAGGAGAAATTGCTGATTATCAGCATTTTTTTCTTTTCTCTCAACCTCTTCCGAAACCATTTCTGTATGGTACGACTAATTGACGTCTTGTTTTTGAAAGGGTCTAGCTTCCAAGTCAAGTGAAATAACGAATACAATTATCATAATGATTAATTGTGCATACTTATGTACAAAACTTCCACATACATGCATTCGGCTTTACGATAGGCTTTCGTTTTTCTTCAATATGACAGTTACAAATTGAATTTCAAATCATCCAAAGTAATCAATCAAAGATGTAGGGTATACGCATTCTTGCCGTGATCAAGGTTGTGCAATAAACCAGCATTAGCGATAGTTGTATTTTAGTGGCTTTCCTTAAGTTGAAAACCTTTTATAAACAATGCATGTTTTTACGTATCTTGTAAAAATAGTTTTTGTACATGAAAAAAAAGGAAGAAATGGCTGATAATTAGCAATTTCGTCTTGTCCACCAATATGCTGGTATTCTACATGTATGCTTTGATGTATATGCTACTTTTTGGACCAAAAAGTTAGTCGTCTTCAACTTTTATAAATAAATGCAGTATGAATACACCGCCCGGGAAAGGGTTAAAAGAATATTGTTGCTGCATGTAAAAGCACGTAGCCGCACAAAATTGTTCAACTCTTCATTGAATATGGGTTACTAAACAAATATCCTATAACTTGCTATGTGACTTTTTAAACGTCGCACTCATTAATTAAACATAATTTGGAAAATCGAGACCTATACCGACATTATGAAGCCTAGACAAGTTTGCAAATTAACATGGAAAGCGGAGAAACCTTTGCACGTCTTGCGCTCTGTAACTTGGGTTAATCCTTTTCAAAATAGCACAGATAACAAAGTTCATGTCTCCAAGCTGAAAGAGTTGTTTGTTTAAGCATAGAAATAATTTTAGGAAAAGGAGGAATGCTAATGGGTTTTCCTTTTCAATACTTTTCAAAACTATCTTACTCACGGATGCCAAAGGGGAAAGTTGTAAGTGATGTTTTCAAAAATATTTTAAGTCATGTCGTTCGCATTTTTGTTTCAATTTTTAATCTAAATATACGTTTCGCTTCAAAGTATGACAATATTACCGCCCATTTTCAATTAACTATGCAAAAAATGAAATATTTTCATAAGCCAACAGATTGATATCATTGGTGGTTAACGTTTAAGCATCGCTTCTCTATGACTCGGCTTTGATAATTTCAGTTTTAATGTTTTTTAATCACGTATTTAAAATGATTAAGGATGCTCATATTAATGTATTATTGCTCGAAGGGTAACTCATTCCAACATGATGGCGCTTTTTGGAACCCATTGAATAAATGCTTCAGCAAACATTGTGGGAAAAGAAGAAATGGCTTGGGGCTAGCCATTTCGTTAATTCCCAAAATATTTTCCGCGACAGAGAGACAAAAGATATTAAATTTCATTCACTTACGACATTTATGTATTTGGACCAATTTAAGAGTTTACTATTTGGGAAAGAGTTAAATCTACCGTAACAATAAGAAAGCATCAAAACCTCGTTGATCATTGACCTTCAAGAAAAGGTTAGTGGGAATAATTCTGCAATTAATCCTTTCGCAAACAACGAAAAGGTGGCGAGTCAAATTTTAAGCATCTACGAACAGAACGTCAGATAAATGTAACCTGGGCCAGAAAATGATTTTCTTACTTACAAATATAGAACACAACATACAGTGAAAAGGACAAAGTGCCAGCTACAGCCTCATTGTTTTCTTACCCGTTTTCAATTTTCTATAATGACCAAAAATAGTACTGTTCGGGATAGGGTTAAATGATGTTGTGCTCATTCACAGGAAAAGGGACAAACGTTCAATTATCTTACTAGAAAGTAAAGAAATAGATTTAGATTTCGAACAAATTGATTAAAAGTTAATATCTTAAGGATTACAACCCATCATTAACTACTAAACAATTCGTGCATTTTCTGGCGTCATCCGTAGCAACGGAAATAGACGAAGTTATTCCTCGTCAATTTCCGTTGCCACAGATGACACCAGGAAATTGACGAGGGCATCGGATGACGCCTGTAGATGCACGAAAAGTTTGGTATCTAATAATGGGTTATGATCCTTAAAGTGACGGTATAGTAAGGCAGCACGAGGGGTGATAAAAAACGTGCAGGAAAAGAATTTCCTCGTTTTCACAAATCATAATAGAAAATATTGATTTTGATCTAAGGAAATGGTAACACTTCTCCTGGAACGTTTTGATCAGCCTTCGTATTACCAACCGACGCATATGAATTATCCACAAAATAAAACAAGATTGGTCTATTCTGGCATGCACAGTCAATGCAAACTAGCCAGGTTGCATTTTATTGAACTAAACGAAACCGCCTTTTTTCGTGACGCGTCTATCTTATATTGGAAATTAAATCGCAGACAAAGTATAAATTAAGTTTCATAACAACCCCCTCGTTTAAGAAAATCCGTGAATTTTTTAAAGTGCAAGTTGGATCTTTTGATCCTGGTATTACATGAATTTTAATCGGATGGTATTTAACCGTTAGCTGTACAATTAAAAAAGTATAGTATAGAGGACGAGAATTGACCTGGTAGAGCATTCGATTAGCATGGGCTGCTCTGCCAGGTCATTTATCGTGAGGTATACGATAAGCATAGGTCTGCAAATAATAGAATTCCCGAAGACCCATTGCTTTTATTCATCAGACCTACATTCATGTAAAAAAAATCCTTCTAATCCTTCCTTCTAATATTTTTTACGAGCAATTCCGTGTTTGGCGAAACCTCCTTTTCGATGTCTAGTTGTTGAAACTTGGGATTTTGAACAAATTGTCACGTGTGAATTGTCGATCTATAAACCAAGGTCACTTTGTAACTAATAGTAAAATCATGAAATTTTGCTTATGTATAAATTCGAAAACGGCTTTTCAACAACTTTAAAACAGGTTTGATAAAGGGGGAAATTGTCGGTTGATAAGCTGATTGCATGAGGATAAACATTATTATTTCAAACATTATTTCGATCATGTCTTGGTAGCTGAATCACCTAGCCATGGATATTATGGTATTCTTCTCACCAGTACAACGACATAAAAGTGGGAAAGAATCAAAGTGCGTGAGGTACTGTATTGCATCCCTGAAATGTTGCCATCCTCCGAATGACTTTAAAGTAACGTGATGATGACACACAAATATCAAACAGAATGAAATTTTCAACAAAAAATAGAGGGAAATCAAAACTACCTATTTCATGATATGGTTCACAATTTACTGCATTTGATATACCCAAAGTGTATAAAACCGTGTGAATTAAATTCTTTGAGCATTGCAATTTTGATATAAATCTACAATGTCATTTTGATTGAATTTAAATGGGCCTTCAATCCATTTCTTAACGTAATCTTTTCACAATCGATACGTGAAATCGACTAAACCCAAAATATTGAGTGAGAACGGGATTCAGCGTGCGAAAGAAGAGAAAATATCATTCTTTAGGTAGTATACCCCTAATGAGATTCGCGCGACGTCGGAATTTTTCGTGTGACGTCGTTAATATTCGTAACGCATTCGAACATATTCGGGCAACGTCGTAAACATTCGGCGGTGGAACATTCCACCGCCGAATGTTTTCGACGCAACGCAAATAAATCCGACATTTCGAGCATCTCGTTAGGGTTGGACCACGTTAAACCTTTACCAAATAGTCCCTGAGCCAGAAACATGTTTGCTCCCCCCCCCCCCCCAGGGGGAATTTTGTAGACATAGTTTTTCATAAAGTACAATATCTTAGAAACATTTTGAGCATTGTTTGCACTCTGGCCGTTGGGGCTTTTGGCTGTAACCCTTATCTAAAACCCTTAACCCTATCATTTTTTTCATTCAAATTTACAATTCTTATTTGGTCATATTTTCATTGAATATTGTCCTACATATGTCTAAATGGTATCAAATGAAAGCTTATGACTTGCTCTTTCATTTGAAGTTATTTTATGCAAATTAGCTCATTTGCATATTCATGAATATTAATGATTTTCCTAAAAATTTCCATTTTTTGGCGATAATTTGATAAATACTTTCTTAAAAAATGCATTTTTGTCCAGGGGGAATTTTGTAAACATAGTTTATCAGTAAGAACATTATATTAGAAACATTTTGAGCCTTGTTTGCACTCTGGCGGTTGGGGCTTTTCGGCGTAACCCTTATCTAAACCCTTAACCCTACCAAATTGTTCATTCAAATTTTGAAAATGAATTTGGTCATATCTTGGTTGAATATTTACACACAGATGTCAGAATGGTATCAAATGAAAGCTTATGACTTGCTCTTTCATTTTAAGATATGTTATGCAAATTAGCTCATTTGAATATTCATGAATATTGATTATTTTTCCTAAAATTGCGATTTTCGACCAAAATCTGGTAAATACTTTCCAAAACAAGACATTTTTGTGCAGAGGAATTGTGTAAACATAACTAATCTTAGAGAAAATCAAATCAGAAACATTTTGAGCGATGTTTGCACTTTGGCTGTTCGGGTATTTGGCCAAAACCCTTATCTAAACCCTTAACCCTATAAAATTGTTCAGTCATTTCAAAACGTTTTTTATCATATCTTGGTTGAATATTGACCAACAGATGTAAGAATGGTATCAAATGAAATGTTATGACTGTCCCAATAAATTGCCATAAATTCTATGCAAATTATCTCATTTGCATATTCATGAATATTAATGACATTACTTAAAACTGTGACCTTTTTAGCGCGTATTTTGTAAATACTTTCAAAAACATTGTGTTTCTACTCAAGGGGAATCATGTAAACATAGTTTATCTTAAAGAACATTTTATTAGAAACATTTTGAGTAATGTTTGCAATCTGGCGGTTGGGGCTTTTGGCCGTGACCCTTATCTAAACCCTTAACCCAATCAAATTTTTCATTTGAATTTTCAAAACCTTTTTGGTCATAGCTTGATTGAATATTGACCTACAGATGTAAGAATGGTATCAAATGAAAGCTAATGACTTTTTCTTTATTTAGCAGTTATTTTATGCAAATTGGCTCATTTGCATATGCATGTATATTAATGATTTATCTACAATTTGTGATTGTTTTCAAGTTAAATACCTACCAAAAGGTGGGATTTTTTTCTTTCTCGAGAGTTTTTAACCATGTGATATCCATGTTCACTCTTTTAACAACATATAAGCCTTGTTTGAGATCTATTTGGTGTTTTGTTTTGGAAGTAACTGCAATTTTAAAGTGTGCAACCCATCATATTTTGTTCCTATAAATCTTATTATCAATGTATGTATTTAGTTTCCATTTGATTTTTTTTAATCTCTATTGTTTAAGTGCAAATATGTTTAATTGATTCCATGTATTGTACTGGTGTTATTGCTTATATCTAGTTTAGTTGACAGAATGTTATCCTTTGATGAATCCAAAATTGCCGCAAAATAGGACTTTGAACATAAACATTTTATCAAATGCCATATAATGATACAAAAGGTATCTAACCTGCGGGACTTTATTCTAATACACATATAAAATTAATTATTTCAATTATCTTTGTAATTTTTATGGCTGAATAGAGATCCTGGAATGTAGACAAATTGCATACATATAGCAGGATAACATTGTTAAGCAATTGTCAAGTGCCATTTTTTGCCATTCACATGGAGAAAACAGCACGATTTTGTTCAATCTGGAGAGCTCTTCCTTGTGTATTCCTCATAGCCAAGTCAATTTGTTGGCTGTAAGTGTATTTGATATGTGGCTGACAGATTAGGGACACTTGTGTTACCATTCCTTTATGCTCTATTGAGGTACTTTAACTTCAGATGATTTAAGCTTGGGGTGCCATATGTAAAGCCTATTTATCAGATGCATAAATCAAGAAATGTACTGCTGTACATATGTAGCTAGAGTACAGACAATAACCGATTGCGATCAATAGATTATTGCAGTTATTTATGATGCATTTATTTGTCTGTATCAGATCAGAACAGATGTGAACTGTGAACTGATCCATACTACGGACAGTCCATGCTGAATGTACATTCAAATTCTTCCGAACCTATACATATGTCTTATATGAGCTTTCAGCATAGTATAACCTCACAATGGATTAAAAATAGTTCCCTTGCGATACATATACAATATCTTTCAATATGGCATTTGTTTTCAAGGATGACATTAGATAGCCATAGATATGTTCAGTTCAATTCTTTCCTGATATTTAAATGCTACAACTAAAACCTGGCTTAGATCAGCATATGAAATCCCATATAAAGACACTTACTTTTTGCACTGTTTAGGACAATTTGACCAAAAATGATTAACATCACACTTGGTGGCAATCTTGGAATTACTTTCAACACTCTGGGAGTTTTGCTAGGTTATCATAATGGAAACCGACATAGATCAACACTAGAATGTCTATTTAATGCAAAGAATCATCAGCATTTATTGTACTTAACATAACAGGGTTACTATGTACTTAACATTACAGGGTTACTATATAACACATACTTTAGCACTGTCAAATGGAATACATTTTATGGATTTTCCACAATAAATGTGGTTTTATCCCAAACATTTAAAGAATCAATAATATTCATGAATAAGCAAATGAGCAAATTACCAATATACAAGCAATTCATTAGATGATTTCATTTGATACCATAATGACCTTTGTATGTCAATTTTTGATTAAGATATGACCAAAAACATTTTGAAAATTTTAATAAACAATTTGATAGTGTTAAGGGTTTAGATGAGGGGTTTTGCCAAAAGCTCCGATTACCTTTATGTAAACATCGCTTATAATGTTATTTATATAATGTTCTTTAAGATAAATCATGTTTGCATAATTTCCCCTGAACAGAAACGCCTTGTTTCTGAAAGTATTTTCTGAAAGTATTTAACAGGTTTTCGCTGAAAAATCACAATTTTAGGGAAAATCATTGATTCTCATGAATATGCAAATGAACTAATTTGCATAGAAAATAATAGCACATAAAAGAGTCATCCATAAGCTTTTATTTGATACCGTAGTGACATCTGTAGGTCAATATTCAATCAAGCTGTGACCAAAAAGGTTTTGAAAATTCAAATGAAAAATTTGATGGGGTTTAGGGTTTAGATAAGGGTCACGGCCAAAAGCCCTAACCGCCAGATTGCAAACATTGCTCAAAATGTTTCTAATAAAATGTTCTTTAAGATAAACTATGTTTACATGATTCCCCTTGAGTAGAAACACAATGTTTTTGAAAGTATTTACCAAATACCCGCTAAAAAGGTCACAGTTTTAAGTAATGTTATCAGTATTCATGAATATTCAAATGAGATAATTTAATTAATATTTGCCATAAAATTTATGGCAAATTATTGGGACAGTCATAAGCTTTCATTTGATACAATTCTAACATCTGTAGGTCAATAATCAACCAAGATATGATAAAAAACGTTTTGAAATGACTGAACAATTTTATAGAGTTAAGGGTTTAGATAAGGGTTTTGGCCAAATGCCCCAACAGCCAAAGTGCAAACATTGCTCAAAATGTTTCTTACATGATTTTCTTTAAGATAAATTATGTTTACACAATTCCTCTGCACAAAAATGTCTTGTTTTGGAAAGTATTTACCAGATTTTGGTCGAAAATCGCAATTTTAGGAAAAATAATTAATATTCATGAATATGCAAAAGAGCTAATTTGCATAACATATCTTAAAATGAAAGAGCAAATCAGAAGCTTTCGTTTGATACCATTCTGACATCTGTGTGTAAATATTCAACCAAGATATGACCAAATTCATTTTCAAAATTTGAATGAAAGATTTGGTAGGGTTAAGGGTTTAGATAAGGATTACGCCGAAAAGCCCCAACGGCCAGATTGCGAACAAGGCTCAAAATGTTTCTTATAAAATGTTCTTACTAATAAA
Source organism: Fragum sueziense (assembly GCA_963680895.1). Taxonomy (NCBI): domain Eukaryota; kingdom Metazoa; phylum Mollusca; class Bivalvia; order Cardiida; family Cardiidae; genus Fragum; species Fragum sueziense. Next base: position 15,962,128 of record OY804594.1, read on the forward strand.
CCATGTTTACAAAATTCCCCCTGGAAAGAAACGCCTTGTTTTGGAAATTATTAACCAAATTTTAATCAAAAATTGACAATTTTAAGGAAAATCATTAATATTCATGAATATGCAAATGAACTAATTTGCATAAAATAACTACAAATGAAAGAACAAGTCATAAGCTTTCATTTGGTACCATATTGACATATGTAGGTCAAAATTCAATGAAGATATGACCAAATAAATGTTTGTATATTTGAATAAAAAAATTAAAAGGGTTAAGGGTTTTAGATAAGGGTTACAGCCAAAAGCCCCAACGGCCAGAGTGCAAACAACGCTCATCTTGAAGAATTTGGTATAAGCTTTCAGAAAATCATACCCTTCAAAATTCCCCCTGGGGGGGGAGCAGGGGTTATTGGTGGCTCAAGGTCTAAAAATAGAGGGTGGCTCCGTTTTACTACCCCTGTACACGGAATTTTAAAACATTGCAGGAAACGAGAAAATGCTGATGATGCTTATGCCTTTTGAGGTTTTCTATTCTTTGACATGGAGACTCTAAAAGTATGAATTAATTTTGTAGTCGCAGAGTCGTTTCAAATACGATCAGTCTTTATTCTCTGCCGTTCGCGAAATACTGAAAGCGAAATGCAAACATTAATCGAACAGTCCCTAGTTTTAATGCCTCTGTAAAGAATGGATTTTAAAAACGTTGCAGGAAAGAAACCCAATTTCATGGGCGGATCTAGAGGGGGTCGGGGGTCCGGACCCCCCCCCCCCTGGCATTGGCCGAAAATTAAATTTTAATTATATAAATTTAGTGTAACGTTACATATTTATTACATTTTAAGCCATAATTAGAGCTTGGACCCCCCCCCCCCCCTTGAAGAAATCTTGGGCTTGGACCCCCCCCCCCCCCCCTGGAAAAAATTCCTGGCACCGCCCTTGAATTTCATTCAAAATCAGTACTGAGGATGTGTGAAATCTGTAAAGTTTCTTTAAAAAATACCGTATATACTGTTTTTACTTTCTTTAGTTACAATATTTTGAAATAACATCCACAAACTATCAAAGAAATGGAACGTATGTGAAAGGAATTTAACATGTATTTATAAAACATGGCCGTTCTTAGGTACACTTTTAATTGATGAAAGTCACGCAAAAACTGAACGTTTTTGGACCATTTTACTTTAAAATGATCCTTTCTTTTACAATGAGAAATACGTTTTGTTGCTGCTGTTGGCACAACGGAATTCCCATAAAAATCAAATTTATGAACAATATAGCACAGAAAACATTGAGACAAAAGAAGAAAAGCAGTATATCAGCATTGTCTTCTTTTGTCCCAATGTTTACCAAGCGTTTTCTACCAAGCACATTCTTAAGAATGTCTTGATTATGAAATAGTTATGAATTAAACAGAGGAATCTTTTGAAAACATCTATGGAAGAAGATGATAAAAGCAAGCATTTTCTCTCTTTTTTCTCAATATGGACTATCCAATCAATTCAACATCCACTGATTTAAAGTAGATAGTTTTTTGAAAAACACGAATAACAAGGACCCCTCACAATTTCTATCATCAGATAAAGGAATGAATTTAATTTTTCTCTGAAACTTTGCATTTATTTTATAGAAAGATACCGTCACTTTTTTTCAAAAGCCTCGTAAATGCAGCTTGTTTTAAGCTGCAGTTACTAGGTTTTCGAAGAAAAACGATGAAATCCTGGATAGCAAAATGTACGTTTAGTTTGTCCTCTCTGATTCGATGAGTGAAGTCAAATAGCATCTTCGTAATATATTGAACAGCGATTAAAATACAACTTTCTCGTGTCATATTTAAATTGAAAGTGTTTGCACTAATGTATTCATTAAATGAATTATGTGATTTTGTAAAATAGATTTAGTTTATATATATTTACTTTTTAAACTTTCTCTATTCCACCTTTACGCTAAATCATATTTTGAAAATGACGAAAGTTCAACGTTTGATTCATTAGTTGCACTGTCATGTCTCAGAGTTATTTTATTGTAAACACATTATATTTCATTAATTAAATCTATGTTGTAAGCAGGTTTGGAACTTAAGCAATTTCGAGACTACTTAAATGCTACGATACTGAGTAGGATATTATTAAAGCAGCATGATGAACTGTATTTTTGAATTTGACTGGTCAATTTTACAGAAGTCAGATAAAAATACCAACCCTCTTCACCAAACACTTTGTAACTTCAGATTGTTTTAAACTACAGATAATGTTTTAAGGGAGAAGACAGTGCCGCCCGTTCCACAATTATGTGCTACACCCCTAGGAAATGTAACTTAAGTGAATACCAAAGATTTCGATTTCGAGATGAGCCATTTTTCGAGATGAAAGAGTTCGAAATAAACGCAATCAGCATAACATCAATAGCTACAATTTCAATTGTTTCGAACTCATGACCCCAGAGCTCTATGCCCACCCACTCAACCTTTTACGATAAAAATGCTAACGAGAGCTGTATTTTCTGAATACATAGCATCTTTAATGAAAGAACGAACCATAAAGAAAAGTGGAAGTAAATCACATGAAAGGCGAACATGAATAAAAATGTAGGGCTAAAAACGTTAAAACCGGTTCATGGAAAACGGGTAAACTTTTTAACTTATTGACAAAGAATAACATATACGTTCATAACCAAAATTCTCTCTTAGGCATGTTAATATTTTCCGATCATTTATGTCCCTAATAGGAAAAGCTTGGAAAAAGATTGAGGCGGCATATCAAATTGCGATACATGTAACTTGCATTTTTTTCTTTGATTGTTGCATACAAATTGTTTATGTATCAACATCCATTTTGTTGTCAGCAGAACTTTACAAATTGAACCACCTGAAGTCTTGCTATAAAGAAAGTGTTATTTGTGTTAATTATTGTTGCAAAAGTTCATGTACAAACTACAAGCCCTTTGCCGTATGGTTGGACTACAAACTATAGGGAATAACCTTATTCTGTTTATTGTTTGTTGTTAATATCGTCGCTTTTCAACAAAAATCTCGTAACTGCAGCTTAAGATAAGCTGCAGTTACGAGGTCTTTGTTGAAAAGCATTGGTATAGTACGAAATCCCATCTCCCATGCCACACTAGAGGTTGATCTATTAATAGGGGCATGTTTAGCTAGGTTTGTATATAGAAACAGCGCGACATCCCTATGTGGATACCGGTAAATATTTTGGATGCTTTACCCAGTTAATGCTATTGGAAAATTCATAACATTCTTTTAATTTTCTATTTTATTTCAACTGATTTGTCAATTTGTATCTTAAATATTACATAAAAAGAGAAATATTTGTTTTTCGTGTGATCGTATTTTGTGTCTTTGATTTCCTATATGAACACCGAACAGGGTCGTCTAAACCGGGCCTTGTTCTGGAAAGATCGAACGAATGTATTGCTATGAACATCATGTACCATATAGCTTGTCAAAATCAGACTTAAATTAATCTTTGCATACAAATAATAAACTGCTGATAACCTTAATTAAGACTCGCTATGATATTTCATTGACTTATGTGCACACGAGTTAGCATTACATTTAGTCCTTTTTCAACGAACGCCTCGTAACTACAGCTTGTTTTAAGCTGCATTTACGAGTTTTTCGTTGAAAAGCGGCAATTTGTTTCTTATTTCTTATCTAAATTGGACCATACTAAGATGTTGCCATTTTGGGTAAGTGTTAAACGAATATATTTCTACAAGAATTGATAAGTTATGTAACAGTCGAAAGGCTAGCGATTTGATATCGATCAAAATATTCTAATATAAATTGATGAACTTATATTTAAGGGCGAGGGATTAGAGGCAAATATCTTATTGTCCAATTTATCAATCGTAAATAGGTTAAGAAAGACATTTGGTGCAACCAGACACTTTTTATGAAAAGTAATTTTATCATTTTAAACCTTTCCCCAACAAGAAATTTTCTTCTTTCTTCTCAATTTTTAACACTCTAGCACTATTCTCCCTTTTCAACATGAATCATGACCGACAAACCCCCCACGCGTGGCAAAAATAGTAATAGCAGTAAAACTAGAATAAAAAGAGCATAAAAATGTTAAAATTCGTTAGAAAAATGATAAAAACCAACAATTTCCGACGGTTTCGCGTGGATGAGTGAGAAAATATCGATAACTTCTAACGTTATAATAAGTAAATTAGCCGTTTTTCATCGCTTGTAAAATATTTTAGTGTAATTTACTAGCAATATAGTTGAAACAAAATACGACCGCAGAAGCATTATTAAACCGTTTCTCTTCAAAAACCTCGTAACTGCAGCTTTGATCAAGCTGTAGTTACGAGATTTTGACGAAAAACGATGATTTGCCGATCTACATCAGTCAGCGTCTGACCTAGGAGACGAAAGTGTGCCTTTAGTAACGTGTAGGCTTAATTTCTAGTCTTTTTTAAAGCCTTAATTTAATGTTTCGGCGCTCTAAATGGTTTTGACTAAAGACATGTTTGTGATATATCAATGTCCCCGCAAAAGTAAATAATTTAGCACATTACCAACATTTTAAATTGGTACGAATTCAAATATTTGCTTGCGACAATCTTAAGTTATTTGATTTACATTTTGTGATCTCATTGGGTGGAAAATTTTGTGGACAATGGAGCAATTTCTATGAAGAAATTGCTTGCTACAAGCATTTCATTCATTTCCCATACTGCTTTCTAGTTTCAACATTGTTTTCCAAAGTTGTTATCTTTTGGGGCGTCAGAATTCGTCAATGTGTTGTAATTGGTTACAAATTGTTACCTTCCTAATTGGCCTTGACCTTGACAATGACCTTGGCTTTGGGTCATAGAGGTTGTAATATCATATGAAATAAACATGTCCAATATAAAAGCCGCATAACTTATAATTCAAAATTAATTGTCGAGGTTATGTACATCAGCCAACATTTCTTCTTTTTCTCTCACTATTTTGCCTAACTGTTTTACTATGGACGTGAAAACATGTTTGAGAAATGGTTAAACAACCGCACAAGTATGTCCTATATAGTTTTAGGAGTCAGAGCAGGCAAAATAGTTCGCATATTTTGTTACGTTGAAATGTCCGATTTGACATCATTTGCAAAATATGCCATTCAATAGAAATCAAATGTCAGTCTTGTTTTGCTAGTCAATGGAAACCTTTAGATTATTTTGTATTAGTACAAGTATTTTTTTTTTAAATATTCACGAAAATCTCCTAGTTTTATCATGCTAGTTTAACCTCGTCTCAAACAAGACCTGGTATTAATTAATCAAATAGATAAGCCATGGGACAAATTGAGACAAAGGAAGAGAATGCTTGGTAGCCAAGAGTAAATTTAGAACTTGGTCAAAGGGGTTTTGAATTAGGAACTTTAGTTTTTTAGAAATCAAATATCTTGCGGTCGTATTTCCCGATTATCTTTTTCCTCGTCGGAATGTGATTACTCCGTAAAATAAACAATTTGGAGGGTTTTACCGTTCGTAAATAGACTATTGAATTCTGGCATGAAAGAATACTGCCAAACATTCAACAATCATCCGAATGTAAAATCACATGTATTTCTTAAGATGTTCTAATACAAAAATATAGGCAGACATACATACGTGCATACAGACATACCGACATGTTGTCGTGCAGACACCGACTAAACAAGTTTATAGTAGACAATAAATCTCGGAGTACTAAGACGTAACGTCAAAAGTTGCTGACCAACGTTGTAACATACGTTATCAAATCTGTATGCTGTAGTAAACCGATTCCAGGGAAATGAGCCAGGGTATAGTAAAACAAGATCATGATGGATTCAGATCACCCCGTATATACGCGTAGTCTGATCAGGATTCATGATATTCTCGTATACTTTCTCATTACAAGTTCTCGTAGAAACTGCAAGAGCCCAAAATGGGTCCTAATCAAATGATTATATTGATCAGTTCGTAAAGGGTTTCTTTCTGTCGCGTTACAACTTACGTTATAATATAGAAAGAATGATGTCGCCTTTGCAAAATTATCTCAAAACAATCTCAATTTCATTTGTACGAAATCAAGATCATCAAAATTGCAAACTGTTTTCCTTGAAAAAATCCCGTTTTTATATGTCTTATTGTAAATAGACAAGCCATATTGACACAGGGATGACACCTATCTATTGAACACTCGAAAAGTTATAAATAGATACACGTGCCACACCTTTGTCGGCTCCTTTGATCGCTAACTGCTGAATCACGCCTATGACGTCATTTCGGACTATTTCGGACTAAAGTTATGTACAGTTGGACTTTGACCCTGATTGAAAGAATTTGAAAATTGATAAGATGTTCGTTTAAAACCCTTTCTCTAAATTTTTATTTCGTCGCTTTTCAACGAAAACATCGTAACTGCAGCTTTTTAAAAGCTTCAGTTACGAAATGTTCGTTGAAAAACAACGACTTTGCGATCCTATACATGCTACAGATGAAAACATGTTGGTAATGGTGGAATATGTGTTCAAAATAACACGGAAATTACTGAAGCAATAAGAGAAATGCTGGTCATTAGCGTTTTCCTTTTTCCCATGTAGCCTATTCTAAGGGACGTAATATAAGGGGTTGTAAAGGGTTAAAGGTTTTGGATTTAAGGAGCAATGTTCCAGATTCTTTAGACGAGTATATTTTTAACTGTTCACCGGCCAATGTTTATCTTACGGACTTTTTTGTAAACGTCATTTTCGGCGTAGGTACTAGTCAAAATATTTTTCAATTCATTATTGGTGGACACATTCATGTTCAAAGACTGATGATAAAAAATATATGTAGCATTAAAAACTGATTAGTCCGAATCTAAATTCCTACTATAAGTTGAATTGATTTTTTAACAGAAAACGAAGACTTCACATTGCCAAGAACACGTGTTTCTTTGGACAAGGCATAATGAGGCATGACTGACTTCTAGTTTGCAAATGAGTCATTCATATCTACGGCCCGTTCTCAGACATCACAATCAATGCTAATTCATGAATTAAAGCAAGAAATGCCGAAGGAAAAGAAGGAAATACTACAGATCATCATGTCTCTGTTACCTACAATGTTTTCTTAATCCATAACAAGCGGTGTCGTTAAACGAAGTCAACATTTTCGAAAAGGATTAAGCCTTTGCAAACAAGACCTGGTTTTGACGACCCTTATAGAAAATGCTCGAGAAAACATTGTGGAAAATGAAGAAATAGCTTGTGACAAGTTGTAAAATTTCAAAATTTTATCACATTGTCTTCTGCAACTTCTTTAAATTTGGACCACCCTTATACTTGTCGTTTGGCAAAGGGTTTATTTGAAATGATAAATGAAGAAAGGCACTACTTTCCCCGATATGTATCCATTGCTCTGCACGATAAGCAAGTGCCAACACTTGTCATTGTTTAACCGAGTGTAAATTTAACGATTCCATGGACAATTAACGCTTGCTATTGGTATTCGTCAATTCTAAATGTGTGGTAAATGTATTTAAGCTTACTTCTTAAAAGAGGTCTCGAAAGAATTTGCCGTCGCTTTTCAATAAAAAGCTCGTAACTGCAATTGGTTTTAAGCTCCAAACACGAGGTTTTTGTTGAAAAGGAGCGTTGTGTTTTTTCCTTGACCAAGCCTTTCACAAACAAGGCCTGAATTTGACTTCCCTTATACAATTTATGTTGTCACATGTTCTGTACTATAATATACTCATTTTCTACTTTGAAATTGGCATTGGGGTGTTTGGCCATCTGCATCTCTTTGAGCATTGAACTAGTTTAAAAATTTGCTGAAACCCCAACCACACTAGTGAATCATTAATAACAATTCTAAACGTCTATTCTTTTCTCTTTTCAGGTCTTATTCCTCGACTCGTGGAACAAAAAGACTGGATAGTAGCCGAGGCTTTCCGATTCTTTTTCAAAAATCTGCCGAGTCACCCAGCAAACGACCATAATCAAGAGCTGGCCGTCGAATCGGCGAAACTACGCATCTACGTGAAAGATGTCATGCCGGAGAATCTAAAAGACAAACACACTGTTGATAGAAACATTAGGGTAAACGCATACCAAGTGTTATCAATACAAAACAAAACAACATACTCTAGAACGCTTTTAGACTCCATAATGGTGAACCTGGACGCGTCAGGCTGGATCAGTTTTGACGTATCTAAAGCAGTACAGTCGTGGATTGACGACAGAGATTCAAATTTAGGTGTAGAAATAGCAACAGAATCGCAAAACATTCATGATGTGATTGACCTAGATTCAACAGCTTCACTCGACAATTCCAAAGATTCGGTTATTAGTGATAATTCAACACAAACTGTGCCAGTATTGGATATTTTTGCTGAACAACGGCATTTGTTAAAACGAGTCAAAAGACGATCACGCCGAAGGGGCACCTGTCGGCGGAAAGACAAAGAACCCGGATGTTGTCGTTATCCAATCAAAATCTCGTTTGCAGATATTGGTTGGGACTGGATCCTGGCTCCTCTCGAATATAAAGGATATTATTGCGCTGGTTCCTGCACCGAAAAACACAAACTGGCCAGCACGTTTGCTGGAATAAAGGTGCAACTCCATCGACAGAAGCCAAAAAGGGTACCAGCGCCTTGTTGTCATGCGGCCAAATTGAGTCCTTTCACCATACTGTATTTTGACGATGAAAAGGAGAGATATACCTTTACAGACATAGCGGATTTGGTCGTTGAGCAATGTAAATGTGGTTAAACTTATAAAAAAAGATATGAGAAAATGGATCTGAATTTACAATTCAAGAAGTAATTAAGCAAAGTTCAATCAACTTTCTGTTAAATACTAGATTCTAAAAGAATATGCCAATTGCCTTTTACTTTTACAGTTCATACTATAGAACACTAAAACTCGGCCTAATCATTAATGGACGGGAGAAGATAAAAAAGTGAACTCATCAAAGCAATACTCGACGATTCAGTATCTAATCGTTTTTAACAAAAAAACCCGTTTCGGATTAGTCTAAGATTCTGTCGACTGTTTATTAAAGGGTATTGCAAAATGGCATAGAAACTTATCTATAAACATACGTTGCCATGCAGTTGCGTTTCTAATAAAATGCCGGTTGATATTTTGTACACAGTCAAATGATCTTGGATCTAAAAAAATGGCTTTTATAGCATTTTGGACCGCCATTTTTTCAGAACTGCATTTTCCCTTACTGTTGTCTTACAATTGCTACATGCATTGAGGGACCTATTAGACAACGCAGTACTTGTCAGATTACATGCATACGCAGGTTTAAGGTATTCCAGCAATCATTAGATACCAACCACTTCATGCAACCTCTAGTGCCACCCGTGGCAACGGACATTGACGAGGATATCCATCGACAATTTCCATTACCACGGATAAAGCAATAAATCGACGAGAATATCCGGATTTCAAAGTCTGGATACCATTGTCATTTTAATGCAAATGATGACACCAGAAAATGCACGAAGTGTATGGTATCTAAAGATTGAATGAATACTTTAACTAGTTACAATGGTCTCATTTGCTACAAGGGCCCGTTTTCCAGATCCAGGCTTATATGTAATTTATTGAACAAATAAGGAAAGTGATCATTCAATTTGTAGGGACAAACCGAAATCTTGACACAACTGTATTCATGAACTAGGTATTGTTTTAAAACTTATAAGACTGGTTTTATATCAAAACAAGTACAAACGAAGAAACGAAGGTGAAAGAATACTTGAAAATGTGTTTGCAAAGGGAGAAAATACGCTTGCCCCTGCAAATCGAATGAGGCATGCGGAGTAGACTGGCTTCCAAAGCTCTGTTTATATAGATGGTCGATGTCTGATTTTTTCTATAATTGCGTGGAAAATTGGTATCTTTCATTAGTATTCATTTTTACATTTTTTTGTTTTACTTAAATATGGCTGAAATGTAGTAGACAATGGGAAAACTTCCTCAATATATAGCAATTTAATTCCCTTTTCTACTAAATTTGTATGGTCATTTTTCCGAAGAACTTGACTATTTTCAGTTTCATCATAAGCAGTACTTTGAGTGAACAAGGTCTAAATAACATAAATCAAATCTAGTTCTGACAATTTTGGAAGTCCTGTCCACTCCTCACCGACAAATTGTTATCATTAGCAGAACAATAATGACCTGAAATTGATGACCTTTTTTTTTGCATCTAGTGTTCGACCTACTTTTTGGACTAATGAAATTGCAGTATACAATGTATTTCAAAATTTCGCTGCTATATTTCGCTTTAAACGAGACTGCCGGCTAGGTTATGTGACGTCTATACATAGCCACGCCCTCATCTCCAATGAACCGCTTGCGAACACTAAGTCCGATAGAGTCTGTATAGTAGATTCTACGCGATATAAACATTCAATGCGCTTCGCGCATTTGAATGTTTATTTCGCGTAGAATCTACTATAAAACCTCTATCTGATACGTATATCACTCTCTATTGAGCCCATTTAGCTACCATTCTTATGAGGTTTTGACGAAATTTTGCATAAAGGTCAGCTTAGCTCAGGTCAATATTTGTCTGCAATATATCGCTGCTTTGCTTCGAAAACCTCGTAATTGTAGCTTGTTTTAAACTGCAGTTACGAGGTTTTCGTAGAAAAGCGACGAATTATCTATTTATTTATTGTAATTTATGCATGTTTGTTATTAAGAAGACTGTTCAATGAAAAGTAGCCTTCACATCGGTTTTGAAAAAACAACAAAAAAAACAACCAAACAAATATTAAACATAAGTTGTATATTATGTTTACACCTTGTAACAAGAGGTGCGTTCTTTAGAGCAAGATTTTTGGGACGCTCAATGAGAGGCGCCATTACCCTTCACTTCGTGAGGAACCCCTCGATTAACGCTTTAGACACAATATAAGAGAGATTTGACCGATTTGTTCCGAATGCTCCATGGTACCATGGTAATGCTCCATACTTCATACAAATGACGTCATCATGACGTCATTTGTATGAAGTATGTAGCATATGGAACATCTCGGTCAGAATATAGTTCTTAAAATCGCTTTTAAATATCTAAAACATCCTAAGAAATCTCAAAAAATCTCGCTCTAAAGAATGCTCCTCTTTGATTCCAATGTCGAATTGTCAACAGTAATAAATTATTTATTTAGACCCTTTCAAAAACATTGAGTCCGATTTGCGATCTCATTGAATATTCAAAAAAGTCGTCGTTTGATTTTGTAACAAAATTATTTTACAGTTCGAGGGTAACTTTTCAGTGGACAGTTTCTTTCTTCACGTTGTAATATTGAGATATTTTGACTTGAAACTATGTGCAATAAAACATATTTGATCAAATATAATGCCATGACTTGTTTTGTTACCAATGTACCAGCCAATATTGCAAGTGACGAAGTATCTAATCCGAGTTTTCTCTGATGAAATTCGCTCTTTGGTATGTTGATGTCGCAAATGAGCGACATCAACATATCAAAGAGAGAATTTCATCAAAGATAACTCGGATTACGTTACAGTATCCTGCTTTCTTGCTTTAAAAAAGCGCAGTTGTTAGCGCATCAGGCTCCCGCTCTGGAGGTCCCGGGTTCGATGTTGTGGTAGTACTGGTATGAGAAACGACATGAGCTCATGGTTAGGTGCTCCAGCCGCAGTTATAGGCCTATGACCATAGCAGCTGAAGAAGCGTAAAACACCAACCAATCAACCAACCGCTTTTGATTTGTACGATTTGTTCTCGGGATGAAAAATTAAGCGATAACCTCTTGCCTGGTTCAATTTCATTTTGAGTTCCCCGCGGCGGGTTTTGATTACAGTAGAATACCCGTAATGCGGTCATTTTGAGGTTCATGAAAAATCGGATCTTTTTCGAGCGGCGTCGTTACGTATCCAAACTTATTCGAGCGCGGTCGTAAACATTAAGCGTGGAAAGTTCCAATGCCGAATGTTTTCGACGTCGCCCGAATCATTTCGACGTTACGCAAATCCCATTAGGAGTAGACTAAATTAAGAGGAGTTTTAAAGTCACTCTCAACAACTTAGGCCAGGAGACGGGTACCTCGGTTGAAGTCCAGTGCGTTATCACTGCAGCGAATCCGCCCTTTCACTACAGCTTGGAATCACGTGACACAGCAACAATAACAATTACAGAAAAACATCAATAATTCTGTCGAAATTTGAATTAGTTGATTTTGGTTTGAACCAAAGAACGCGCAAAATGACAGGATTTTTTTTTCTCTTTTTTGCTTACAGATGAGATGAATCCTTTAGACAACGTATGATAAAAATATTGGCGAACAAAGACATTTTTGTTAGATGTTGTTTGAAATATCCACTACATTCAAAAAATCTGTGCGTTTCTTCGTCTTCTCTGCTTCAAACCAAATCCAAATCGGGCACCTATGAACCGAATTATTGAAGATGTTCTGCACTTGTATTTCTCATTTCCTATTATACTTTTTATATTATAGAATATACTTTTTTCACACTATTTGATTAATTTGTCTTCAACAGCTTTTAATTTGGACCAGTCTATTTTGTCTTCAACCAGGGCTATAATGACGTCATTTGACCTGTAAAAATCACCCTTGTACCCATGGTCAGTTTAGTAACTTTAATACCCGGATGTAAACAGTTGATCGACCAATGCCCGTGCCAGCACAGGTCGACTTCGAGCCAATCGGTGCCTTGGCTATCGCGATGCAATAACAATTTCAATTTCTATATGAGGTCATTTGATTGTTTATTTCGCGTAGAATCTACTATACAGCCACTATCTAAAACTAAGTAGGGCAATAATAATAATATGTCTCCGAACTTCGGTTCGCACAAGGTCACCAAACATGTTTGCCCTTGAGCAAAACCGGTTGCTTTGGTCGCCCGACAACGATAAACATGGATTAGAAGCCAAAATGTATGAAAACATGTCGTCGCTTTTCAACAAAAACCTCGTAACTGCAGCTTGCGTCAAGCTGCAGGTACGAGGTTTTCGTTGAAAAGAGGCGGTATAGTGTACATAATGGCAATATAAGGTTACATAATAACAAAATCCGAGTCTTCTCTGATGTAAATACGCTCTTTGATATTTTGATTTTTCGCTTTTAAATAGCGAAAAATAAAAAAAATCAAAGAGCGTATTTACATCAGAGAAGACTCGGATTAATAATAACAGTATAAGAATGACGATTGCAATTTTAACTTGATTATCTGCCGATGACAAAGTGAAAGACATATTGACATAAATTGAAATGAACTTTATCCATTGATACACAAATAAAAGATTTTTGTTTACTTTTACCTTTTCCATTTTCAAAGACTCAAAGTAGGTTTGCAAAAAATAAGATCTTATATTTTTAACTCATAGACATACAAATACGAAGACTTGTGACAGCTTCATCAAAGAATTTTGGATGTATTTTGGCCAGCACATGTTCTACAAAACGTTTCGGAAATTTCCTAGATCTCGACAGATTGGTGTTACGCGATTCATTTTCTAAACGTGTCGTAGTACACATGTAAGACAAAGCTACGTCATATCAAAGCCTCAATCACTGGGTCCTTCGTAATGTTGATGTAATCTTACAAAATTGTTTTTGGTGGTAATCATCAACCAGTCTTATTCCAAGTTTACTTTTAAATTTACGCAATAACACTTTTGAATTGCCGAGATATACGTCTCGTCCAATCAGATGACTTGTTATGTATTTTTGCTTTAGACAATCGATTTAAAGATATGGGTGAATACGGCCCCTGGCCATGTTACAATGACAATGGTTCTAACCTCGCAGGTGTTTAACACATGAAAGAATTGAACCAACGCTTTCATAATTATATCTTAAACGTATTCTCTTGTAAACGTAAGCAAAATATGCAATAACGTGCCATAATAACCTAACAGGACTATAGAATGCATAGGCAAATCCGAGTATTTCCATTTCCGAACGCTGACCATTTGCAAGAATGAATAATTCACCATGGTACTTTTAAAATTGTAGCGTTGAATGAAATTTGTTGAAGATTTCAATAGCACTGTTTTATTTTTATTACATGCTTGTAAAAACTGTTACCAAATGATAGACCGCCCACTTTATAGATATGCGATTCAAATGCAAGCAACTTGGGGTGTCTTAATCTTGAATAGACTGGGTGGTCGACAAAGCAAAAGCAGGGCCTGAGGTGTGACTGTCTAGACTAAGCTGTTTAACATTTTTTGTCAAGATAAATTGCTAATTCATAACAAATCCACTTAAAAATAATTAAGAACAATGCAAGATCGGATGACACTCTTAACAACAGTTTCTATGATGCAGAATTTATTCTTTGGAAAACATTGTTCACATTTTTGCGCTTTATATGTCTTATAATTAGTGGGAACCCCCGTACTCTATATATTTGCGTACATTTTACTTGAATTGAGCGTGATTTCAGAATCACTCTCCTCACATAGGTTATCACTTTATACTTTGACTACTTTGAGTAAATCTCTGTAGTAAAGGCACTAAATACTTTAATAGAGGTCAGCAACGCGTCATAATTGCCATTTAGCATTATCTGATGAAGCACTTCATCGATAGCGGTCAAGCAATAAACTACGTTGTTGTAAAAAATGTGTGTTTTCGGGCCGTTTTCAGCATTGAATAACGAAAGGAAACTGGGCTGATATCGTGAAAAACCGGTCGTTATTCGGGAGATTCACGTGCGATGTTGGACCGGCTTTGCACTCAAATATCATCGATTTGACCTTTCAAAATGAATAATTAAATAAATAAGCGACGTTCGCCTTTGGCACCAAATTATGACATAACGCCATTTTACCGACGTCACGCATGACAAAAAGTTCTCGGAAGATTTATCAGAACAAAACAACAATGGCGGACATTTTTATCTCGCCTCAGTTCATTTTTCGCATATATCAAGGCGTTTTGGTTAAGTAACCATTGGAATTTTATGCTTTTATGCAACAATAGCGTCAATTCACGTATTCTTCGGTCGTTAACATTCGCAGAGGCCCGCAAAATACGAAAACGACCCTCGGGCTTCACACTCGGACGTTAACGAATATCTTGGGCCTCTGCGACTGTTAACGACCTCAAAAACATGAATTAACCCTATATAATCAAATAATGATTATCTATAGTAGGACAAATAAGAGTGTCCGATCCTTATATGTATTTACTATGTAAAAAAATCGACCACTTCCGTTTGTTCTAAAATATTTATAACACGTTTCATTATTTGTTTTGACGGTCTCGGGATAAAAGCAGAGCATCAATATTTAGTAATCAACAATTTCTTTTTTCCCCAATGTATGTTTTTGTTTCTGTCCTATCCTTCCACATTTTTGAGACGTTCAAAGAAGGGATTGTTAGTAACTACATACATAAAAGGTCGATCGCAACTGAAGGATTTAAATCAAATTAGGTTTTTAAAACCCCAAAATTGAATGAAAGTAGTCCGAACCAAATGAACTTATTAACGAACTCTGATCGATCAATAATTGCAAATTATACAAGCCGTGTCTGATATAAACAGGGTCCCAATGATTATTTACAGTCCGGTCATGATATTACGGCGCATACTTACAAAATTTACATATGTAAACAGCGCAATATCGAAGTAAAAGCTACTGTAATTTTGCATGACATGGTTCGAAACTTGCAGGTGTCGCACACCTGCAAGATTCGAACCAACGCATACAAAATTGTACATTATTTAAAAATTAAGAGCTCGTTTCCCTTGTTTACAAAGGTAAAGAATGTCGTAATATTCTGACCGGACTATAGTCACAGATCTACAGGTTGGAGTTGAGTCTAATGGTTAAAATGAAAAAAGTGTAATTTTTAATCGTTTACCAAGTCGTAATGTTGTTGTTACTAATCGGAATGATCTTTATTAGAGGATTCAATATGAGCTGGAAACGAAGTTCTTTCTTGATATAAGTGGACAATGGAACATGACGATGTACAATACGCAAATTCAAGAACAATGGGATCAAAACTTTGAGTTATGGCCCATGATTTGAAGAAACAATGCTTGTCCGGACAACTTCCCCTACACTAATTGTCCGATTTGCTTCATACCTGGCAAAAGTGTGCATTAGGACATGTAGATGTGCAAGACGTGAATTTGGCAAAACTTTGATGATGATTCTTGATGATGCTGATGGTTCTTGATTTGACGAAATATGATTGTCTGGACGACTCCTCTTACAGTTTATGTCTGATTTGTTTCATGTTTTATACATGGCATAAGTGTGCACTAGGAATCGCAGATGTGCAAGACGAAAATTTGGCAAAAGTTCATGAGTTATGGCTCCTGGATAGATAAAAATAATCGCTTGTCCGGACAACGCCTCATATAGTTACAGTCCGATTTGCTTTAAACTTGGTACAGGGATGCATTACGGCATGTAGATGTGCTTCATACCTGGCAAAAGTGTGCATTAGGACATGTAGATGTGCAAGACGCAAACTTCATTTCGATATTTCCTTAGTTGTGGCCACTGATTCGATAAAAAAGTACGCTTGACCGAGAAATGGTTAGCAGAAAATTGGGTTATTTCAACTAAGACCCAAAAAAACACAACAACAACCACCGGAAGTCGTCCTTGGAGTCTTAAAACGCCGCTCAAATGTTTATTATTTGTTATTTTTAGTAACAATAATCTCGAACCCAAAGCAATTTAGTAGCAATACTCTCAATCCCAAAGCGTTTTGGTAACAATACTCTCGAACCCAAAGCGTTTTAGCAACGATACTCTCGAACCCAAAGCATGACCGTGCATACGAAATCACAAGGTTTCAATGTTAATTTCCCATAAACCCATTGTTTGCCACCGGAAAGTATGGACTAAAACGATAATTCAAAGGACTCAATTGAAGTCGCTTAGCGCACATTGTTGTTTCAACTCTTTTATAATCTTTAATAAATCATGAAATTGTTTACAATAATTTCAATTAAATATGACCTATAATTACATCATTCGGTTATTTGTAAAATGAAAGAAAATTATTTTTTACAAAAAAATATCTGGTTATCAAATACTTGTATTGTGTTTCTAATGATTCCGTATTGTAAAGGAATCATATATCGTCGCTTTTCAACAAAACCTCGTAACTGCAGCTTAAAACAAGCTGCAGTTACGATCATTTTTGTTGAAAAGCATCGATATCAAAAGGAAATAGGGACCCAAGTACATGGAAATGATACGAAATGTCAAATTAATGCATATAATTATTCCTATGACTATTTTGCTATACCTTAATATAATACCTGCTGCGTAATTACAATGAGAGGGAATCTGGGCAAGGTCCACTCATGCCATTTGAGAAAATTTGTTTATCCATATAATATTATTTGCAATGCAATTTAAAGTTTTTTTGTATTCAAT
This sequence comes from Fragum sueziense, assembly GCA_963680895.1. Classification (NCBI taxonomy): domain Eukaryota; kingdom Metazoa; phylum Mollusca; class Bivalvia; order Cardiida; family Cardiidae; genus Fragum; species Fragum sueziense. Next base: position 15,979,489 of record OY804594.1, read on the forward strand.
ATAATTATGATACTATAGGTTATGTTGATTATTTAGTGAGTCCATAGCTATGCCCGTGTAACACGGTGATCACTTCCGTTGTATGGTTAACGTTTTCATAAACGTACAAAATCCGTTGAAAATGGCACGTAGTAATAATGGAGTAATATCATCAACGGTCGCACGGAATTATTTCTTAAAGGGGCCCATGCTAGACAAGGGCGGATCCAGGATTTTTTTCCAGGGGGGTCCAAGCCCAAATTTTTTTCCAGGGGGGGTCCAAGCCCAAATTATGGTTTAAAATGTAGTAAATATGTAACATTACACTAAATTTATATAGTCAAAATTCAATTTTCGGCCAGTGCCAAGGGGGGGGGGGGGTCCGGACCCCCCCCGACCCCCCCCCCCCCCCTCTAGATCCGCCCATGCTAGATTTTTATGCTTCCGAATTATTCGGGAACTCATATTTGTACATGGAAAAACAATTCGCAATGCATAAAACCCTCAATCATAACGAATAACCATCTTTCCTTTGCTACAGACCAATTTTTTATAAGCGTGTTTACAGATTCTATTTTTACTTCAAAACGAGACAAAGTCAAGGTCAACGAAAAACACCTCCGTGGTATTAACACACCGTACAACCGGCTGTGTCGAAGACAGACGAGACTGTTTAGAAATACGGCTTCAAATTTAGAAGAATTAGATATATCGTTGAATAATTAAACTTTATTCGTGTACAAGTTCAACTGGCACATATTGAGAGATATGCGAAATATTCAAGCACGAAGCCAAATTTCGTAACTTTTTGTGGGAAACCTTTCGAATAATCAATGACTGTGACCTTATTTGCGAGGGATACGTGGAAATGTTCATTTTGTAGAAGCACTGAGCATTTATACGCGTTTTTATCAACTATAGAATACCAAAGATACTTCCGTTTATTTATAAAAGTAAATTAATTTGACCTACCATGCACCTGACATCAGAAACCGAATCTGTCTTCGCTGACTCTCGACTCAGCCGGTTGTACAGTTTGTTGAATCTCGCTGAGTACAGATGACGTACAGGTCTCTGACGTAATTACTTTTTGACGGTTGGGCATATGTAACCGTTACAAAACAAAACAAGGACAATAAAAACGGATCCACACGTTATTCATTGACTTGGATTTTAACACATAATAGAGCTCGATGCCTGCTTTCACTGGTCATAAATGATCTACCCCTTCAGGTTGGTAATTTCATACGTTATTTCTGGTTTGTAATTGTTGTGCCATTTGCATTTTCGACAGCCTAACGGGTTCCCCTTTAAGATTGTCGTTCGACAAATAAGCACCAGCATTGTTTGAGTGACTTATATTGCTTATCATTATTTTCTTCTTTTGATTAATTGATTTGCCAAGCTTTTCGTTTTAGGGGCATGCAAGAATACGGGCAGTATGGCAAACACTTAAGCTTATACCAAACAATACCTAGTTTTGATGTTCCTAATAGAAAAGGCTTGGGAAAACATTGAGACAAAAGAAGAAACTGCTGATATACAGCAGTTTCTCCTTTTGTCTCAAACTTTTCTTAGCAATTTCAAACACAAAACCTATCATTATCAACATTGATTTTGTCGTCTGCAGCAGCGTTCAAATTGGATCACCCTAAAATTGTGACGTTCGGGAAAGGGTTAAGTGACCTGGTTTTGCAAGTCTGCAGTATTCGTCTGCCTCGGACATGCCAATCAAAATGGCGATAGACGATGAAATTGGAGTTTAATTAGGTAATATCCTGACTTGGCCCATGATCAGCTATATATCTCACACCCTGCGTTTGGACAAACGTGACCAGTCACACGAAAAGTACCATGTCGGAATTCCGTAAAACAAGCATTTGGAAAAGATTCCACCCAGTAGATAACAGTCAGACAAGAGGACGCATTTCGAAAATGAACATATATATATACTAACCGTCATAAAAAAGTAGCCACTTTTCAAATAACCCTTATTGTCATAATTCTTTATGTCTTTTTGCTTTTTACACATTCATACGCATTCCCAATTGTTTATTTTCACACCTCAATGGTTAAATGCTTTCAACATGTCCCGAAACACGTTTAGTTGCTAAGTTGAGTTAAAAACAGTATTTTATGATACATAGTTTAATTTCGTGCACTTACAGCTGTCATTTTCTGCATAAGTTGACGTTCTTAAAAAACAAACAAAAGTTCCATTTCAATTTTACAGTCGATCATCTCGTTGAAATGATAGAGGTCTCAATATTAAAAGTTTCATAATAAGCGGAAGTTGTTGGTGGGTGAAGTGAATGAAAACGTTTTCTTAATTTGGAACTTGCTAAAGACCAAACAGAAACAAAAAAATCTATGAATAGAGCATTTGAGAGGAAATTGGAGTTGCTTGGGCTAAAACCGGAAACCGCCATTTTGCAGGGATCTTAGGTCTAATGAAAATTACTTATTAGTCACTAATCATTTCAAATAAAAATAGTGTTATAAACACATATCCTTATTCATTTTTGCCCTTTTCCGGGCCTATATATGGCCGTGAATTTTTCCGTATCAGTGACGAATTTCCTGGAACTACCACCAAGCTACCAAAGCTAATAGGGTAATTCGACTGTTTTCAATACTCTCACGAATCATTTTTACTTGCCATGCTTAAATGTTTTGTATTTATTTTGGTACGTTTATGAATAATCCTAAAATTGCCGACCATGTGCATTAGACAAGTGGCTACTTTCTGATGACGGGGAGTATATTTAGGTAGATGCAATATGTTATGTTCGTAGAAACACTTCGACCCTAGTCAGACATTGCAGTCCACGAAGTTGCCGTTATCTGCGTTGTATCAATGAAAACGATTTACCTATTACAACTATTATAACGCTTTTTGACGCATAAAAGATATAAAAGGCATCAGAAAACATCGTGGAGAAATAAGAAAACTGCTGGTGACAATCAATTTCTTCATTTCAAAGAAATACATAACAATGTAAAATTTTGCGCACTTTCATTTATCGTCTGAAACATCTTTGAATTTGTATGAGCAGCGATTTTGTTACAAATTTATGTGGAAGAGTCCTGGGATGCACTTGTTCCCAAAACAATGAGTCCAATATTGAAACATAAGAGTCTATGAAAGACAATGTCGATTACACATTGAAAATATCAGCATTCTGGGACTCACTGAATATTTTTCAATGAGTCCTGAGAAAAAAATGTGAGTCCGGGACTCGGGACTCGCAGGTAACAAAATCCCTGTATGAGTCTAAAATTTTGCCACCTTTAGGTTAATCTAACATTCCCAAGACAACAAAGAACAAGCCATTAAAAGTTTTCAAAATGTTACAGATTTCATTTCACATGGTGTAGCTTTAGATTTTATAATTATAAATTACACGCATGTTTTTTCCCAGAATAACAATTCAATAATATTTTCTTGTAGACCTGTTGTATCTGTGCACTGTGATACATTTTCTTGAAGATTGTTACGCTGTATGCGAAACATGAGCACATTTTTAGTAAAGGTCAGTGTCAGGTCAAATGAAATCGGTAATATCAACACACAATAAGTATATCGTCGTTGTAAATGCAAAACCTCGTATCTCGATTTTGGAAAATTTCAAATGGGACGGAAAAAAGTGTAATAACTTTTCCCAAACTGAAATGTTTTTCTTGAGATTTGGACTTATTGTTCACAAATAATGTGTGTTTAATACTGATCAGTAAGAACATCTCAAAACCTGCATGAATTGTCTTAACTGGGCACACAATTTTGTACTTTGAAAATCGCAAAAATCGACATACGAGGTTTTGCATTTACACCGACGATATGACAAAAATAATAAAAGCATCTTTTCTTTTTACTAAATTGTTTTTGTTCCAATACTTACACTTACTTGCTTTTGCTGACATGCATAAGATCTAAACAATTACCAAAGCGTTTCCAACTTTGGCTAGTCTGATATAGATCTATCTCGTTTCTAAAATGTTATACTCAAATACGTATATTGTTCAAAAGATATGGCGATCAATTAAGGGTACAAATGATATTTCAACATGCAGGTTAATGTGCGCTGATGAATATAAGAGCTCGTTTACATGCTCCCAAAATATCCTCTTTCTGAGCTTTTCTGCGTGACTTGGGGAATTGAATTATCATGACAAGGGGACTAAATTGTGACATTCAATTCTCGGGGGATGCGGGGGCGCTTAACACAATGCGGACAGACAGATAAAAGGTCAATTCTTTTACCAGGGGAAGAATCAAATATTAGGACACTCAATGCGTGATTAAGCGTGATCACTTAATGCATTCCCGAAATACTTAAAACGAGATGTCAATAACAAAATTTCTCCCCCGCTTTTTACGCTTTCCCAAATCCATGCTATGACGAATACTCTCGGCTCTTGCTAAGATCAACCATTAAGAAAAGTTTCTCTTTCCAAGGTTTCGGTACTTATTCTGTTTGCTGCAGTCAAACCATCCACCGTATTGTGAATGCATACACGAAACACGATCTGTGATTATTAGGCATGTTATATTAGGTGAACAACGGTGTAAAATGCTTTCTCACATCTCGGATAATCTTGATACATGATTTATCCATGCAGTTGAAGTTCATTAACCTTTTCTTCTGGGAATGTTCATTTAACTCTTTCCCAAAAGACAAAATGTAGACTCAAAGTTACTGCAGACGACAAAATGGGGGGGGGGGGGGGGGGTAATATAGAAATGCTATGTGTACGCTCAAACACAATTCAACACAGAAAACAAGACAATTTATACTTATTATCAAGAGTTTTATATGTAGTGTATATATGTTTCAATGATTTCCTCAAAATCTTTCCAATTACAGGTGTATAAAACAGGGAAATGGTTAAAGAGCTTCGAATTTTATAGAATCATGAATGAAACATATATCATACATGTACGTGTGATATTGTATTCCATTTACAACCAACTTTAACAAGAATAAGACATACCCTACATGCCCATAGCAACAGGGGGTGTATTTATCTAGCTTTAATAATTTTGGGACATTATTCAAAATGTTCAACGAAAGACAGCTTTTTATGTAGCCAAAGACTTTCATACACCCACACTTTTAAATCTGAAATTTGTTGCAATTGATACGATTGCTTTAACCCATTCCCAAACAATACCTGGTTTTCACGCCTCCAATAGATAAATCTTTGGAAATATACACATATCACATCTTTATCAACACTCAATATGCCATTTGAACCAGCTTTAAAATTGGGCTACCCCTAAAAAGTGTTGTTTGGGAAAGAGTTAAATTTTAGCTGCACTGACCTAAGGCTAATGGGGCATTGCAGCCTCTCTGTCCATTCATTCGTTTGTTGGTTAAAAATTATTTATAATGATGGTTTTATAAGGAATACGAAGTCTTTCTCTGACATTGCTGCTCAGATATAAATTGTTTCTAGCTAAAATGTTCCCTGCTAAACTTGATCAGTCGAAAACCATGGGTTTTATGGATGGAGCTGATCTGAGCCATATGTAACATAAAGTATAAGTTTATAAATATTCTTGTCTGAAACTACATGTACTTGTTAGATATGATGACGACAAGAAAATTCCTTATTTGGTAAATCCATTTCAGATTTCTCCCGGGTCAAACCAAAATATGGGCTGTATGAATGAGCACAACATTATGGTTTTACAGACCATCACTAAAAACACCACTTTCTAGCCATACAAAATGAATCAAATTACACACAATTGTATAAGTACACTTCACATAATTAAATTGATTCACCGTGCCGGATTTCAAGAGAATGTTTCAAGAAGAAAATAATTTACAAATATCATTTTACTTTTATCTATATTCATATGCAATGGAGGTAATTTTGAACATTTTTGTCAAATATTTCCGTAAGTATGCACCAATTCAAAATTCTTAATCGTCCAAAATGCTTATGTTTGTATTTGGAATGGAAATGTAACACGTTTTAGAAATTATTTGCTCTGTTCAAATTTTGCCTCTGGTTCTTTGGTACTAATGAGGGGTTAGATACCTTACAGGTAGTCCACCTTAAAGAAATTCTAGCGACGTCGGAATTATTCGGGCAACGTCGAAACGCGGTGGTGGAATTTTCCTCCGCCGAATATTTACGACCGCGCGCGAATAGGTTCGAATGTGTAACGACGTCGCTCTAAAAGATCCGAGGTTTTATGTATCTCAAAATGGCTACATTAAGGGTATTCTACCTAAATTAACTGTTTAATGATAGATAGCAAAATATCAAAAAAATATTTGAAACTACCCGTTGAATGTTTTAATTCATTCTTTAACAGATTTGTTCTTTTGCAAGACCTTTTAGAATTCCACAAAGAATATTTAATACCTATCCGAATTCTCCACATTCTCTGAGACTAGGGTACTAATACTCTGACATCTTTGGCATTATCTAGGCATGGGTGGAAATATTAGATAGTCATGCAGTTCAATAACCTTTAATTGAGCATGTCTATTTTAAAACCGATTTCTCGCGTCTCTTTTTATCTTGTGGCATGAATTTATCAAATGCATGTATCACAATATCGTAGGTGTAAAGTCAGAATCTCAGTAACTAAACGTACAGCTTTTTCAAAACAGATAAATGGTTGTTGCGGAGAATGACATTCTTCATTTGCCTCTTTTAACCCTTTCCCAAACAAGACCTTCTTTTGACGACCATAAAAGTAAAGGCTTGAGAAAACATTGAGGCAAAAGAAGAAACTGCTGATAACCAGCAGTTTCAATTTGCCTCAATATTTTCTTGGCTATATCACACACAATTTCAATCTTTATTAAAATCCATTTTGTCGTCTTCAGCAGCTTTATAGGGGAAAACGTACTCGATAGTTTCTTTGCCATGTTAAACGACATTGGAAACCAAGCCCAGATAAATGTTTCTATGATCAATATGGTTTTGTAGCTGCTACCAATTTGATCAATGTCTGGCCGGTAAATTATCAGGGGATGGTTTAAAATGAACCAACAATATGAATCGTGACAAAATTATTGATAGTCTTTATTAATCACGAATGATTTAATTTCTACAATTCAGGAATAATTCGCAAATGACTGTGACATTTGGATAAATGCAATCTAATGTGAATCGGCACCTTGAAAAGAGCGTCTTTATATCATTTGATAGGCCTACTAACATGGATCCAGATCAGCCTGTGTATATACGGAGTCTGATTAAGTTTGGTTTGTTGTTGTATAGCTTCTTAACACCCTCGGAAACCCAGCGGTCATAGCTACGCTACATGTAGCGTAGCTATGACCGTTGAGTTTCAGTGGATGGCTTCTAAACGGCGTATAGAAAGATTTTAACTGTAAAGCTTAACCAGTGCTCCAGCTAGGTTTTGAAAAGGGCAGGGTGCCAAGTGCCCTGAAAGGGCACTTCGAGTCGCGAAGCGACGAGACGGGGGAGGGAGTGGGAGGGGGCACCCCCCTCCCACCAGGGGGGTTTGGGGGGTCTCCCCTAAGAAAATTTTGAATTCTAGGGGCTTAAAGATGGGTTCTGGTGGGGTTTAAATAGGATTTTGGTATTCAAAAAGGGAGATTATTTCACCCCCTCCATATGTCTCATCAGACAAGTGGCACCTAGAAGTACTCTTTTACGTCTGTTCATTTAGGGCCACCAGAGGGGGGGGGGGGGGTTAAGGGGGTCTCCCCTAGAAAATTTTGAATTCTATTAAGGGCTTAAAAATGGGCTCTGGTAGGTTTTGAATAGGGTTTTAGTATTTACAAAGGGAGACTATTTCAACCCCTCCATGGGTCTCATCAGACAGGTGGCACCTAGAAGTATTCTTTTAGGCCTGTTCATTTAAGGCCAAAAAATGACCGCATTACTAATTCAAAAGACCATTGTTTCGATTTTAAAAAATCCTACAACAATGCTAAAAAATTCTTTCCAGACCCTGACCCTAGAAATACAATATTGGATAAACTCTCAACTGTCTTGATTTCTTGCTGTCCATGCTGTAAATTCTTTACAGAGTTTGTAAGGAATTTAGAGTCTGGAGTCATGGTCAAATATGAAAAGTCTTGGTAGGAGGTGTCCATGTGTGAAATATCAAAGCTGTTATGTAAAAGGACATGAAATATAGGCCAGGTTAAAGTTTTTAAAAGTAGGCCAAATGCCAAGGTCAAGGTCACAAGGTCCAAGGTCATGATCAAATGTGAAAGGGCTTGGTCGTAGGTGTCCATGCGTCAAATATATATCGGGCCGGTTAAAGTTTTTCAAAAGTAGGACAAACTCCAATGTCAAGGTCACAAGGTCATGGTCAAATGCGAACGGTCTTGGTAGGAGGTGTCCATGAGTGAAATATCAAGGCTGTAGCTGTAGTGGGACAAGAGATATATGCCTGGTTTAAATTGTTTAAAATAGGCCAAATGCCAAGGTCAAGATCGCAAGGTCCAAGGTCATGGTCAAATGTGAAAGGTCTTAGTAGGAGGTGTCTATATGTGAAATATCAAGACTGTAGGTGTAATAGGACATAATATATAGGCCAGGTTAAAGTTTTTTTAAAAGTAGGTCAAACACCAAGGTCACACAGTCCAAGGTCATGGTTAAATGTGAAAGGTCTTGGAAGGACGTGTCCATGTGTGATATATCGAGGCTGTATATAAAACAGGACATGAGATTCAGGCAAGGTTAAGGCTTTTTTAAAAGTAGGTCAAACTCTAAGGTCAAGGTACAAGGTCATGGTCAAAAGTGAAATGTCTTGGTTGGAAGTGTCAATGTGTGAAATATCAAGGCTTTATGAGTAAAATGGCATAAAATTTAGGTCAGATTAAAGTATTTAAAAGTAGGTCAAATGCCAAGGTCAAGGTAACAATGTCCAAGGTCATGATCAAATGTGAAAGGTCTTGGTGGGATATGTCAATATGTGAAATATTTAGGCTGTATGTGTAATGGGACATGAGATATAGGCCCAGTTTAAATATTTTAAAAGTAAATCAAACTCCGAGGTCAAGGTCACAAGGTCCAAGGTCAAAGTCATATGTGAAAGGTCTTGGTCGGATGTGTCCATGTGTCAAATATCAAGGCTGTATGTGTAAAATGACACGGTAAATCAGAAAGGTTAGTCTTTTAAAAGTAGGTAAAACTCCAAGGTCAAGGTCTCAATGTCCAAGGTCATGATCAAATGTAAAAGGTTTTGGTGGGATATGTCAATGTGTGAAATATTAAGGCTGTATGTGTAATGGAAATGAGATATAGGCCCAGTTTAAGTATTTTAAAAGTAGATCAAACTCCAAGGTCAAGGTCACAAGGTCCAAGGTCAAAGTCATATTTGAAAGGTCTTGGTCGGATGTGTCCATGTGTCAAATATCAAGGCTGTATGTGTAAAATGACACGATAAATCAGAAAGGTTAAAGTTTTTTAAAAGTAGGTAAAACTCCAAGGTCAAGGTCACAAGGTCCAAGGTCATGGTCAAATGTGATAGGTCTTTGTAGGAGGTGTCTATGTGTGAAATATCAAGACTATATTAGTAAAAGGTCATGAGATATAGGTCAAGTTTAATTATTTTTTAAAGTAGGTAAAACTCCAAGGTCAAGGTCACAAGGTCCAAGGTAATGGTCAATTGTGAACGATGTTGATAGGAGGTATCCATGTGTAAGATATTAAGGCTGTATTTGTAAAAAGACATGAGATATAGGCTAGGTTAAGGATTGAGTTAGAAAATCAACAAAGGGCAATAACTCCAAAAACTGATCGACAGAGAAACGGTTCTTGTGCACTGTACCTCTCCATAATGATATCTATCCACCTGTAAAGTTTCATGAGCTTACATACTTTTTGAGTTATGCTCCGCACAAGAATCAAGTTTGAAAATCAACAAAGGGAAATAACTCCAAAAATATGATCGACAGAGTTACGGTTCTTTTGCACTGCACCTCTCCATAATTATCTATCCATCTATGAAGTTTCATCATTCTACCTTTCATACTTTTTGAGTTATGCTCCCGACAAGATTTGGTCTGCGGAGCGACCGACCGATAAGGAGAAAATGCTGGTTGTCAGCATTTTCTCCCTTTGTCCAATGTTTTCTCACACATTTTCAACCAGGCGCCTTAAACCAGGTCTTGTTCGGGAAAAGGTTAAATTCGGACTAGTATAGGTATTTAGCATTGATGCTATACAAAGGTAATAGGTATGGCACAGCGGGGAATCTATACATCGAGTGCGAGTTGTGGTTTTGCTCGTGTGGCTCGAGTGCCCTTTACCATCATCGCAAGTTATCCATAAGCCATTCCCGCATATTAACGTATTTTGACGCCTCCCAAGAAAAAATGTAGAAACATTTTTGTGTAAAATAAAAAAAATGCCTGCAAAAAGCAATTTCTATCATTGCTCCAGCTAGGTTTTGAAAAGGGCAGGGTGCCAAGTGCCCTGAAAGGGCACTTCGAGTCGCGAAGCGACGAGACGGGGGAGGGAGTGGGAGGGGGCACCCCCCTCCCACCAGGGGGGTTTGGGGGGTCTCCCCTAAGAAAATTTTGAATTCTAGGGGCTTAAAGATGGGTTCTGGTGGGGTTTAAATAGGATTTTGGTATTCAAAAAGGGAGATTATTTCACCCCCTCCATATGTCTCATCAGACAAGTGGCACCTAGAAGTACTCTTTTACGTCTGTTCATTTAGGGCCACCAGAGGGGGGGGCGGGGGTTAAGGGGGTCTCCCCTAGAAAATTTTGAATTCTATTAAGGGCTTAAAAATGGGCTCTGGTAGGTTTTGAATAGGGTTTTAGTATTTACAAAGGGAGACTATTTCAACCCCTCCATGGGTCTCATCAGACAGGTGGCACCTAGAAGTATTCTTTTAGGCCTGTTCATTTAAGGCCAAAAAATGACCGCATTACTAATTCAAAAGACCATTGTTTCGATTTTAAAAAATCCTACAACAATGCTAAAAAATTCTTTCCAGACCCTGACCCTAGAAATACAATATTGGATAAACTCTCAACTGTCTTGATTTCTTGCTGTCCATGCTGTAAATTCTTTACAGAGTTTGTAAGGAATTTAGAGTCTGGAGGGCAGGATGTGATAAATTCCTTACATTTAGTAATATTTTTTGTCTGTGGTTTCGTTCAATTTAGACCACTCAACAAGTGTTGCTTCAATGTGGAAGGGGTGAAGAAAGCATAGGAAAGAGGGGAAATATATGAAATGCTCAATTTTTTCCTTGTATTCAATTTATATTTCACTAATGCATAGATAGTCCTTCGTTTTTGAACATGGATCTTGTGATATACTCTTGCTTTGAATTTGGAATTCTAATTTGGATCTCCTTTTTTCTTTTTTGGAAAAAAAATCATCTGGTAAAGGGTTAAATGGGATGCAGAAGTGTGTTTGATTGAAAGGGAGACTTTCCAATTCAGGTATTCAGAGGATAGGGGAATAACAAAAACAAAAATCAAATTGTCTTTTATCATTAACCAACAAATTTCATATTTTATTTCTGTGGGGAAAGGGATTAACAAATTGACTACATTGCAAGTAAAGGGTTACGCTTTATGCTAAGGAGAGTAAAATATTGATTTTCTGGTACACGTTTTTGGTCATAATTATATTCTCGAGTGGAAGACTGCAATCAGTTACACTCTACTTCAGATTTGAGATGTTTAATTGGTGATGGATAAATAATTGGACTAGAAATCGGTAGGTTAACTAGAATTTTAAAGCTGGATTTTATAGAAGTAATACGTCGGACATTTTGGCCAGTCAACTCTGAATTTTGCCGGTCAAAGACTTGTCCGTGGCTTTCGCAAAGACTGTGAATTACAAGTTTGAAATAAGATCCATGAATTTAAAGTAAACCGCAAAACAAAATGGGACGAAACTATCCGTGTGAAACGGCGATTTTTGAAAATGTAAAATATCTTATCGCTCCCTACAACTAATCTGAAATTTTCTCAGTGAAAGGTGACAAAGTTAATCATCATCCATACAATCTTGTTAATGACCATTCGTACGGATTAAGTCGCCAATCAGTGTTTGTTTATGATTGAAAAATTGTTTTACGGCACACGCTAACTCTCATCAACAGATTATCGGAAAACTGCCCCCTCGATAATGAATCAAGCGTTCTGATTGGTCGCCTTGTCGATATAAGCCACGCCCTGCGTTTATTCTGTTTGTAATTAGGTTGTTAACAGTTATCCCCCGAGACTGCCCGCTAAACGCACCAGTGATCACAGCGAGTTTTCATTATAAATTAAGGGAGGCGACAATATACAAGATAATCGCTTATTGAGCGAGTAAGGGCAAAATTTACTTTCAATTTATAGGGCAGGGCGCCACAATTCGACGGCAGGGCAAGGCAGGGCGTGGCGCCCTTCTAAAAGGGCCTAGCTGGAGCATTAATAACATAGATCCTAACAAGACTACACTAAGGCACAGGGTGATCATTTAACATGGTTGTCTCAAATGTTATATGGGCCCATTTTTTTTTCGTGCTAATGTGCCCCCCCCCCCCACACACACACATACACACAAACACACTCTGCAAAGTCTGTCTTAGCTCATTTTTTATGCTTCTTTTTGAAATTTAATCAAACTACGAGGTGTGTAGAAAATATCGATGTAATAGCGAAGAAAGCATTGAAGGAATATAAGAAAATGGTGGATTCGCATTTTCTCATTCTCATTTACGGTTTTCTAAATACATACCAAGTTTGCTTGCCAAAAGGAGTCATAGTTTTGGAAATAGTTAAAAATGCTCATCCCAAACATCTATTTCGTGAATATACGTATGTGGTAAAAGATATAATATCTTTCTTGTTCATTTTGATCTAGCACTGGTCAAAGCATTATCACGACTTTGTCGTACTATAATCCAATCATGATATTTTTTATGGTTTGTGTTTACATAATTTACCTACATGTATATAGATGTATATATTTTACATGACGATGACTCGAATCTTGCAGGTGTCTCGCACCTACAAGATTTAAACCAACGCATGTATAATGTGTATGTGTGCTTCCAATTCCTGGTATACCTTTGAAATTACACAGCAGTGAACGTTGTTGTCCTAGACATGCGTATCGTCCAATCAGATGCTGATTAGACGAAATGAATTATTTGCCGAAACGTATTATTTGCCGAGACATACGTGTTTAAAGTGACATTCATTCATTATATCAGTTGGGACATCTATTGTCCGAACTGATGATGACCACCATGTCAGTGTTAGTGTCAGTTGCCCTGAGAACTTGACCACACAAAAGAGGATAGTACTCATTCATGAACTTTAGTACATCGATAATCCTTTTCAAAATCAACTGTTTTGAGGTCATTCTAGTCGCAGCTTAGACAATAGTAAATTAAAACCAGCAGGATTTTCTTCAATGATAATATTTTCTATGCTTTCAAATACAAGTTCCCTTATTTTGCAAGTCTTCTATGGTCTGAAACACCCTTTCTTTTAGAACTGTCTTTTTGTGCTTTTAAAAAGGGTTGAAAAATTCCGTCCCACTTTGACGAAAGGTGTTAATACGGATTAGGAATTTAGCATTGATGCTTTACAAAGGCAATAAGTATAAAACAGCGGGGTATCAATATATCGAGTGCGACTTGTGGTTTCGCTCGTGTTGCTCGAATGTCCCTTAATGACAATCAGCCCTTTTCTCCTGTTACCTTAACATGTTCATTGTTGTTGTATGCACAAATCGTGTCTTTATAAAAGCAATTTTTGTATCTGTATCAGCTTTAAAATCGGAACAGTCCGTTTGGGTAAGGGTTAACCACGGACTAGTTACTATATAAGCATTGATGCAATACAAAGGTAATAATTATGGTACAGCGGGGCATCGATACATGTTGTGAGGCTTGTGATTTCGCTCGTGTGGCTAGCGCTTACAATATTGTACGGAAAATATTGCGGCAAAAGGAGAAAATGCTGGTCATCAGAATGTTTTTCTTTTGACCAATGTTTTTTTTCAAACATTTTCAATTTGAGACGTTGAAACCATGTCTTATTTGGGAAAAGACTAAAATACGGATTAGTAATTTAGCATGGATGATTTACAAATCTAACATAGGGGCTCCAATACATCTTGTATGACTTGTGGATTTACTCGTGTGCCTCTAGTGTACAAAATCATACAAAAAACAAGAGATGTTTGTAAAACATAAATGCCACCTCAAGGACCTACATTTGATGTAGGTCAAAGTCCAAGGTCAATGTCACAAGGTACAAGGTCATGGTCAAATATGAAAGGTCTTGGTAGGAGGTGTCCATGTGAAAAATATCAAGGCTGTTTTGTAAAAGGACATGAAATATAGGCCAGGTTAAAGTTTTTAAAAGTAGGCCAAATGCCAAGGTCAAGGTGACAAGGTCCAAGGCCATGATCAAATGTGAAAGGGCTTGGTCGTAGGTGTCCATGTGTCAAATATCAAGGCTGTATGTGTTAAAAGGACAAGATATATCGGCCTGGTTAAAGTTTTTCAAAAGTAGGACAAACTCCAATGTCAAGGTCACAAGGTCATTGTCAAATGTGAAAGGTCTTGGAAGGAGGTGTCCATGTGTGAACTATCAAGGCTGTAGCTGTAGTAGGACACGAGATATATGCCTGGTTTAAATTGTTTAAAATAGGCCAAATGCCAAGATCAAGGTCCCAAGGTCCATGGTCATGGTCGAATGTGAAAGGTCTTAGTAGGAGGTGTGTATATGTGAAATATCAAGGTTGTAGGCGTAATATGCCATAAGATATAGGCCAGGTTAAAGTTTTTTAAAAGTAGATCAAACACCAAGGTCAAGGTCACACAGTCCAAGGTCATGGTCAAATGTGAAAGGTTTTGGAAGGACGTGTCCACGTGTAATATATCGAGGCTGTATATAAAACAGGACATGAGATCCCGGCCAGGTTAAGGCTTTTTAAAAGTAGGTCAAACTCTAGGGTCAAGGTACAAGGTCATGGTCAAAAGTGAAATGTCTTGGTTGGAAGTGTCAATGTGTGAAATATCAAGGCTTTATGAGTAAAATGACATAAAATTAAGTTCAGATTAAAGTATTTAATTAGCACTCTCCCTAAGAATCATGAAGGCTCTATAGAAAAGGTGATAAGTGACTTTTTCAGAACTCAAAAAATTGCTTGCCCAATTGATTCCTTTTGTCATAAAAGTTCGAAAGCCGAAAGGAAAATGTTGTAGCTGTACCGTTACCATAGCAACGGCCAGGGAAAGATTTTCTCCCCAAATGCAAGATTTTCTGTTTTTGAAACAAGGAAAAATGTACATTTTGAAGATAGTAGTGTATATTTACCCTTTGATACACAATGAGTTTTTCTAATCCAGAACTTTAATGCTTATGTTAACTATAAATTTCACGAATGGAAAAGCGGAAATAATTTTACATAATATGTTGCCATGGCAACAAACACAGACTATATTTTGAATTTTCGCTACCGTATTAAATTAGCAGTTTTCTGTTCAAATTATCTCCTAACAGCATGGCTATGATACAATACAAAGTTACAGCATTGGGAATATACATTGATGTCTCATGTTCGACATGAAAAAATAAAAAGTCGGAAAATGTTTCAGATTCATGGTATCCATGGTAACCAAAGTAACATAGAATCACTAAAAATGGAAATGTGACATATTTCAAGCTGTAAAATTGCAAACAAAAACAAAACAAGAGGACCATGATGGTCCTTAATTGCTCACCTGAACCTAGATAGAAATAAAGTCACAATGTTGTCAAGTTCAAAGCACATGATTTAAGATGTGAGATTATGATCTAGCTGAAAACTGCTTTCATAATCTTGAATGATCAATATTTCTGGCTGTTACAGTAAAAACAAAGTGGAAGAAAACAACAATTTTGTCACAGTCAAGGGCACATAACTCTGTTCTGATAAAAATATTCTCATCAACATTATGTCCATTTCTATTTTTGATTGGTCAATATATTGTTAGAATGAAAATAAAGTCGAAAACTGTAATTTTGTGAAATTCAAGGGCAAATATCACTGGTTTTTCTAGTCGAATCAAGCTGAAAGTTTCACTCATCCAGGATCTTATGGCCACCAACATTGTGGCAAAGTTTTGTCTTGATTAGTCAACAAATGTAGATGCTACAGTGTAAACAAAGTAAAAAAAAATTGTCAAATTCAAGGGCACATAACTCCAGACTTTCTACTTCAAACACACTGAAAATCGAAGTCATCCAAGATCTTATGGTAACCAACATTGTGGCAAAGTTTTGTCTTGATCAGTCAATATTTGTAGATGCTACAGTGGTAACAAAGTAAAAACAAGAGGCCCAAGAGGGCCTGAATCGCTCCACTGGCTAATTAATTAAAAGAATTATCTAATGATTTCTTGTAAACCTCCAGCTGCCATACCCTGTTTTCTGACAAAGTTTGGTCTGAATTGACCCAATAAACCCCGCCCTACCACATCCACACTTATAGAGCAATCCAAATGTCATGAACAATTTAAGTAAAGGGCCACCTAAGGAACAGTTCTATTAATTTTGGTCTTAACTAGCCAAATGGTTGATATTTTAAAGAATTATTTTATGATTTCTCAAAGTCTGATAAGCCCCACCCTGGCCAACCCACATAAATTTTTCTTGCGCCATTTAAGTAAAGCGGCCACCAAAAATATTTTTGTAAAGTTTGGACTAATTGACCCATTGGTTGATTTTTAAAAAAATTAGTTCGTGATTTCTCCAAGTCAGATAAGCCCCGCCCTGCCAAAACAACATTTATTGACCAATCAAAGTTTCATTCGCAATTCAAGTGAAGCACAACCGAAAGAGCATCTCTGCCAAGTTTGATCAAAATGGCACTATGGTTTGAGAGGAAAAGATTTTTAAAGAATTATTTTGTGATTTCCCAAGTCTGATAAGCCCTCGCCCTGCCACGCCCACATTTACTGACCAAACATGATTTTGCAATAAATTTAGATAAAAGTCCACCCAAGGAACATTTAAGCCAAATTATATCTAAATTGGCCAAATGGTTGATTTTTAAAGAATTATTTCGTGATTTCTTTAAGTCTGATAAGCCGCGCCCTGCCACGCCCACGTCATGGACCAATCATATAGACAACTTAGATAAAAGGTCAATCCAAGTTACATTTCAGCCAAGTTTGGTCAAGATTTGCCCCTTGGTTGATTTTTAAAGAATTATTTTGCGATTTCTATAAGTCTGAAAAGCCTAACCCTGCCACGCCCACATTTATGGACCAATCAAAATTTTACAGACAATTTAGATAAAGATCCACCCAAGGTACATTTCTGCCAAGTTTGGTCAAGATTAGCCCTATGGTTGATTTTTAAAGAATTATTTTGTGATTTCCCAAGTCTGATAAGCCCTCGCCCTGCCACGCCCACATTTACTGACCAAACATGATTTTGCAATAAATTTAGATAAAAGTCCACCCAAGGAACATTTAAGCCAAATTATATCTAAATTGGCCAAATGGTTGATTTTTAAAGAATTATTTCGTGATTTTTCTAAGTCTGATAAGCCCCGCCCTGCCACGCCCACATTTATGGACCAATCAAAATTCTTTTCGCAATTTAAGTGAAGCACCACCCAAGGAACATTTCTGCCAAGTATGAACAAAATTGACCCACTGGTTTGAGAGAAGAAGATTTTTAAAGAAAAATTTACGCACACACTCTAAGTCTGATAAACCGCGCCCTGCCACGCCCACATTTATGGACCAATCAAAATTTTACAGATAAAATAGATAAAGGTCCACCCAAGGTACATTTCTGCCAAGTTTGGCCAAGATTGGCCCCCTGGTTGATTTTTAAAGAATTATTTTGTGATTTCTCTAAGTCCGATAAGCCCCGCCCTGCCACGCCCACATTTATGGACCAATCAAAATTCTTTTCGCAATTTAAGTGAAGCATCACCCAAGGAACATTTCTGCCTAGTTTGAACAAAATTGGCCCACTGGTTTGAGAGAAGAAGATTTTTAAAGAAAAGTTTACGCACGCACGCACGGACGCACGGACGCACGCACGCACGACGGACACAACGCCATGACAATAGCTCGCTGGCCTTCGGCCAGTGGAGCTAAAAAATCCTTGCCCATAAAGGCCATGCTTTTCATCCGATCGTTAAGGAATTTGGAAGAGGTTCATGCAAGGAAGATTCCTGTGAAGTTCGGTTGAAATTGGTCCTATAGTTTTGGAGAAGAAGATTGTTTAACATTTTTTTGAAAATTCAATTTAATTAAATTTATTAAAATCTAAGTTCTTCACAGAAATTATTTTTTAAAGAATTTAGAGGAGATAAATACAAGGAAGATTCGTGTGAAGTTTGGTTAAAATTGGTCCAGTAGTTTTGGAAAAGAGATTTTTCAAAAATTTAATCTAATTTAATTAATCAAAATTTAAGTTCATAGAATTTATTTTTTTTAAGGAACTAAGAAGAGATTAATGCAAGGAACAGTTCTGTAAAATTTGGTTGAAATTGATCCAGTAGTTTTGGAGAAGAAGAATTTTTAAAGATTTTTCGAAAAATTTGATTTAATTGAATTAATTAAAATTTAAGTTCTACATAGAATTTATTTTTTTGAAGGAATTAAGAAGAGATTAATGCAAGGAAGATTTCTGTAAAGTTTGGTTGAAATTGGTTCAGTTGTTTTGGAGAAGAAATTTTTTTAAAGATTTTTCGAAAATTTAAATCAATTAAATTATTTAAAATTCAAGTTCTGCGTGGACTTTATTCTTTTGAAGGAATCTGGTAGAGATTCATGCAAGGAAGATTTCTGTGAAGTTTGGTTGAAATTGGTCCAGTAGTTTTGGAGAAGAAGAAATTTTAAAGAATTTTCGAAAATTTAATTCAATTAAATTAATCAAAATTCAAGTTCACCATAGATTTTATTGTTTTGAAAGAATTTGATAGAGATTCATGCAAGGATAATTCGTGTGAAATTTGGTTGAAATTGGTCCAGTAGTTTTGGAGAAGAAGAATTTTTAAAGATTTTTCAAAAATTTAAATCAATTAAATTAATTAAAATTCAAGTTCTGCGCGGATTTTATTCTTTTGCAGGAATTTGGTAGAGATTCCTGCAAGGAAGATTTCTGTGAAGTTTGGTTGAAATTGGTCCAGTAGTTTTGGAGAAGAAGAAATTTTAAAGATTTTTCGAAAATTTAATTAAATTAAATTAATTAAAATTCAAGTTCTCCATAGATTTTATTGTTTTGAAGGAATTTGGTAGAGATTCATGCAAGGATAATTTGTGTAAAGTTTGGTTGAAATTGGTCCAGTAGTTTTGGAGAAGAAGAATTTTTAAAGATTTTTCAAAAATTTAAATCAATTAAATTAATTAAAATTCAAGTTCTGTGCGGATCTTATTCTTTTGAAGGAATTTGGTAGAGATTCATGCAAGGAAGATTTCTGTGAAGTTTTGTCGAAATTGGTCCAGTAGTTTTGGAGAAGAAGAATTTTTAAAGATATTTTGAAAATTTAATTAAATTAAATTAATTAAAATTCAAGTTCTGCATAGATTTTATTCTTTTGAAGGAATTTGGTAGAGATTCATGCAAGGATGATTTGTGTGAAGTTTGGTTGAAATTGGTCCAGTAGTTTTGGAGAAGAAGATGTTTAAAGAAAAAGTTAACGGACGGACGGACGGACGCACGGACGGACGGACGCACGCACGCACGACGGACACAACGCCATGACAATAGCTCGCTGGCCTTCGGCCAGTGGAGCTAACTAGCCATTTTTGACGTTCAAGGGCACATAAATCCGGACTTCCTAGTCCGATCTGACTAAAAATCAAACTCATCTGAGAACTTATAGTCACCAACATTGATGCAAAGTTTTGTTTTGATCCATCAATATTTGTAGATGATAGAGTGGTAACAAAGTCAAAACTAACCATTTTTAACGTTTAAGGGCATATAACTCCAGACTTCATAGTCCTATCTGACTCCAAATCAAACTCATCCGAGAACTTATGGTCATACATATTTTGACCAAGTTTGGTCAAGATTGGTCAATATTTGTAGATGCTAGAGTGGTAACAAAGTCAAAACTATCCATTTTTGACGTTCAAGGGCACATAACTCCAGACTTCCTTGTCCGATCTGACTCAAAATCGAACTCAACCAAGAACTTATGGTCATACATATTTTGACCAAGTTTGGTTAAGATTGGTCAATATTTGTAGATGCTAGAGTGGTAACAAAGTCAAAACTATCCATTTTTGACGTTCAAGGGCACATAACTCCAGACTTCCTAGTCCGATCTGACTCAAAATCGAACTCATCCGAGAACTTATGGTCATACATATTTTGACCAAGTTTGCTTAAGATTGGTAAATATTTGTAGATACTAGAGTGGTAACAAAGTCAAAACTCGCCATTTTTGACATTCAAGGGCAGATAACTCCGGACTTCCTGGTCCGATCTGACCAAAAATCGAACTCATCCGAGAACTTATGGTCATACATGTTTTGACCAAGTTTGGTTACGATTGGTCAATATTTGTGGGTGCTAGAGTGGTAACACCAAAATGTGGACAGACGGACGGACAGACGGACAGACGGACGGACAGACGGACAGACGGACGCCGACGGACGAAAAGCGACCACAATAGCTCACCTTGAGCACTTCGTGCTCAGGTGAGCTAAAAACTAGCACCATTTTATATGTCATTTAAAGGATTGATTCATACCTTCAAATGTACACACTAAAATTTTGATTGTTCCTTCTCAATTTGGTTTCCATGGCAACACAAAAAACAACCAATAAGCATGAAATTACATTTTTTGCTTATTTCATAAGCATAAATGAAGGAAATATGTTGAGTGAAGTGAGGTAATTTAAGCAGAGAAATATCCTTTCATGTTATGCCTACAAAATGAAAAATAAAAATATACTCAAGTTATCTTATTTATTTGGTAACCATGGCAACAAACACAGGTTATGGATTGCATTTTCGCTACTATATGAACTGAGCAAATTTTTGATCAAATTTATTCGGAACAGCATGGCTAGGATACAAAGTTTCTGCATTGGGAGTATACACCAATGATTCATTGCCTAAATGATAAAATAAAAAAGTAAAAAATGTTGCCGATTCATGGTATCCATGGCAACTTAAGTGACAAAGAATTAGTAAAAATCGGAAATTTACAAAATTTAAGTCATAAGGTTGCAAACAAACACATAAAAATTAGAATAGATTAATATGCTATTTGAAGCATCGATACAAAGATAAACATGTGCACACTATAAATTTGACTTTTTTATAAATTTGGTCTCCATGGCAACACGAAAACAGCCAAAAAGCACAAACTCACATATTTGCTTATTTTAAAAGCATAGTTGAAGGGAATATGTTGATTGAACTGAGATCATTTAAGCTCAGAGTTACTCTATCATATTATACCTACAAAATGGAAAAAAATATACTACAGTTATTTATTCATATTGTAACCATGGCAACAAGCACAGGCTGTATTTTGCATTTTCGATAATACATGAACGTGGCAAATTTCTGTCCAAATTATCTGGTAACAGCAAGACTAGGATACAATGTGTCAGCATTGGGAATATATACTGATGCATTATGTCCCAAATAAAAAAATAAAAACATGCGAAATGATTCAGATTCCTGGTATCCATGGTAACCAAAATAACATAGAATAAGTAAAAATGATAAATTTACACAATTTAAGTTGTAGAATTGCAACCAAACATATAAAACCTAGAATGAATTAATATGCTATTTAAAGCATTGATATAAACATGAAAATACGCACACTAGAAATTTCGACTTTTCTTCCTTAATTTGGTTTCCATGACAACACGACGACAACCACAAAGTATAAAGTAACATTATTTTATTATTTCAAAAGCATAATTGAAGGGAATATGTTGAGCGAAGTGAGATAATTCAAGCTCAGAAATTGCATATGATGTTATGCCTACAAAATGGAAAAAAAATATACTCAAGTAACTTTAATCATATGGTGACCATGGCAATGTACAAAGGCTGCATTTTACATTTTCGCTTTCATCTAAACTTAGTAAATTTCTGTTCAAATTATCTCTGCTAGCATAAATCAATATGATATTTGGAAAATCAGTACAAACCAGAAAATGTGAACACTAGCATGTTTGATTTTGTGTCTAAATATGGTTTCCATGGCAACATGAATATCACCACAAAGCACGAAATCAGTTTTTGCTCATTTGTAAAGCGCAATTTAAGGGAAAACGTTGTGTAAATTGAATAAGTTCCAGCTTAGAAATATAAAATTATTTTATGCCTTCTAAATGGAAAAAAGATACGTTCATACTCAAGTTATTTTATTCATCTGGTAACCAAGGCAGTGTATAAGGACTATATTTCGAATTTTCGCTATTATATACTCAGCAAAAGAGCTAACGCATCACTTTTTAAAATTGCATAACATATTCATTGACAAAGATTTAGATTTATAATTTGGCATATGTTTATCCCACAAGTTTCTGCACTCATTCATAAATTTATTTCAAAGTGTTCTTCTTATGTGACTGCGTCATATGAAAAGGGAACCAAAACAGTTTTTTGGCTCGTGTAACTTGTGATCTTTTTCAATATTTTTTGTTTGAATTGATTTTGAAAGCTGGTTTATTGTTAAATTGAAGTCTGAAAAAATTAATTCCTTATCTAACGTAACAATGGTTGTTCACGGACAACGTAGCTCGCATAGACGCACCTTTTTATAAGAAAAGGTCATATTTTCAATGTGAAGGTCACAATGTCAAATTTTATGGCCTCAGGTGAAAGGTCTTGGCTTGGTAGGACCTGTCTATGTGTGAAATATCAAGACTGCATCTCATATAGTTCATAAGATATAGACTGATACTTTTTGTCTACATAACCTACGTCGCCGTCGACGCCAACAATGACACTAACGACACTAGTGACGTAACAGTACCTCTGCGGGAATAAATTACGTGCCCACAAAGGTGTTAAAGCCGTCGGTTTGTTTAAGGAAGGGTAAATTTTCTACACAGGAACTCTTTAAGCCAATATAAGCGGTTTGAAAGTTATGCATGAATTTCCAATTCTAATCAAATTTCAGACTTTATGAATTTTAGAATTAAGGGTGTCCTTATTAAAATTTCAATATTTCATATCAAATTGTAGCATTTACATAGAAACTTCATAGGCTTCTTATTGAATGGTTGTAGTCGACAAGTGCAAATTTTCAACGTATTATGTAGATTTGTTAAAGAAATATAAACAAAGATCTGAGTGATGCGTTAGCAGTTTTGCCAAGTATATATAAACTTTCTGGTCATTTTTTCCTAACAACAAAGCTAGGATACAAAGTTTCAGCTTATGCTTTATATACTGATTCACCGTGTTCTACATTAAATAGTAAAAAGTCAAAAATGTTTCAGATTCATGGTATCCATGGTAACCAAAGTGATATAATTGGCAAAAATGAAAAATTGACATGATTTAAGTAGAAAGATCTTAGGCCCTGCATATACAAACATCTCGTCACAGTTTTGTTAAACAAATTGCTAACAGAAATATAGTTTAATTGTCATGGTAACTAAAATCGTAAAATATTCTGAGTAACATTAATTTAGCTTTGGATAAAACTAGAACTGTCGCAAAGCGGACAAATACCCCCCACTAGTAACTTGTCACTGAAAAAGTGCTATTGGTCAAAAGGTTCTTTAGTTTGAGCACGGAAACAGATTTTAAACAAAGTCCAATTGTGACCTTGACCTTTGACCCTCGTGACCCAAAAGCAATAGGGCACCTCCTTCGGTTAAGGGCAACATCTGTGTAAAGTTTCATGATGCTAGGTCAACCGGTTCTTGACTTAGAACACAGAAACGGATTTTAAATAAAGTCCGATTGTGACATTGACCTTTGACATTGGTGATCTAAAAAACATAGGGCACCTCCTTGGGTCATGGGCAACAACTGTGTAAAGTTTCACGATCCTAGGTCAACCAGTTCTTGACTTAGAGTACGGAAATAGACGGACGGACAGACAGACAGACAGGGTGAAACCAATATACCTCCCCTCTACTACTAAAAAAAGTATATCATGAAGCCTAATGCAACATATGCATTGACAATATATGTATATGCCTTTATTATAGAGAGATTATTCAGTATAGTTCCTGATTTTGTTGCCATGGTTACAACAAATAGACACATTGAGAGTTTTTTTTTTAAATTGTCTGTATTTATAAAACAATTGATTACAATTAAGGCAATGTAATTATGTTTATATATGTTTTGGTTTGGAGATTATCATATTGGAAAACGTCGTTTTTGGTTGTTTCTTTGTAAAATCGTTGACAGTTTAATAGCATGATTACCATGGTAACAAGAATTATAAACATTTTGTCATTTTCCTTGTTATTTAAAAAGCAAGAATAAGTCAATATGGCAGCATATACTTTGTTTATATTAATCTCTGAAGCCATGAGATAAGATAGTTTGAAAATGTCGTTTTTGCTAGACTGCTGACGGTTCCATGGTTTCTTTGCCATGGTTACGAAAAACAAAGACGTTTTGATTAATTTTAATATTAGATTTTTAAAAACAAGTGATTGCCATTAAGGCACTATATGCATTGTTCATGTTCACCTCTGTTGTCAGGAGATATGTTGGTATGAAAATGCCATTTCTTTGTAAAAAATGGTGATTGTACCATCATTTTGTTGCCATGGTTACAAAAAATAGATATATTTTTAGTTATCTTATTATTGGCTTTATAAAAACAACTGCTTGCCATTAAGATACCATATGCATTGTTCATATTCACCTTTATTGTAAGAAGACATTTTGGTTTGAAAATGCCATTTTTGTTAAATTGGTGACATTACCATCCTTTGGTTGCCATGGTGACGAACAATAGAAACATTTTTAATTATTTTATTCTTTTCTGTTAAAATACATGTGATGACCAATTAGTCAGTGTATTCATTATTCATATTCAACTTTGCTGTGAGGAGATATTTTGATTTGAAAATGTCATTTTTGTCTACTCGGTGATGGTGCCATCATTTGGTTGCCATGGTAACAAAAAGTAGAAACATTTTGAGTTAATTTATTCTTGTCTTTTAAAAAAAACAAGGACTGATCATTTATGCACTATATGTATTGTTCATATTCATCTTTGCTTTTATGAGATATTTGTGAATGAAAATGTCTTTCATTTTTGTAAAAATGGTGACGGTTCCATTTTTTGGTTGCCATGGTAACGAAAAATGGAAACGTACTGTATGTATTTTTCATATCCACCTTTGTTCTTCAAAGATTTTTAGGTCTGAAAATGTCATTTTTTTGTAAATTTTGTGACGGTTCAATGGTTTGGTTGCTATGGTTACAAGAGATAGAAACATTTTCGAAAATTTTATTCTTGCTTTTTCGAAAACAAGAGGTTGATATTAAGAAACTATATGTATTCTTCATATACAAGGCTGCTGTTAGAAGATAATTTGGTTTGAAAATGTCAAAAATTTGAAGATTGAAAATTTCAGTGATGGAACTTCGGTTGCTATGAAACATAATCTAAAATATATTTTTGATTTTTCAAAACAATAAAAAATGCACCTATTGTCATACTTTTCCAATTTTCATTTAAGGGTTTTCTGCCGATCTCTGAAAAACTTTGTTTCTTGGTTTCCATGGCAACGGCTGTCAGAAAAAAGGAACGCACTTGGTTTTGGAAGTTTTTCAGCATATCTGATTAAATTCAGGTAAAATAAATGATTTCTGTGACTAGTCACTTATCACCTTCTGCACGATTCTTAGGGAGATAGCTAATTAAAAGTAGGTCAAATGCTAAGATCAAGGTCACAATGTCCAAGGTCATGATCAAATGTGAAAGGTCTTGGTAGGATATGTCAATGTGTGAAATATTTAGGCTGTATGAGTAATGGGACATGAGATATAGGCCCAGTTTAAATATTTTAACAGTAGATCAAACTCCAAGGTCAAGGTCAAAAGGTTCAAGGTCAAAGTCATATGTGAAAGGTCTTGGTCGGATGTGTCCATGTGTCAAATATCAAGGATGTATGTGTAAAAAGACAAGATAAATCAGAAAGGTTAAAGTTTTTTAAAAGTAGGTAAAACTTCAAGGTCAAGGTCAGAAATGTCCAAGGTCATGATCAAATGTGAAAGGTTTAGGTAGGATATGTCAATGTGTGAAATATTTAGGCTGTATGTGTAATGGGACATGATGTAGACGGAGTTTAAATATTTTAAAAGTAGATCAAACTCCAAGGTCAATGTCACAAGGTCCAAGGTCAAAGTCATATGTGAAAGGTCTTGTTCGGATGTGTCCAATATCAAGGATGTATTTGTAAAAGGACAAGATAAATCAGCAAGGTTAAAGTTTTTTAAAAGTAGGTAAAACTCCAAGGTCAAGGTCACAAGGTCCAAGGTCATGGTCAAATGTGATATGTCTTGGTAGGAGGTGTCTATGTGTGAAATATCAAGACTATATTAGTAAAAGGTCATGAGATATAGGCCAAGTTTAATCATTTTTTAAAGTAGGTAAAACTCCAAGGTAAAGGTCACAAGGTCCAAGGTAATGGTCAATTGTGAACGATGTTGATAGGAGGTATCCATGTGTGAGATATTAGGGCTGTATTTGTAAAAGGACATGAGATATAGGCCAGGTTAAGAATTGAGTTAGAAAATTAACAAAGGGCAATAACTCCAGAATCTGATCGACAGAGAAACGGTTCTTGTGCACTGTACCTCTCCATAATGAGATCTATCGACCTGTAAAGTTTCATGATTCTAGCTTACATACTTTTTGAGTTATGCTCGGACAAGAATCAAGTTTGAAAATCAACAAAGGGCAATAACTCCAAAAATATGATCGGTAGATTTACGATTCTTTTGCACTGCACCTCTCCATAATAAGATCTACCCATCTATGAAGTTTCATTATTCTACCTTTAATACTTTTTGAGTTATGTTCCGTACAAGAGTTGGTCTACGGAGCGACCGACCGACCGACCGATTGATCTACCGACCGCACTTGCAAAAGACAAAAGGAGAAAATGCTGGTTGTCAGCATTTTCTTCCTTTGTCCAATGTTTTCTCACACATTTTCAACCAGGCGCCTTAAACCAGGTCTTGTTCGGGAAAATGTTAAATTCGGACTAGTATAGGTATTTAGCATTGATGCTATACAAAGGTAACAAGTATGGCACAGCGGGGCATCAATACACCGAGTGCGAGTTGTGGTTTCGCTCGTGTGGCTCGAGTGCCCCTTACCACATCGCGAGTTATCCATAAGCCATTCCCACATATCAACGTTTTTTGACGTCTCCCAAGAAAAAAAATTGTAGAAACAAAAAAAAAATGCTTGCAAAAAAGCAATTTCTTCATTTTTATAACAATTTATAATACCAAGAATGGCGTAAAAGCTTGAAAATGTTGTCTGTAAGATTTTTGACGAGTCTAAACTCTTCTTATCTAAGAAATTAATGTGATTAAAATTTCATACAAAACACGCGAAAACCTTACGATCGAGTCCTCATTAGTCGTAGTAGTCCACCAGGGGATTTTATCCCCTTTTGTTAATTTACTCTTTGTTAAAAGGGCTCATTCTGAATCATTCAGGCACCAGAACAACGTAGGGCATAATAATAATGGTTGTGTGATTCATCGAAGTATCTCGGACAAAAAAGGAATGATTCATCGTGCTAGTCACAAGCTTGTTTCAAGCTAGTCTGGGTTCACTCTCCTACACTTCTTTCCGCAGTATAGAAGGCAGGGAACCAGACTAGTTCCAAGCTGCAGTTACATGTACAAGATTTTTGTTGAAAAGCAGGGGTATATCATATTCAAGCGACATTTTACGTCATAGTGCTAATGATTTCAAACCACATTAACGTCAATGAATATTAGATGGTGCGAATAGTGTAAATGATGGAATATTACCTTGCAGCATTTGAGACCAACGTGGGTGCATGTAGCTACAATCTGCTCAAGACATGTTTCGTTTTCTGATACTACATTCGTTTATTTACTCGAAACAACTTAAGAAATGGTACTGATCTAAGTATACATGTCGATTTTCAGCAAAAAAAAAAAAAACATCGGTTGACCAAACGCCGACTGTCAATCAAAAACATCGATTAGCCAATGAACGATCAGAAAAATGTCATGCCCCAATTGTTCTTTGTTGCACGTGTTCTTGTATCGATTTATCGACTGACAATCAAAACAATCGACATGCCAATGGCAAAGAATTTTGTGCTAACAATAGACTAGGTTTCTTGTTATGTTTTGATAAACCGTCGGTGTTGTTATAAAATCTCGTAACTACGGCTTGAATCAAGCCGTAGTTACGAGATTTTATAACAACAACTACGAAATACTATTTTGTTTGTCCGAATTTACGTCACGATAAACTGGATAAAATCGTTCCCTCTTAATGATCACATATCCATTGTTTGTCTTAAATTCTATGTTGGGCGGAGCGATCTGTCGATTGGCGTTTGGTCAATTGTTAAAAAGCAGCGCTTTTCCGATCCGGTGCTAGTTATTGTAGTCTTGGAAGTCATGTTAATATTGTTTTGGCCATAATCCAAATCCATGTTAAGTACGTTCCATTTCAACTACCGGCGGCGTTAGGTCAGGTAGTCTATGGTGACAAATAGGTTGTCACCCCCTACTTTAACCAAAACCCTTTCTAACAACAAGACCGAGGTCTGGCGTCCCTGATTGAATTGGCTTGTGAAAACATTGAGACAAAAGAAGAAGATGCTGATAACCGTAATTTTCTCATTTTGTTTCAATAGTACCCATGCTATATTGTATGCAAATTCTTACTTTCTCATGATCCAATTTGTCGTCCTTCGAACTGGACTGGTCGAGAATTTTTCGTTTTTTTTCCATGCATAAACTTCATCATAGTATTACCAAAATTTGATGATCATAGTATTACCAAGATTTGATGCCCGTAGAAGAAGATGCATGGACAAACAGTTGCCAACACTGATACTTGAAAGCTTGAGATAAATGAAGAAATTTGGAAGAATGGAGAAAATGTCCAATAAAGTAGAATACCCGTAATATCGCCATTTTTTGAGATTCATAAAACATCGGTTTTTCTCGAGCGTCGTCGTAACGTATTCGGACCTTTTCGGTCGCGCCCGAATAATACCGACGTCGTGCGAATCTCATTAGGGGTAGACTACCTTAATATTGTTCACATAAATAGTGGAAGTTTTCAACTTTCAATGACTGTATTTATGACGAATATATCACTTTCGATGCTTTTCAACAAAAGCCTCGTAACTGAAGCTTTAAAAAGTTGCAGTTACGAGTTTTTTGTTGAAAAGCGACGAAATAGTAACGTTCAATGGCTGTGGGTATGACGAATAACATGAATAGGTAAGTAGGATTAATTTGAAAGGGAATCCTGTTGTCCTTTTCTGACCGCTGAGTACTTGTGCACGAACTGACCAGGGTATTTCGATGAACTTTTTAATCGTTTCAAAACAGGATAGGGATTAGTTATACAATAGTCCCATCCTTATGGTGCAGTCATACTTCATAGCGTATAGAGCCAACGTATGAGAAATTTAGAATATAATAAACTGACGTCCAAAAGAAACGTTCCAATGAAATTTGTCGTTATTTTTCATTTTGACCGACAATTACGGCAAATGAAAAACTATGCGTTTCTTTTCATTAACATGTCCATAACCGGTGACTGGTCACGTTTTCTACGTGCTTTACGTGTATGTTCATCACACGATGAACTTGGTCACATTTTACACAGTAACATGTGTTAGTGGATATTCAACCACGAATTCAAAGATTTTCTTATGAAACATCCGAATTGAAGGATTTCGAGGCTAAATTCTGAAAAAGGGTGCTCGTAATTTAATCATTTTTGAATGCCACGAATGCACAAACAAGTCGCAGGACAGTTAAACATATTGTGTTTCTCGATTCGGTGACTTGATCGATGCGTTAGAATTCTGTGAACGTTTATTGACCAGCCACGCTCAACTTGACCTCACGTAACGCCTGTAAAGCAAAATAATTCTGCACGTTAACGCCATGTACGTTTCAGGTTTGTGACGTTGGGATCGACGTTCTGTTGAATAGTTTGTAAATGTGGTGGCCAAATAAGTGTTTTTCTGGCAACTGTTGTTGTTGCAAGTAACGTTTGAAATAGACACACTGCTTGGAAATTAGAGCTAGTAGAATAGCCATTTTCGAATACGGGAAAATCAAGAACAAGCCGTCTGACGTTTTGACGTCTTGCATTGCACGATTGGGCATCTTGGTCGACGAGTAAGAGTTACGGAAACATTTGCCAATCGGCCAAAGTCAGATTGACCTCATGTAAAGCCCGTTATACAAGAAGCTGTCTTACGTCAACGTCATATGCGTTTCAGGTTTTAGGCGTTGAAATCGAAGTCGGGTTTAGTATTCATTAACTGCGGTCACCAAATAAGACGTTTTACGGTATCTTTTGTCATCGCAAGTAAAGTTTGAACCACGCGCTACTGATTTTCAAATGGAAATTCTGATACCGCTCTGTTTAAATGTGCCGTTTTTTTTTTCTAAACTTTAACAATATGATAATTTCTTTATCATCATTTTTCAACAACAGATAATCAAATTTACAGATGGAAATAAGTATTTGTAATTTCAAATCAGATTTACTGAATAATCGGACATTTATTAGGACTGAGGCGTTTCTTTTGGACGTCAGTATAGAATATTTTGGACCAAAAGGTACAGTTCTAGTGTACTGTCGGCGTATGAGTAGCGAACACATAGCGTATATCTCTGGCGGGTTTGACGTACGAGAAACATAATATTATGATGAGCGTAAAATCATTCGCTTGTTTACGCTGAAAATTTGGCCCTCAGCGCACAACGGCCTACTGCAGCGTATGAGAAACGTATTCCTTCGTGCCCATAGCGTATTTCAGCGTATGTCATATCGTATGCCCAAAACACTCATCTGTTCCTCATACAATGGCTCTATACGCTATTTAAGCCTTTTTACCTGATCAAAAGACGAGCAAGGTATTCCAGACTGGACAGTGTTCGTAATATTATTCTCGGGAAATCACATGGATCGGTCATATGTAACGTCAGTGTTCTCCACAGAATAATTTGAAACAAATTATATAAAACTCACACTTGTATCCGTAAAACTTGAAACGCAATGTAAATTCAAATGATTGTTAATAAAAACATTGTGGAAAAAGAAGAAACGGCTCACTTTGAGCGATTTCTTTTTTGCCCATAATGTTTATCTAACTAATTATTATATTTATAATTAAAGAAATGCATTATTTATCAGTTTTGGACATTAAGTGCTTAAAAATCCTCATTTTGGAGACTATTCTGTAGGAATTAAGCTGTGTGGTACTTTTGAATGAATAGGGGCTTTACACTGATTTACATGAAGCTGTAGTGGGACCGATACAGCTTATTGGGCTGGGGAAAACACTGAACGTGATTTGAACTATCTTCCTTACACAAACATTATACTTGATATAACAGAAAATGTGGACTGGGACCTCAATCG
Source organism: Fragum sueziense (assembly GCA_963680895.1). Classification (NCBI taxonomy): domain Eukaryota; kingdom Metazoa; phylum Mollusca; class Bivalvia; order Cardiida; family Cardiidae; genus Fragum; species Fragum sueziense. The sequence goes on from OY804594.1 coordinate 16,011,023, forward strand.
CGACCCTCGAGACTGTTTGCAACCTTTTGCCGCGTTGGAACGTGGTTGCAACATGATCTCGAGCGTAATACAGTGACCGCCATATTGAACGTGAAAGTAGACGCGCGTAAATGACGTCATCAAAACAAATCAATCCTTTAGCTAACGTTATAATTCAAGTGAAATATACTGTCAATAATCGGTAAATCACATCAATTATTTTATCTGGTAAAATTTTGTCACATTTATGAGGATACAGTCGACTTTTGAACTCTGTTTGTTTCATATATTTTTCTGGCGTAGATTTAAATGGTTGTTTGGTCTGCTTCCGTTGTTATTGACCTGATTACAGTTGTTATGCTTGCGGAGAGATATGGGCAGGATCTGCTCATGCCGGCAACTGTAATACATTCGAGGGGATCTTGAGTAACGATAAGATCCGAGAATATTCGAATGCTGGGACCTGAGACATGATAATGGTGATTAATTTTGTGCTAAAAATAGACTCGGTTTACCGTTATGTTTTGATTAACCGTCGGTGTTGTTATAAAATCTCGTAACTACGGCTTGATTCAAGACGTAGTTACGAGATATGATAACAACACCCACGAAATAATATTTGTTTGTCCGATATTAGCCTACGTCACGTTGCACTGTATAAAATCGTTCCCTATTACGACATATGAGAACATATTTGATCTAGGTTAGTCATTGCACATGCAAGTTGTTCTCGTATATGGTCGTTTTTCAACAACAAAACAACATCGCAACTGCAGCTTAAAGTGACATTCCACGAAAATGTTTTCGTAAATCTTACTTTTATTTTTATCTGAAAGAGCATTTCGCCGTTTACTAGAAATATATATTTTTGTGTTAAAATTAAACAATTTGATGTGGATATTTGGATATCATTAAAAGCACTTGCAAAAGAGCAGTATGATTCCTGGACAGACGTCCCTTTTGTGAAGTTTTATCTGGTATCTTTTTGTCAAAAATTCTCTTTGGGTCCTTATTTAAGATCCTAACTCATTTTACTCGTAGGCCATATATAATGGAGCTATTTCCACAATTCTATTTTCTGATCAAAATAAGTTTTTTTTTGGAAAATGGTAAATTCTCACTTTTACGTGACCGTCCAGAAAGCCAGGGTCAGACATGTAATTGTATTTTGATTATTGTCGATGAAAACAGATCCAAAATATTGTAGACTTAATTCCCGGCTTGGCAAGCAACAATCCTCATGACGCAAATGTAACGTGAAACTTTTTTCCTGCAGTTTTGACCATTACGAGATAAAGACCCGAGACGGGTGCGATTTAGGATATTCTGGATGCAGAATACCACGTTATAGAAGACGCATGGAAGACCGAAAACTAAAAATTATCGAATATGCACTGACAATGGAAGTGGTATCTATCAAATATCACTACAAAAGTGGAAAATTAGAATGGTGGCCTCCAATCAATTCGGGCCAAGGCCTAAGCGCAGCAGGAAGCGCATCTGCCTCTCATTCGGGAGGTCTCGAGTTCGATACCCGGCCGCGGCAAATACCCTTTTTGACAAAATTGTCACCCACCTGGACACATTTCTTTTATATTTAAATAGGTCTATCGCATTTAATCCTTTTTTACATGGAAAAGGGTATGTTTCATTTCACAAACCCCTGTAATTTGGGTGTGCGAGGAATTGATGTTATAGTATGTAAATCATATACGTTCATTCAGAATGTTTAATCACTCTTAAACACTTGCGGGGGACCCTTTCCGAAGCGTCAAAATACGATACTCGTCATAATGCAAATAATGCATACGACCGAATCTCGTGACATATGCGAATTTCTTTCAAAACGCCATGAAAGCCATTACTAGCATTGGTTTAGGAAGGCATGGGGGACAAAAGAGTAACATGCTGATGACCAGAAATTTATAATTTATGCCTTGACGTTGCCTGTACTATATTATGTACAAATAACCAACTTTTTTATCAACGTCCATTCTGTCGTCTGCTGAAATTGTCAAATCAGAATGTTCAGTCTAACAAGTGCCATTTGGGATAGAGTTTAAGTTTAATCCTTTCCCAAATGACGAAATCTCAGGGTGATCCAATTTGAAAGCTGCTGCAGACGGCAAAATTGATGTTACTTAGGGTAAAAAATGTGTATAATATAGCAAATAAAACATTGAGGCTAAAGGAGAAAATGCTTATTTTCTCCGATACCTGTCACGCCCGTATAAGCAACTGTATTTGAGCACATGCTGATCTAGAAACGCGGTAGTGTACATAGAATTCTGGAATTGCAATGATGTTGACGTGCTAAATATTGACTGGGTTAACTGTTAAGTTTTGACAAACCATCGGTTTTGTTAAAAATATCGTAACTACGGCTTGAATCAATCCGTAGTTACGAGATTTTATGACAGCACCAACGAAAATATTATTTGTTTGTCCGAAATAACGTCACTGCTTCCTGAATAGAATCGTTCCCTATTGACAATTTACAAGACCTTGACACAAATTAATATCTAAGCTGGACAATGGATAAATGGCCCTCTGGGTGTTTCAAGATCGCAGACCAGCCTGTGACCGCCTTTCTTGGGAATTATACCACTCTATATCAGAAGCTCATGGGCGGATCTAGTAGGGAGTGAGGAACCCCGGAACCCCCCCCCCTCCCCCTGGAATTCGACGGGCCCCTGTAAAAAATACGGAGAAATCAAATTTTGACTTAAGCTATGGTCACACATAGCCGGTTTTACGATACGGGTCCACACGGAATTAAAACCATGTCGACCCGTTTCAACCATTATTGACCCGTATCACCACCCGTTTAGATTCCGTGTGCGATTTGTTAGAACGATACGGCAGCGAACATGTTATGACTATGTTACAAAATTCGACACGGATTTCAATTCCGTGTACGGCAACCCGGTTCATACCGCATCGACCCTTTTCAACCCGTATCTCATTCTTGTGCCGAATAATGACCTCATGTCTAGCGGTACAATGCACGTGAACTGCATGGAGTCCCATACACACTCCATTGCGCCAGCTGTACGGTACGGGCCGGTTTTGGTAGTACTGACACGATACGTCTCCGATATATCGACGCATCGGCCGACGCAAAAGCGATCTTTGTGTTATTGAGGGCTTTTGGTCACATCGGGAAAAGTTTCAACAGACATTGTTGATTGATCGACGAAATCAGTATTTTGGTATGATCCTTGAGGTGTCGGCCTTTCAAATTATTTTCATCCGATCAATCGGCGGCTTTCTCACGTTTGAAGATGTTGGTAAAGTGTCGATGATTACTCGACTTTTGAATATCGTCGAAGTGTCTTGACCCATTTCCCTTGTCAGAAATCATGTCGTTGACATCTCACAGAGCCTAATTTGATATACTGCAATGTGTTCCCTGCTGAGTCTCGTTCGACGACGTGCACACCACCTGATTACTCACGGATGCAAAGAAATAACCTACGCTTCTGTAAAGGCCTCACTTTTATGTGACTGATTGACAGTTTGATTTGAAATATTCCGACGGAGATTATGCGGAATCGTCGACATTTTGACCGTATTGAAAAATCTTATCTTGCCGTATCAACCCGTGGAGTATGCAAATCACCTCCTAATTCCGTAGCAAAACCGTGTACGGTTTATGAGAACTAAAACCGGTTCGTCACCCGGCTATGTGTGACCATAGCATTAAGAAACTAAAGAAAATTCAAATCTTTTGGGTTTCTTTCCATGGTTAGAGCTGTTAGATCTAACGCTTTCAATCACGGCTAACATTCACTTATTAAAAAGGTTAGCTATATAACACATGTTTAGTTGTCATTTTGGCTTGGTCCTCCCCCCCCCCCCCCCCCCCCAATCTTCGCAAGCCAAGGGTTCTACCTACACTTTGTTCCTTACGGACCCTTGGCCGCTCGCCTCTATGGAAATCAAAAGTACCTCCGTGCGATTTCATTGGACGCGATAACTTTCCCATTATCCAATCAAAACACACTTTACAAGCCCTCTTTGTCAAAACAAAAACAATGCGGCCGACGTGAAAATCGATAGCCGTATTTGATGCACCGCCTAACACGTTTTAGTTCGAGGCTTTTGATTGGCCAGAAATAGCAACTGCAAAGGGCCGCGACTTTTTATCATCGAAAGGTGGTGCGTCGGTACTTTCAATTTCTATAGAAGCGAGCGGCCAAGGGTTTGTAAGGAACAAAGTGGAGGTAGAACCCTTGGCTTGCGAAGATGGGTCCCCCCGGGAAAAGGGCTTGGACCCCCACCTGGAAAATATTTCTGGACCTGCCCTTTAGAAGCTTATTTTGTTAGGGAGTTATTAGAAAATAATGTAGATTTTGACAATGACTGTGATTACGCACGCATCATAGCCGAGTTCCATGTTGGTATCAAATACAATAAACATTTTTTCATAACCCAGCTCAATGATGCAATACATCAATTGTAGAGACTCAAAAAGCATCTGTATTGCAACGAAAATCAAATTATGTTCTATTTTTGACACGGGTGAAAAGTAGAAATTTTAAGGCGGGGGTGTAAATTGAAAACAGCTGGAGTCTGGATGAGCTTTTGGCGCGTGCTCATCACGTGTCCCTATCTTTTTTGCTTTAACCCTTTCATAACCTTTTCCTAATTTTGAAGTCACTAACATAAATGGCTTTGGAAAACATTGAAGCAAAAGGAGAAAATGCTGATAATCAGCATTTTCTCCTTTTGTTTCGGTATTTTCTGAGCTATATTGTTCGCAAATTGCAACTTTATCAACGTGCATTTTGTTGTCTGTAGCAACTTTCAAATTGAACACCCCAATATCGTGTCCTTTGGGAAAGGGTTAAAATCCTGTCCCAAAACATATAAATATAAAAACAATTAAGGGTTGCAGACGACAATGAAGTATATAATCATTGTTTTCAAAATCAGGAAAAAATAACACGATATCGTAGAAAACATCTGAGAAATGGAGACTATGCTCGTTACACGTGTAAGTAATCTCCTTTCCCTCACTGTGGTCAATGATAATTCCTCAAAGGGCATTCTGAAGCAGATTATGTTTGGTAAAGGGTTGATAATGTTTGAAAGAAAATAGGTGAATCACAGGCAAATCGCAATAGAGAATAACAAAGCGAGGGCTACAGCAAAAGCAGTGAACAAAAACACATCTCGAATGTTTTAATGTAAAAGGTTTTCGTCGTCGTCGTCATCGTCGTGGCTATCGCCGTCATCGTTGTCCTTGTCGTTGTTGTTGTTGTTGTCGTCGTCGTCGTCGGTGTGTGTGTGTGTGTGTGTGTGTTTTTTTTTTTTTTTTTTTTTTTTTTTTTTGTTTGTTTGTTTGTTTTGTTTTTTTTTTCACTTGATATTAAAGCTTATATTTCTTATTATGTCACAGATGAAATAATATATTTAAAAAGATCTCAAACGTTATAGTGTCGCTTTTAGACCTTACAGCTGGTATTACAATCGAGGTAATCATATCATCGCTTTTCTTTGAAAACCTCGTAAATGCGGTTTAAATAAAGCTACATTTACGACAAAAATTTTAATGATCCCAATAGACGACAAAATTCATGTTAAAGAGGAAAGGATTTGCGTACAATATGGCAGAGTAAATATTGAGGCAAAAGGAGACAAGAGCCGTCACAGACGGATTATGCTCCCCGAATAAGTGTTTGTCACAAAATAAAAACTATCATACATTAAGCCCCCTTTTCCCACGACAGCCTTTTTGTACACACATTATTCATAGAATATGGTCTAGAACATCCTATTTATTACATATGTACAAAATTTCATTAAATTCTACCCATTAGATGAAGAGAAATTAGAGAAAATCTAATTTTTACACTAAGGCCCCTTTTTCCATGACGCAGTCTCAAATTAAGAAACGGAGAAAATGGTCTCTAGGTATTATCCCAGGGAGTTCACAATCATGTGAAGTTTCATAGAATTTGGTCCAAGGGTTGCTGAGATCTGGCTGTGGACGGACGGACGGACACACGGACGGACAGACGGACGGACGGACAGCATGGCGACTATAATTATGCTCTCCCGAAATTTTTTCGGGGAGCATAAAAATGCTGATTATCAGCATTTTCTTCTTTTGTCTCAATGTTTTCTCCAGCCTTTTCTAATAGTGACGTATAAAGCAGGTCTTGTTTGGGAAAGGGTTAAATAAAGCTACAGTTACGAGGTTGGTGAAGATACGCAACAATATCACAGACGATTACCGTGTAAAATAAGTCAAAATATGACGAATTTCAAATCATTGCATAAACATGAAAACGCGAAAACCACATTCCACAGTCTCATATTTTGACCTTTCAGTAATTTCTAATAAACATCTTATATATGAGCCAACGCATGCTCAATATTGTAGCACGATTTGGCCTATTCAATTAGATTAATTTATCACTACAAAACTACATGAGCGTTTGATATCTGACTAACGTGGAACTCTGTCCCGAACAGTATGCTGTTAAGGCATCCCTTTTTTTTATTAAAGTTGATGAAAGAAGATGATATCCAGTATTATTCACCACCATCATTAATTTTCTCCTTTTATTCTGTGCTAATTTGAATCGGTTTGAAAAGGATAATGTGAGATATCTTTGAAAAAATAGCTGATAAAAAGTAGTGACGACAAAATGAAATGTTATTTAGTTGTCAATAACGTTTTATCGTCTGATTTTTTTAAGCCGAACACACCCAAGGAATTCGGGACGTTTTTTCGCCTTATCTGATTCAAACCATTCTAAAATCGCTAACGTTTTAACAAAATTTTTGAAGCTATTCTGCAATTGTTGTGGCACGTGACCCCCCTCCATATTTTTTTGTCGTTTAGCAAAATCGGTAATTATCCGAACGTCACGTGTTGTAACGGATGGCACAGCGAAGATTTACTTGGACTACTGCGCAATCTTCCACTAGGAGTGACCTCAGTCAACTTTTTGCTTCCGGGTCGTTGTACAATAGAAAATAGTCCAAGAAATTGTTGTCTGTGCATGTATGAAGAGATCTACAATTGTTGTACACTATTTTGAAATGTAGGGATCGTTAAACAATAGTTTAGGTACTGCTTTCTTTGATAACTTAGTATTTTTGTATCTACACTTTGGCTGTATAGCATATTTTTTTGCATTATTTGCAGGACTACTTTCTGCGGATACTTCCCAAAAATGTACATGTAGTTGGGCGGAAAACAGCCATTCTAAAGTGAAAGTAAATAGCGGTCCTGTTCTTTGTTGGATATTTTAAGATTTTCCTTCTCAACCTATACTGAAACCGCCATATAAAGGGAGTGCAGAGGCTGCAAATCAAGCACCCCAAGTCGCGAGTGTCCGCGAATGTTGTGGAAGATGCTGTGACAGCGGTAAGTTGACCATTTTAACATAGGCTAAGGAAGGGAAAATTAAGACCGGGGTCTCACCACTAAAAAGCGGCGTTTTTCAAAGATTAAACAATCTGATTTGGCGTTTCTTTATAATGACGCTCATGCATGTTGATCGAAGTCTTATGCAAACTTGTCGGGTTTTCCTGAAACTCTCTAATAAGAAAAAGAGCATGAACAGATTGTAAGCCAATGGCACTGTTTGTCAAGAAATACTAACGTAATTTAAATAGTTTTATTGCAATGACCTGTTTGCTACATTTTGGCGACAGAGTCTTAGAGTTATGAGCACTGCGTATTAATATTACCCTAATCTAGTCAAATCGTCGCTTTTCAACGAAAACCTTGTAACTGCAGCTTGTTTTAAGCTGCAATTACGAGGTTTTCGTTGAAAAACAGCGAAATACTCTCGAATATGACATGCGCAGAAAATGGGACTACTGCTAAATTCTACTTTTGAATTGCATAAAGTTTTACGTCCCACATACTTAGGTATCGCCATTTGCATTTTTGACGCCATGTTTAGAGCAAAACTTTCTAAAAACCTTAAAAATACTGAAATCTGTCTAAAAATCTAGTTCAAACTGGCGTATTAGGTGCCATTCACCTGTTTTAAGCTGTCATAATTGCGGGGGAGTTATCTGTCATAAATCTCAGCAGTATAAACGCTTTCCCAAACGGCAAAATTTTAGGGTGTTCAAATTCAAAAACTGCCACAAATCACAAAATGGAAGGTATTAAAGATATAATTTGTGTAAAATATGGCATAGAAAATAATTGAGACAAAAAGAGAAACTGTTGGTTATCAGCAGTTTCTTCTTTTGCCTCAAGGTTTTCCCAAGTTGGTATTTCTATTAGGGGCGTCAAAACCAGGTCTTGTTTGGGAAAGGGTTTTAAGTAAGAAAAGCCAAAATATGTCAGTTCACCTAGATTTAACATCTGAAAAGGCGGACAGTTTACTATTATATATTTTATTAAAGGGTTTTATCATAGAAAACAAATAGAAACAAATCAGTTGACTCGAAACGGCCTTCAAATCTATTTTGAATTTTGACTAATTGACCAATAATTGATCATGGGGTTCTTTTTTCGGTAATAAACTTCGTTTCGATTGTTCAAAAACAGTTTCTATGCATTGAGCTTCGTCTTATAAAAACGAATCACGGACACTTTGTTGGTTAGTGAAATCAAAATATCGCAGTTTTTCTTTGAAAACCTCGTAACTGCAGCCTAAGGAAAGTAGCAGTTAGGAGGTTTTTGAAGATCTTCGTCTTTCCTACACCTAGGAACAAATTTGCCAAACAATCTTTAACAACGAAAAATATCGTCGCTTTTGACCTGGGTAATGGACATCGGTATAATCGTTATATTTCGACTTATTCCGTGACGTCCGTAAGTCCGAGCATTTTCAAAGTACCGTTAGATGCAATATCGCCAGAGCCGCGTGCGATTTAGGCCAAAATTGGTCTTCCGGAAGAGGAAGACCATAAATTCTGTTCGTTTTAGCTCTTCTGAAATCAGAAGAGTCACGTGACAAGCACTTACGACTACATCGAACGGGCCTCTTCTATTTCTGGAAGCTCTTCTTGCTCTTCCATTTTTGAGCAGAAGACGGAAGACGGAAGATGTCACGTGGTCGGCAACATGAGAGCGTCTTTAGTTACAGAGTACAGATTTTCTCAATTGCTGAAAATCGCTTGTTTTCAGCTAGTTTGTATTAGTTTTGGGATCAAAAAGAGAACAAAACTTGTGCTTTTGAAAAAGAAGTGCCTTTATCAGTATAACGTAGTAGTATCAGGAAGGGTACCCAGTCTACCGAATTGGAGCTGGCCATTCTAATTTCCTCCTTTTTGAAGAGCTTTTCGATAGAAAAGCCACTTCCGTTTTCAAGACATGTTCGATTTGTTTTTAGTATTCCGACTTCTACGCGTCTTCTCTCACGTGACCAAACGTCTTCTATGACGTGGTCTTCCGGAAGACGAAGCTGCCAAATCGCACGGGCCTCTGTTCTCGTAACAACGGGATTGATTGAGCGTGCTCAGATTTCCGGGGAATATTTTAAACATTTTTGTGATTGTTTTTCTAAATTGTATGAAGAGTAGGCAAAAAAAACAACAAAAGTAAAAAAAATGATATAAAAGTTTTAGAGTAATGAAAATTACTTCCCATGAAATCGTCTTTCACACCAAAGAGATTTCGTTCTATAACTGGTCAAATAGCCCATTACAAATCAGTTGATTTTTAGCTTCACTGGCCTTTAAGGTCAGTGGGCTATTGTCATGGCAGTGTGTCCGTCGTGCATACGTCCGTCCGTATGTGCGTCCATAAACTTTTTCTTTAAAACTCTTCTTCTCAAAAAACTACTGGATGGATTTCAACCAAACTTCACAGGTATAATCTTTGGGTGACCCTCTCTCAGATTCCTTCATAGAATTTGGATTGAACCTGAAGAGCCTGAGTTATCTGCGCTAGAATGCCAAAAAATAGCTGGATTTGACTTTATTTTTACTCTAAAATATATAAATCGGCCAATCAATACCAAATTTGGACAGAATGATTATAAACACATTATTTAATGCTTTTAAGTGGATTATCGAGAAATAATGGTAGATTATCATTTGATAAACTCACCGCCTATCCAGTGAAATTATCAAAAACTTATGTCCCGCTTTCCTTCATTCTACCCTATCTGACGTTATCTAAGCCGGGCCAAATAAGTGACGTCATGATAAGGGTTGTATAGCAGTCTTTGCAAAATAACACGCTTTAAGAAAATTTGCCATAAAATTTTCGCATTTTGTCTAATTTGGACATAATGATGGTTACCAGAAGATCTTCTATGGGTTTAATTTTCATCTTGATTATAAACTCACATACTGAATTATGTGCACTCGAATTAGGCAAAATTACTATTTTCAGCTTTATTATCACTCTAACATTCCCAAAATATTAATTAATCATTTACCTTCTTTTCGCTTTGACCACATGATTGTTACTTTTTACTTTGCTTTTGCTCTAAGAACCACAAGTATTGAAAAATCCATATAGTTAAAGCTTATACATGTACAGTATGTATTTGATTTTAAAAGAAATCCAAGCCTGTGGAGCGACTCAGGCCCTTCATGGCTTTCTAGTTAAAAATCTATCACGTTTAATCTATTCCTGACATTTTCCCATCTTCTCTGCTTCGAGCCGAATTCAAATTTGTCAAGTATTAACAAAAATATTGATGATTTCCTGAAATTCTGAGCCACGTGACTAACCAACGTGCTAACGTTGACATTTGTTTCTTATTTTAAGTCTTCCAAATAGGTACATGTGCCCCTACACGGTGTATAATCACGCGACTCAGAATTTCAGATAATCTTCAATATCTTTTTAATACATGACCGATTTGAATTCGGGTTGAAGCAGAGAAGGTGGGAAAATGCCAGAAATAAGCTGGACGTGTTGGATTTTTGAAAATTCAACTGATAAAAAAGTAATTGAAGATAAACCAAACTTTTGGTTTATCTTCAATAACATTTTTATCAGTTGATTTTTCAAAAATCAACCACGTCCATCTAATGCATGACGTATGTCCACATTCTCTGCTTCAAACCGAATTCAAAACGGTCCAGTATTTACAAAATTATTGAAGATTTTTTAAAATATTGTATCACGTGATTATCCACCGTGACCTATATAACTGAAGGTTTCCATGAGAAAAAAATCTTCACCGTCACTCTGTCTGATTTTCATTTATTTTAAAAGATTTTGCTTTTGTTGATTGATTGTATTATCTTTAACACCGTGCTCAACACGTTTCTAGTCATTACATGACGACTGGTGCACCTAACCATGTGTAACTGGTATGTCGTCGCTTTTCAACGAAAACCTTGTAACTGTAGCTTGTTTTAAAGGGCGACGGTAACAGATGGTCTAATTGCAAAAAATGAAATTTTTTGAAAAAATATGCAAAACTTTTGTGTTGACAACCTCGGGATGGTTAATAATATGCGATTCAGACAGAGAATGAGCCGAAATTACAAGACAGATAGCTGAATTTAGGGAGAATCCAAACCTAAATTCAACCCCATCACTGATGGGGTTAGAATTATTTTGAAATTGTTGCACATGCGCATACAGCGCGGACCATGATTCAAACAAGATTCATACTTGAATTTCAATATGACGTCATCATGTATGTTGTGACGTCATTTAAGAAAGTCGCATGTCCCACTGTTTTGACCTACTTTCGATATCGCTTCATGAATTTGGTATCAAATTGCGAAAAAATGAGTCGTTGCTTCAATAGTTTGTCGTAATCATTTAATCAGGTCATATAAAGCTTAAAAAGTGTACATTTCGTTTGTATTTGACAATTTTTGGGTCCAAATCTGGGAAATAGTAGCTTTAAGCTGCAGTTACGAGGCTTTCTGTGAAAAGCTGAGCTTTGTCGCACCAGTACCAATACAACATCCAATCAAAGTCAGCAGCTTCCCACCCGACTTAGATAATTCACTTCCTTTGGCGCGAGACAAATGACTTTTGCCAATGGGGAACGATTTTATCAAGTAAACAGTGACGAAATTTCGGACAAACAAATAGTACTTCGTGGGTGTTGTTATAAAATCTCGTAACTACGGCTTGATTCAAGCCGTAGTTACTAGAGTTTATAACAACACCGACAGGTTATCAAAACATAAGGTTAAACCGAATATATTTTAGCACAAAATTAATTGCTATATGTCACACAGGAACTTGACCAAGTTCGAACCGAAAACTCCTGGATTGGTAGACACAGATGTCACAGACCGAGCAATCCGTTGCCGGGTTTGCGTCTGTTAAAAGGCCCCTATAACATTGCCTGACATACAATGGACATGAGCTGTGACCTTATTAAGGGGCCTACAAAAATTAATGTTGGCATTTGAATTAAATTTCGATTAAGATCAGTCTGTGCATACTCATAGTCTGATCATAATCAATGATCTTCTTAACCCTTTCCAAAACAAGACCTGGTTTTGACACCCCTAATTGAAAAGGCTTGGGAAAACATTGAGGCAAAAGAAGAAACTGCTGATAACCAGCAGTTTCTCCTTTTGGCTCAATGTTTTCTAAGCTATATCATACATAAATTTAATCATAACCAACATCCATATTTGCTGTCTTTAGCAGTTTTTTGAATTGGACCACCCTAAAAATTCGTCGTTCGGGAAAGGGGTAAATATCTACTTCAATATTGTAAGTACATGTACCTCTAGCAATTATACGAGAGTACTATAATAGGATTCTGGTCCGGCTGTATTTAAATGCGTTGACTGGTTAGGGGTCCATGTTGGTCTCCGAAAAAAATCACGACAAGCCCTTTTCTCAGATCTCGGTTACTACGTAATATTTGGCGTATAGTACGGGACTTGATTTATGTTAAAAAGATTTGAGTCGAAATATACAAGCTGACACTTCGCGGCAAAAGTCGCGTGCGGGGGAGTGGTTTATTACGACGTTTTGTCAGCTGTGCGGAATTTAATTATAAAATGTAAAAAATGAATAACATTTGCCCTTTTTCACACGGTTCACGTCGTTTCAAAATTTATAGAATTAATAAGATTCATTACCGCTTTTTTGCAACTTTATGAGATTATGAATGTTCCCCCGTGCATTTATTACATCATGGATAACCCTTTCCCGAACGACGACGGAAGTTTAGACTTAGATATTATCGGTATATAAGATATTTGAAAGTTGATGAACGTTGATTGAGATAGTATTTGTGTTAATTAGCAAGAGTTATTACAGAGTACAAGACAACTTCGTAAGCTCGGACTGCCACACTAAGTTCGCTCTGAAGCTTAAGTGATCTAGCCCTGGTCCTTCCCTTTAAGGTACTCAAACCACCCTTAGATAACAAACACTTTATGAATCTTCGGCATCATCCGTTGAAACGGAGATCGATCCCGGATATCTTAGAAAATTAAGGCGGAACTGCACGTTTGCTTTCTTATGATGGATGGAATTCATTGAATACTCTTAATACAAAGTTTATTGCTCTCACCGATCAATGCCTCTGTGGTTATACGAGCAATCAATTTTTATATGACTGACAAAATTTTATAAATATTCCTGATGTCCCAACTTGGCGTTATGGTTTAATCTGTTGATATTATCAAACCACACATGTGATCATTCTTTACAATAGAAGAACAGCAAATTATGAGACAATATGAGATGATGCTGGTCATCAGCATTTTCGTCTTTTATCTCAACAGTTACCCAAATTATACTGTACATGGGTTTGATTTGAAAATGATTTGGAAGATTCAGACTTTAAAGGGACATAAAATCCTCATTTCAATTTTTAAAAGTATGTCTTGATGCCGAGATTGTGTATTCAAATGCGTGACGTCTGTTCATTTTCTCTGTTTCAAGCCGAATTCTAATCAGTCAAGCATTAACAAAATTATTGAATATTTTCTGAAATTGTTGTATCGTGTGATTATCCACAGTGATTATTATTTCAGGTATAAATAAACCATGACCTCTGGACAGACGAGTCAAACTGAACAGCTAAACCAGGTATGTAAACGTAAAGAAGGCGTTTACCGTTAGATGTAATCACAACACCCCTCTCACGTAGGACAGTCAATAGTTAAAAGTACATTTGAGTCTCAATGTTGATGGTGGCACTATAATATACTATACTATACTATACTATCAAGAGTCATTGTTTTGACATTGTGGTGTTGATATAATCTGTATCCATCTCACATGCTGTTTCATTGAATTGTTATTTTCGCTCTTAAAATTCTAATTAATTTTCAGGAATATGCATTAAAGGCTTTACAAATCTCTGCAAATATGATTTTAAAGCAATAAATTGTAATAAAACATCACATTTATGTGTAAGATTTATTGTTACATCAATGATTGCATGTTTTGTAATTTTAGGGAATATTTACCCCACCCACTTTTAGCTATGACTACAAGCCTAAGCTAAAGACTAATTCAGTGAAGAAATATATATAAGTCAAGAACAGGTTTCTGGGTAATTTTTAAGAATAATTTCAACCCCACAAACATACCATTGGTGTTTTAAAAACTTATTTTTCAGTTTTAGACAATACTTATTTTTAGCCATTTTTTGCTATATTTATGAACATGTACCAATATCCAAAACCAAAAAAGTTGTATACTATTCATGTTAGTCAAAGTGCAAATTATCAGCTTTATTTTGATACCAAAATAATTAATTTAGCCGAATGACCTTTGACCTTGATTTAAAACAATCTACCATTTCCCACTTTGTCATCCACCCTTAATCTATGAGTTAATGTATGTACTTCAAAGTGATATACTTGAAAATTTTAAAGTGGACCCGTTGCAAGAAAACTTCCATACCAGGACCTGGCTCCTGGTTTATAGCAATAATCATTTTGGTTTAGGACAAGGGATAACATACTCATACAATAGTGAATCCACCCGTCATAAATCGAGACATAATACGTTTTTTAGGTTGACATTAGAGTAATATCACATGCACTCGCCCTCAATTCTTCACTTGAAATATTAGAAAATTATGAATGTGGTATAAAAGGGGTTTAAATTTCACTCTGGGTATATGAATGACTCTTGGGCGTCGCCGCTACGTAAAGTGATACGACTGCTGTTGAATTGAGATGTAGACACATTTTTTACTTGCTCCTTTTGTATGATGTAGGTGGTATAATTACTATACTGAGCGAAAAAAGAAAGGTATGGTAATATTACATGTATCATATTACTGCGGAATGTGTTAGTATCGTCCAGCAAGATTAACCCTGGACATCTGCATATGTAACGACCCCACTTCGGCAATGTTTTGTTAAGACACCCAACTAACGGACTTTGCACACGAAAATTAAGTTGTCCCGGGTTAATTTGGGTGGACAATACTTCAAAATTCGTAATAGCAATGAATTTTGTGCTTAAAATATACTTGGTTTACCGTTATGATTGATAAACCGTCTGTGTTGTTATAAAATCTCGTAGCTATAGTGCCACCATCAACATTGAGATTCAAATGTACTTTTAACTATTGACTGTCATAGGTGAGAGGGATGTTGTGATTACATCTAACGGTAAACGGCTTCTTAAAACCAAGTCGTTTACATACCTGGTTTGCCTGCCTGCTCAGTTTGACTCGTCTGACCAGAGGCACGGAAAAACTATTGTTTGTCCGAAATTACGTCATGGTTGGATAAGATTGTTCCCTTTGAAAATTATTTGCATGTTTTTCGTATTTATCGTCGTCGTCGTCGTCGTCGTCATTGTTGTTGTTGTTGTTAATGTTGTTTTCATAGTCCTCGTCGTCCTTGTTGTCGACAACAGCGACTCATTATTTCATTTTTTGTACAGAAAAATAGGGGGGAAAAGAAACCGGCCATCTCTTGAATGCCTCAGCAAAAATAAAAAGTTTCAAAACAGGGTGTGTCACTGCCCATTGTAAAATTGACATTGTAGATTTCAATTCAATATCTACAACATTTGTCAATTTCGCTGTCACATCAATGACAGTACGTTCGATGGTATTTACTACTCAATGATCGGTGTTATTTTCAATAATCTCACGTTTCTTATCATTGATAAGTTATTAAGATAGGTCGAGACACCTCAAATTGTGCTTGAAAATAATTTTAAAACCTTTTCGACAATACTATGATAGTGATATTTATGCTATATCATAATTTTCAAAATGCATTCGCCAAAATATCAAGTAGATCTTATAAGATCTGCATGTGTATGTAGTTATTGTTTGATGCTTGTGCTTTTGGCGCATGCTAAGTAATAAATGTCGTTAATAAATTGTTCCCAATCTAGACCTGCTTTTGACGTCTTTAATAGATGAGGCTTGAGAAAACATTGAGACAAAAGAAGAAAGTGCTGATAATCATCACTTTCTCCTTGTGCCTCAATATTTTCAGAGCTAATTGTTCACAAACCCTTTCTTTGGCAGCATTCATTTTGTCTTTTGCAATAGCTTTCAAATTGTAAGACCCTTGGGACAGGGTAAATGAATATCACGCATTCACAATTTACAAAATTTTAAGTATAATCTAGATTTTTTGTAAATACAAAACGAGCGTGAGCTGTGAGGTACCTATTAAGAGTTGTACTTTGTGAACCTTTAACAATGACGTTACCCATGACGTATGCACATTTTTAACATATTTCATGATAGATAATATTTGTTTTCTAATCTAAATTGTCAGTTTTGCAGTTTATTCAGATATTTATGTAAAAGATAGCATTTTATCAAATGACTGGTCACAACCGATTCCGTGTACACAACATCTCTTAACCCTTTCCCAAACGACAAAATTCTAGACTAGTCCAAATTCAAAGATGATGCAGACGACAATTTCAAGTGAATGATTTTTTTTATATATTGGTCTTTTTACATAGAAAACATTGTGGTAAATGAAGAAATTGCTTGTCACAAGCAATTTCTTCATTTTCCACGATGTTTTCCAAAGCCATTATCTTGTGGGGAGTCAAAAGGAGTCACTGTGTGGTAATGGGTTAAGGTAGAATACCCGTAATGTAGACATTTTGTGATTGATAAAACATCGGCGTTTTTCGAGCTTCGTCGTTACGTATCCGAACTTTTTCGGGTGCGGTCGTAAACATTCGGCGGTGGAAAGTTCCACCGCCGAATGTTTTCGACGTCGACCGAATAATTCCGGCGTCGCACGAATCTCATTAGGGGTGGACTACCTTAAAATACAAAATCTGGTTAAAACCAAAAGTTTACTTTGAAGTATCATCTGACGGACACCAGTTTAAGAGACAACACATTTCCATTTCATCTTTTATTCAGATGCGTTTAAAGGGACATTTCACATTTATTTCATTTTTGTAAAATATGTCTTGATGCAAAGATTGTTTATTCTTATGAGTAAAAATGCTATCAGTTTTTTTGAAGTTGTTATTTATAAGCCAAATGTTATTTATAAGCCAAAAATACGCCTTTAAAGTTGAGAAAGAAATGACAAATTCTATATAAATCTGATCTGTTGTCCACAGCACAAAAATATATATTTCTCACAAACGGTTCGACGTTTTGACTTAAAATTTTCAGAATTTTCATAAGAAAACATTCTCTTTCGGATAGAATAAAAGTAGAATTTATGTAGAAATAATCGTGAAATGTCACTTTAAATGTTATCATTTTTAATTGGACGTCCGAAAGGACGTACAATTCTTATAACCACTTTTGGACAGGCGAAATGGGTTTTCATTACCAAAAAACCCTTTCTCAGACTCAATTGCCAGTTGACCAAAATTCAAAATAGATTTTGCGACCATACAGGAAAACTGTCGTATCTTTTCCTACTTTCTATGTGTTCTCTAACAAATACTATAAGATTCATTGGCCGATTCAATTCATGCCACGTCTTAACCAACTTTACGATCTTTTTTCGATTTAATCATTTTCTTGTAGTTTTTTGACTTTCGTAATATTTATTGGGTAAAGGGTAAGATCTTTAGAAAGCGATACATGCATACACTATGGTTATAATGTAAATAGACACCCTATATCATCAGCAGCAGCGATAGCTCAAACGGGAAAGGATTAACCTCGCAACCTTTTTTCAGTTTGAAATTTTGGAACGCCGTTGGTTCAAAACCAGTTCGGATTATTTCTTCTGTAAAACGTTTGTTTTTCTTGATGTGTTTACTGAAAACACACATTTTAGAATGATTACCCAATTTAATGCACGTATTGTGTATGATAGGTTCCTTTTCTTTGATCATTGTTGTTTAAGTCTTTGACATATTTAAAGGAACGGGGTTTCCACGAGACGTACTTTGGAACCAGGGATTTGAAATTGATTATCGGGGAGTGAGTTCATTTCGCAACTCGGGTTCGACTCGATGACAAATCGGGGTTCCATCTGAACAGCCTCAGATGAGACACTAGTGAAATCCACCTATTCAGAAAAATAGTTGCTCTTACGAGTTTTTTTTTCTCCAGCATCTGTATCACTGATATTCGACAGTATCATGACCTATTTACATACTGATCAATGGTCATGACAACAATGATTATTACTAGTATAAGACTAAGTGACAGCGATCTGTATTTATTTCGTTTAAGCGACCCGTTTACGTGTATTGAGCTAAGAAGATGAAGCAATTGGTCTGCAACAGATGGTACCTGGATGATCGTATGAATATGTTTACAGATAGGGACATTGCTATTCTCAAATTTTCGTTGATAATGATATGAACATTTAAATTGCTTATTGTACTCCACTGCCATTTTCCCGACGGCACGTTCCCAATTTCTTCTTTTTATGCACACCTGTAGATGTAAGGATGCTTCGGTAGTACTTGTATGAGGAATCCATGGTTAGGTGCTCCAATTCATCTGGTATTTTGTTTCAGGAAAAGTATGTATTGAATTTGTTTTGTAACCACAACCAGGGAAACTGCTACCGTGTTTTTTTTCTTTTTTTACTCTAAACAGGAATAAAAATCAAAGTGCTTGGAGCACTATATTTAGATGCCTCTCATTGATTGAGCGGAATTGTATGTAAATGATCGGCGTTTCATTACTTTATTTCGTTGAATTTGTGTTAAGATCGATTCTAAATCACTGCGGTCGTTTTTTCGCCAACGATGGTGGAGATAGAAGTTGAACAAGAGTGCCATGGTCACAATATACGCCGCCACTTATAAAACTTGAGACAAAAAATGACATTGACAAGGATTTATAAATATTCACACAAAAACCTGTAAAAAGTTGTGTTCACAAAAAGGTTTTTATAAATATCCAGTCAAAAACCTGGAAGGAATTGCGTTCACGAGACTGAAATATCATTAAGCCCTAGAGACTAAGATTGAAGGGGGCATAACTCAGGCAAAAATCAATGAACCATAAAATCCTTACTTCATGCACATCTACCAATTAAGGTAATAACATCCACCAAGTTTCATAAGGATCCAGTCAGAATCTTAGAAGAAGTTGTGTTGACAAGGCTGCAATTTCAATCAGCCCCAGAGACTAAGTTTTAAGGGGACATAACTCTAGAAAAAATCCATGAACCATAAAATCCTTCCTTCACGCACATCTACCAATTGAGGTGATTGACCAAGTGTCATTAATATCCAGCCATAAACGTAGGAGGACTTGCGTTGACAAGGCTGCAATTTCAATAAGCCCCACAGACTAAGTTTTAAGGGGGCATAACTCTGGCAAAAATCAACGAACCATAAAATCCTTCCTTCATGCACATCTACCAATTGAGGTGATAACATTGACCAAGTTTCATTAAGATCCAGCTAGGAACTTAGGAGGGGTTGCGTTGACAAGGCTGCAATTTCAATAAGCCCCAGAGACTAAGTTTTTAAGGGGCATAACTCTGGCAAAAATCAACGAACCATAAAATCCTTCCTTCATGCACATCTACCAATTGAGGTGATAACATTGACCAAGTTTCAAGAAGATCCAGCCAGAAACTTAGGAGGAGTTGCGTTGACAAGAAAAGTGGACGGACGTACGGACGGACGGACGGATGGACGGATGGACGGATGGACGGACGGACAGACGGAGAAGATGACGCCAATATACGTCCGCCTCCGGCGGCGTATAAAAAAGATGATTAAAAAGAACAATGTCTGAGTAGAATTCGAACCCAGGGCCTTCCGGATATAACATGTGTAAAGAGTACAAGGTGAGTGCTCTGCTAAGTGAGCTATCGCGGCTTTCATTTATGTAGCGCGTTGGCTTACCTTTTGAATAAATTGCTTTGTAGCGTACTTTTTAAAATCAATGAAAAGTATAACTGACGACAATACTCATAGTTAACCGAAACAAGAAGACAAAAGTGCTAATCGCATGGCCTTAATTGAATTTGGTAATCAAATTAATAGTGATTATTCATAGCGACAAATCAGTTGTCTTGAAACGGCAATCAAATCAATTTGAAGCCTGAGAAGGGTTTTCTGGTATTAAAGCCGATTTCGTATGTCCGAAACCAATCTTATAGAATTAAACACAGAAGAATGAATAAAATATCTTTCGTTCATGTACAATCCCGCTCAATCAATCAGAGACGTCCAATTACAGTGCTCTCAGCACTTTGATTTAAAATTGTTGCTGATAAGCCAAAACGCCGTTAATATTGAAACGAGCATGACTTCTATTTACTTCTGAACTGTGGTTTATCACAATTAATCTAATTTTAAGAAAGATGTATTCCTCATTCCTCGTAAACGGATCAATACGTTTTTTTGAAATTCAGAATTCAGAATTTCCATAATTCCCACAATGTATTCTATCACAAAAGACCCCCAAAAGGAACTCATTGACTTGATTTTGTCGTCTGCATCATTTTTGAATTTGGACCAGTCTAGAATATTGCCGTTTGGTTATAAATGGTAATGCCCTTGAACGGAATCACTAGGACTAAGATATCTATGATAAAAATGAAATACATAATTTACGTTACTAAATAATTCTGTGGTTGACACAAACGGGGGAGGGGGGATAGAGTGGACGTAGTGCTCAAAGAAGTGACTAGACAATTTCAATACGGCCATTCTGTGTCTTTAAGAACGCCAGGAACACGCAAGAGCCTCTCTTACAACTCGCCGTGTGTCTTCAGGGATTTTTAAAAATCTCCGTATACTTACGATTTGTTAAGGAAATCAGGGCGGGTTCTAAGAGAAATCAGTATTTTGATTGACTACATTATTCGATACTTATTTTGACAGCGGCGATCGGTTTATTTGATCAATTGTAATGTTTACAATATTCAAAATGGACTTTTTTATATGCAGCAAGCGATAATCGCTTTAATGACATAGTTATCTGCCATTTAAATCTAATATTATATCTAATTCGCAAAAACCCTGCCCTTGTTAAATACCGTTGAAATTTGTTTAGTGCCACGACAAAATGGGATAAATTAGGCCTGACCAAACGTTTCAAGTTGGTAGAGCATTGGACTCTCAATCTCGTTTACGATCCCCTGCTTCAAATTTTATCATTTCTTACATAATTATGTCTCCAACCAATGGGTAGAATATCGTAAATCCATATCCATAGACTTTTTTTACTGATCAGTATTAAAGGGCGACGGTAACAGATGGTCTAATTGCAAAAAATGAATTTTTTTTAAAAAATATGCAAAACTTTTGTGTTGACCACCTCGGAATGGTTAATAATATGCGATTCAGACGGATAATGAGCCGAAATTACAAGACAGATAGCTGAATTTAGGGAGAATCCAAGCCTAAATTCAACCCCATCACTGATGGGGTTAGAATTATTTTTAAATTGTTGCGCATGCGCATACAGCGCGGACCATGATTCAAACGAGATTCATACTTAAATTTCAATATGACGTCATCATGTATGTTGTGACGTCATTTAAGAAAGTCGCATGTCCTACTGTTTTGACCTACTTTCGACATCGCTTCATGAATTTGGTATCAAATTGCGAAAAAATGAGTCGTTGCTTCAATAGTTTCTCGTAATCATTTAATCAGGTCATATAAAGCTTAAAAAGTGTACATTTCGTTTGTATTTGACAATTTTTGGGTCCAAATCTGGGAAATAGTAGCTTTAAGGGCACATTATTTGTGAACAATATGTCACAAGTTCAAGTAAAACCTTTTAGTTTAGGAAAGGTTATTACACTTCCCCTTTAAAATTTTCCCAAAACGAGGTTTTGTATTTACAACGACGATATGATAGAGCAGCTGAAGTCTTGGTAAGGATAGTATGGCAGTACCAGTTAAAGAAACGACAGAAATCCATGGTTAGGTGCTGTAGCCTTAACACGTTCCACCCTTCATTAGATAACAAACACTTCGTGAAACTTCGGGCGGTATCAGTGGAAACGGGAATTGGTGAGGATATCCCTTGTCAATTCCCGTTGACATGGATTATGTCCGAAATTGACGATGCTATACCATCGTCAATCTACGTTGCCACGAACAATATCCGAAATTACACGAAGTGTTTGGTATTAAATGGTGGATCGAATACCTTCGGCTGGTAGTCCCAATTTGTCGTGAAGTGACTCGCGTTTCTGAATTATTTATCTTTCTAACCATGTTGAGATATCTATCAGTTTGTATTCAAACCAAACTTCTTAATCGATTGCTAAATAATGAGGTATCATTTTATGTAAATCATTTAACTCGACAGATGTGTCACACAGAAGGGGTCAATCTAGATTACCAATGCATATATAACCTTTTCCCAAATGGCAAAATGTTAGTGTGATCCAATTCAAAAGATGACACAGAAAACAAAAATAGATAGTGATAAATTTTGGATCTGCACACTTAATGACAGAAAATATTGAGGCAAGTGCTGAAAATGCGGAACGGACGTATACACATTTTTCATATTTCGTGGAAGTCTTCATTATACCGATAGAGCTCACATATTCGGTCATACAACTGGTACTTATTAAACCCATTCTCATATATTGAGTCTGTTTGACTTCCCTTAAGAAAATATGCTTTGAAAGACATTGTTGAAAATCAGAAAATTGCCAACAATGTTTTCTACCAAATATGGCCAAAAAAACTTAGATTTCATTCAGGAGGTATTGCTTTTTTCAACATCTTTGGACCAGTCTATAATGTTGCCGTCCGCGAATGGGTTAATGCAATAGTTACTGCTCGAATTTACTAAAAAGGAATGATTTCATAAGTTCACGAGTCCATCACGGTGCCACGTGACTAAAAAAGTTTGTGAAAATTTCAGACTTTTCATTTTGTTACCACTAACAATTGGATAACGAAATCTCGCAGAGATCATGAAAATAGACGAGAATCCACATCGTGGTGACAGAGAAAAATCGTCCAGTAATACATGACGACCGATGAGGGGAGAGTACCTTTTTTACGTAACATATTACATCTAAGTACTAAATGTCATTTCGTCGGTGTTATTACAAAACCTCGTATCTACAGCTTTTATCAAGCTGTAGATACGAGGTGTTGTAATAACTCCAAGAATTTGCGTTACATGCATAACCACACGTACCTTTGAAATCATTATTCAGTAGGTCGTTTTCAAGTGATGTCAATTTACAGTTGCGGTTGTTTAGCTTTTTAAACATATTAAAACAGATAAAAATTTAATTTCATTTGAGAAAAAACATATGTACCGAGCTACAAAAATAAGACGGTCCTTTCAAGTATTAAAAATTACATAAGCTAAATTCTGGAAATAAAGGTGGCTATAAGGTAGTTGCAATAATGTAACCGAAACATTCTTTTTAATTTTGATTTGGGTTTCGGTTACAATTCCTTCCTATTTGTTGAAGTGAGTTCTCTGTCAATCCAGCATAGTTTTATGCTTTCAAACAAAGTTCAATTTAATTTTGAAGTGGACTAACCACCCATTTTATTGTACTGAGACTTGAAATTTCCGTTTGAAGAAAAGAATTAAAACAACTCTTGTTGATACTTATTTTACCGACATTGTGACATGGAATATGTTTTAATGAGATTTACTTCTTATAAGATATGTTGGTATTCAAAAATTTATACAAGAACATGTGTTTTCCACTTGTTTGTCTTGTTCCAAAGAATCATCGTGACGTCATTTGTATGAATTACGGAGCATTCGGAACTCTGCGGTTTCGTTCGGATATCCTCGGATAATGTCGACCAAAGATCGAATCATCGACTTGGATGTGTGTGTATGAAGAAATCTTAAAAAATTGGATTTCTTAGCCAGAAGTAGCTACGCTTCATAAAGTAGTTTTCGAGGTCAACCAAATGCACAACCATGGCAACTTGCGGGACTTGTAGGTTGTAATCATTCTAAAAAGAGAGGACACTGGAACTGCAGACAATGTATTTCAGTATCATTGTCGCGTCATTGTTGACATTAGTCACAGACGAACGTTTTGAATTGTTGTTCTATTCTATTCTATTCATAGTCTGAAAGTTGTTCTACGAGATGCATCCAGGGTATGACTAGATAGAGTTGTCCTTGGTGATCCAATTGTCCGCGGTTTATGAATCATTGAGCATTCGGACAACTCGGTCAATTTTCTCTCATTCTACAGAATTTACCGAGGTGTTGTATCGAAAGAAGTATAGAGCAATGGCGGCACCCTGTGATCATTTTAAAAATCTTGCTCAGAAGAACGCTTTATCCTAAAACATCTTAAGAAATCTCAAGATATCTCAAGAAATCTCGCTCTAAAGAACGCACCCCAGGTCTTGTTTGGGAAAAGATTCAAGCTTTGAACGATGCAAAAGCTACATAACGTGAATTTTTCCTTTTTTATTCATTTAATTATTCATTTATTTATCTATTTAATATTTATTTATCTATTTATTTATTTATCTATCTAAATCAGATTTTATGCCAATCTTTCCTTGCAAACGCACGGTATCAAAAAAAGGTTTGCGGTCATCCATTCTTTAACAAAATCGAAAAAAGGAAGGCGGTAAAAAGCTTGAGAAAAAATATTTTATTTCGTATAATTTCGAAAGATAACATCTTAGATGAGTAATAATATATTCGTTGACCTCATGACCAAATTAATGGACATCAAGCTATGAAATTTTGTAACAGGTGTTTAGAATAAAGTGCCTACGCTTGTCCACCTAGACGACCTCAGAACGATTTGACGTACGTTACTCAGTCGTCATCTTCGCTAGCCAAGGTTGAACCCACCTATGTTTGTATTCAACCTTGGCGGATTTAGTCCGATTTTCTTGAAATCGCAAAACGCCGCCTAGCGACTGTCCTGCTGGTTGTTATGTAGTAGCAACCAATCATACGTCGCGTTGTAAACGCATTTGATGTTATTTCGTCCATCATTGATGATGTCAAAAACGCGCGTAGTCTTTCGCGTTATACGTCATACGGATTAGGTAAAAGTTAGCTGCTTCTTTGGTCGATTTCGAAAGTTTAATAGTTCGTCAAATAAAGATAGGAAATTGATGTCTATTACAGTGAAATTCTTAGGAAGAATCGCCCTTCTTCGCGTTTTTGAGTTGCAAATGCGATGTCTTTTCCCGCCCGTTGTCATGAATTAGGCCTAGTCACTCATAACAAATGTATATATCGCCAAATCTGATTGGTTCCAGTGAGATCTCGCTGGAACCAATGAAAACGCTTTCCAGGACACCAAGAAAATCTGACTAAATACGCCAAGGGTGAATACAGAAACGACGTTACGTCGTAGATGTCACCCTCGGCTTGCGAAGATGCTCAGTCGTCGGCAATGGTGAAAAGTAGTGGATTACTTAACACACTAAGAATGAAAACAACATGAGATTGTAGAGGTAGCACCAAGCATCTGCCTTGTTCGCAAATGGCTGGCGAGCACTTTGGCATGCACAGAGTGCATCATGTAACGGAAGGACCGCCAAAACAACCGATGTGAAAACGTGATGAAGTCTCGCTGTGCAACAGAAATGTGACGTCATAATGGCTACAAGACGTCATGCTAAGGACCATTTGGGAAAAATCTATATCACAGATATTTGAGTTCGAAACAAGATAAATGATTAACGAAACGTAAACAGACTGAGTATGTCACATTTGACCCATTCCCACACAATGATTCTTTTTTACTCCCTACAAGATACAGGCTGTGGAAAACATTATGGAAAATGAAGAAACTGCTTGTGACAAGCAATTTCTTCATTTTCCACAATGTTTTCTATACAGAAAGACCAAACAATGTAACATTTTGTTTACTTGAAATTGTCGTTTGCAACATCTTTCAATATGGACCAGTCTAAAAAATCCGTTTGGTAATATTTAAAGTTCGGTTTTCAGCCTATGAATACTGTAATGACTCGAAGGGAAATAGTTGTCCGATACGTTCAGTCGTAGGAGCCATTATCACGGTGGATAATCAGGTGACTAAGAATTTCAAAATATCATGAATGTTTATGTCAATTCTTGACCAATTAAGATTCAGTTTGAAGCAGAGAAGTTGGGCAAATCCCAGGAATAATCTGGACGTGGTTGATTTTTGAAAAATCAAATTATAAATATTGGTTGATCTTCAATAACTTTTTTATCAACTGATTTTTCAATAACCCACTACGTCCATCTAATGCATGACATCTATCCACTTTTATTGCTTCAAACTGAATTCAATTCGGTCCCGTATTAACAAAAATATTGAAGATTTTCTGAAATTGTTGGTTAATATCACGTAATCATCCATCGTGATTATGAAATATCAAATGTTAGTGCATAAAGGTCAGACTCGACAGAGTAGCACAAAACAGTATGAAATGGGTTATGAGAACAGTTTAATATCAGGAAGTAACGGTCAATTAAGTGACACCGCAACAATGTAAACTGATATCTTATAAGTGTTTCCATATTATATTTGAATCTGGTTGGCTATTAAAGTGTGCTGAAGTATTTTATATTTGCCAATTGAATGTCTTGGTTTGAAAGCACTCTTGTCAAAAGTGAAGACATTCACTGACATAGAATAAAATGGGTATCACGTACAAGCAATGTCACATAATTATGCCAGAATAAAAAAGGGGTTACCCTACAGAAAGATAAAGAAAAAAATCAACAACAACGACAACAATAAAAATAAACAATCGCAAATAAAAAAAAACAATATATTTATAAAAGGGCCGACACACAGGTTACCCCTAGCCATACACTTTTTATGTGGCCTCTCCGGAAAGGAAAACATGCAAAGATGTATATCAAGGGCGGATCCAGAATTTTTTTCCAGGGGGGTACAAGCCCAAAGTATGGCTTAAAATGTAGTAAATATGTAATGTTACACTAAATTTGTATAGTCAAAATTCAATTTTCGGCCAATGCCAGGCGGGTCCGGAACCCCCTGACCCCCCTTCCCCCCCCTAGATCCGCCCATGTATATTCTTCGTTCTTTTTTATTGATAGGGATGTTAAAACCCGGTGTTACTTTGTAAAATGATAATAATCAACATTACATAATGCATTGTAGTGATTTGTAGTAATGGAAAACAGAGGGAAAAGGATTTTGACATTATTTGTCTAACCATTCAATCTATTATTACCTACCTGCATTTTAAAAGATGTTTCCTTATTTATTTTCTATCTTTTCTAATAGCCAACCTTTTTTCATTTCCCCATATTTCCTATTATCATACTTAAAATACTTTTTTATCTTTAATTTCATTTATTTCTTCAGTTTGGGCAAATTCCATGTCGTTTTGCGAAAGGGACAAAAAAGACATGACATTTCACTTTGAAATGTAGGAAGCGTTAACCTTTCCCAAACATTAACAGGTTTTGAAGTCCCTCAAAGAAAATGCTTCGGAAAACAATGAGGCAACTGACGAAAATGCTGATGATCAGCATTTTCTCCTTTTGCAACCAAGTTTTCTAAGTCGTATTGTAGACAAATTCTAAAATTTGAAACATATTTTTTTATCGTCTGCGGTAGCTTTCAAATCAGACCACCCCAATTTGTTGCCGTTTGGAAAAGCGTTAATTATGGCCGCCCTCATAGTACAATAAAACCCATCATTGAAAATGTCAAAATATTAAAATTGTTTGCTTACTGCTTTTTATTACAAGTATAATATGAAACTATGACAATTTGCCACACTTAATTTCCCATTTTTCGACTTTTGTTGTCATAAACATAAACTCATAAAATGATTGTTTTTTCAGTGCGTTATCTACCACCTGTTCTTTTTTGGTGGACATAGTCAAATTAATCTTTGGCTCGCGATCGTTCTCAGATCTAAGACAAAAAATTTTAATAGCTTAATTTTTTTAAACGTGTTCTTTTTTCCTAGGTTTTTATGGCAAGTTTGGACTCGGGGATCACTTTTTATCCGCCCAATGATTTTTTTATTTGTACATATATTGTAATGTAACATTTCCTGAACAAAATATAAAAATACCAGGGTAAGTTTCCTGACTGACTCGTTTTCGTGTAAGAGTTATCTGCCCTTGACTAGTCATGACCATTTTCGCAAAATTACCCTTAAGTTTTAAAGTCATATATCAATTTAATCTTAATGGATAATTTCAAAAGTTTAACATATGCCCAGATGTGATGAAATGATTGAAATAAATATTTCTAAATAATTTTCTAGAAAAAAATATGGGAAAAGTTGAAAAATCTCATTTTTTGGAGAAAATTTTTGCAACTTCTTTTTCAATTCCCCCCAAAAATACCCAATGAATATTTTTTTGTTTTTGGATATTTTGAAGAATATACCAAGAGCTATTTTTACACAAAGAATCCGTACACCTTTCCGCGCAAATAAAAAAAGATACCGGTATTTGACTTTATCTTACCCCACCCGCCCTGTTTTAGCCTAATTATGACAAAAATATCAATATTTACAAGAAAGATCTAAAATTTTCTGGTAGATGTTTACATTTAGAACATCAAAATACTTCATTTGACATTCCCAATCACAAAAAGTGGAATATTTCGCTGTAAAAATTTGATGAAAATTGTAGCATGGGCATTTGGTGCAACAGAATAAACACAAAATCTGTAAGTCACGTGACCGCTCTCCAAACTTACCTTATATCTTGTCAAGCAAAAATTAACGATTCGGCGCTGGCAAAAAAAATCGATGATTATTCTCCAAAAAACAAGCACCGGTTTTACGTCGTAAGCAATTTAGGCAAACGAAACATCTTTTAGCCATTTTCTTCTTTTCTTGAAAGATTTTCTGAACCTATTTCACGGTGTATAATCATGTGACTCAGAATTTCCGATAATCTTCAATATCTTTTTTAATACATGACCAATTTGAATTCGGTTTGAATCAGAGAAGGTGGACAGACGTCACGCATTAGATGGACATGTTGGATTTTTGAAAATCAACTGATAACAAAGTTATTGAAGATAAAACTGGACAGTATTTACAAAAATATCGAAGATTTTCTGAAAATATTGTATCACGTGATTACCCCCCCCCCCCCTGTGTATTTATAATAGGGTCTTCAGATGTAGTTACTTTACTTTACTTTTAAGTAGTCACTGGTTGCGAAAGCAATGAGCTGGCGAGAATTATGCAAGAAATAATAATTGTGACCCGTCGCGCTAAAAGGGACCTTATCCGAACTTCAAAAATAAAAAAATTGGCAAATTTGTCAGACTCCAATATCTACCAATAGATGTTGCCACCTGTCGATTACCATCTATCTCTGGTGGGCATTCTGGGTTAACTACTTTCAAGATGTCAGCGCCCATAAAATGCATACACGTGGTACTTCCTCATCACTTCCTGTCACGCGGCATATTTGCTTCATATGCTTGCATAGAGTAAAATGTATAATCTAATTTGAATTAATTATTTTATTAGATGAAATTGAGACGAAAATCAAACTTTATTTTGTTGCAAATGTATTTGTAGTTGCAATTTTCTGCTTGCTACTTTTTGGCGACAGGATTTTGGAGTTATGCGCACCGCGTAGTGATTTTTATCCAAAAATGGATAAAGTGATGCGTCAAATGAGTCAGTCCGAAAATAAAAAAAAATAGACTGGAAATATTGTAGACTGGCTGCTTAGTCAATGGTCATTGTTTGTTAAAGTGGCAGACAGTTTCATACCCAACACGCATCAAATTCCGTCAAATTATCTCGCGGGGAAACAAAAGTGTCGAACCTACAGCTTGCATAAGCTGTAGTTACGACACTTTGGTCTCCCTGCCACGATCTGTCATTTATTTCGAAAAATTATGAAGAAAGACTTAAATATGCAAATTGTTTATCTTAAATGTGGGTCAAACTTGTCGTGACTGACATATCAGGGTCAATGAAAATTTGCGTTTCGCTTTAAAAATTTATTTGGATAAATTCGCTATCTCAAGATTCAAGAAAATCTTTGTTTAATCGTTTGTTATGGGCCGATAACGCTAAATATTCCGAACCCGAGTTGCTAAGTCGGTAACGTCGGGGCTTTAACCAATCGCGTGTTCAGGGGTTCGAACCCCTGCTTGGTCAGTATACTTTTTGATACTTGTCTCCCACCAATGGATCTGAATTATCTAAATGAGGGGGCAGCTGCAGGCTCTGATTGGGAATTGTGATAGTTAGGTGCTCCAGCCCCCGCGATATGACTTTAGCAGCTGACAGTGATGTTAAATCTCATTCAATAAATTTGCAGAAAATGCGAAAAGTTCATTTCTGTCTTTTTTGTCTTTACCCATTACCACACAATGACTCTTTTTGACTCCCTACAAGACAATAACTTTGAAAAACATTGTGGAAAATGAAGAAATTGCTTGTAACAAGCAATTTCTTCATTTCCCACATTTTTTCTACCCAGAGGGATCAAAGAGTGCGAAATGTCATTCAATTCATATTGTCGTCTGCAGCATCTTTTCATTTTGACAAGTCTAAAGTTTTGTCGTTTGGTAATGGGTTAATACAAATGATATTGGTACACAAAGTATTCCATCCATCATTGGATACCAAATACTTCGTTTAACTTCAGGCATCATCCGTGGCAACGGAAATTAACGAGGGAATCCCTCGTCAATTTCAGCTGCAACGGATGACGCCTGAAAGTTGAAGAGGGTATACGTCGTCAATTTCCGTTGCCAAGGATGACTCCCGAAGTTGCACGAAGTGTTTGGTACCTTATGATAGATGGAATACTTTAAAATACTTTCCATTTTTTGTGGATATTCAATTTCAAGGAACGAATACATCCGCCCTCTGTCAGCATTCTCGTTCTTCTTTTCATTGACTAAGTAGCCTAGTCAGTCTAAGATTTCCAGTCTATATTTTTTTTCATTTTCGGACTGACTGTTTTGACGCACCACTTTATCTTATATTGGCTTAATCACTACGCAGTGCGCACAACTCTGAAATCCTGTCGCCAAAAAGTAGCAAGCAGAAACTTGTACTAAAAACTACATTTACTACAAAATAAAGTTTACTTTTCCTCTCAGTTTTATCGAGTAAGAAAATTAATTCAAATCTGATTATTCATTTTACTTGAAGCAAGCGTGTGAAGCAAATGTGCCGCGTGACAGTTCATGTGCGCTGACATCTTGAAAGTAGTTATCCCAGAATGTCAAAACCAGATAGATGATAATCGACTTAGGCGACACCTATTGGTAGATGTTGTTTTTCTTTTACTTCATCTATTTTTCATAAGATCAAAGTCGTGATGTTTCAATTGGCAAAAAATGAACTTGAGATACTTTTGTGGCGCAAGTAGTAAATTCCTGAGAGGCTTCCACCTAACAACCTTTTCCCAAACCACAAAAAAGACTCAATAAGACCAAATTGAAATCTTCGTAGTATTCAAAATGGATAATAACGGCAGGAATATGATTTGTGTACAATATTGCACAGAAAATACTGTGTGAAAGAAGTAGACGCAACCATGACCTTTTTGAGAAACGGTTGTATAACTTTTTTATTCGGTTTCAGATTCGAACCATAGTTTAATAATGACAAAGAAAATGAAAAAAAAAAAAAAATAGAATATAGAGGGATAAAAAATAAACGGTTTCTATTTTAAATAAAACGGTAGTATCGAGTAGATAATACATAATAAATGTCAAGGCCAAAAAATAAATATCAAGCATAACGTCACTTTTCAACAAAAACCTCGTAACTGCAGCTTAAAACAAGCTGCGGTTATACCCCCCTCACACATAGCTCGCGACCTTACTGCGACCTGAAAACTAGTAAAATAGCATTTTTTCTTTCGAAAATCGTTTGGTTTTCTTTCTGATTTCCAAATTTCTCTCGCCGACGGTCCGGGGCTCCGCAGTCCTGTGTTCTGTACTTTTTTTCTACGTCCTCAATACGACACTTCTACGTCCATGACGTTTTCACTGCGACTGTATTGCGTCCCTGCAGCGACCCCACGGCGATCATCGGCGATCCAGCTGCGACTGTGGTACGACCTCTACCTTCTTACGGCGACTCTACGGCGACTATTGCGTTTGTCCGCCGACTGTTCTGCGACTGCAAGACAACCCTACTACGTCCTTGCTACGTATATGAAAATAATATTTTTTTCCAGTGAATTTCATTCTGAGTCTGACCCTCAACGAATACGTATATTTAATTAGTTTTAAGTTAAACCATCCACATAATTCCAAAGATGAGAGGCGGACGAGGCAAACGAGGAGGGGCCTCTAAGGTGCTACCCAGTCGCCGATTCAGATAAAAGATATCAATGAAGTTGGCCTATTTATCAAAAGGCAAAATTTATACTGATCCAAATTCAAAGACTTTTGCAGACGTCATTTCCGGTTGAATGAATTATTACATTTTTGTCTTTCTTGATAGAAAACATAGTGTGAAATGAACAATTTTCTTGTAATTTCATCGGCGACTCTTTCTTGGTAGAAAACATAGTGTGAAATGAGTAATTTTCTTTTAATTTCATCGGCGACTCTACGGCGTCCTTAGTGTGAGTGTACAACGTCTATTGCGTTCTAATTACGTCCTTACTACGATGCTGCTACGACTATGGCGACTCCACTGAGATCCCACGACGATCTAACCAGGACGCAGTAAGAACGCAGAGGTTCTGCGACTGTTTAGTGCATGTTCAAAATAGTCGCCGACGGTCTGCGACCTTGTGCGTCCTTGGGGTCCTTACTACGACCTCCCTGCTGCGTCCATGGCGACTGTGCTGCGTCCTGTGTCATAGCAAGGTCGCAGTAAGGACGCAGTAAGGTCGCGAGGTATGTGTGAGGGGGGTATAACGTGGTCATCGTTGAAAAACAGCGATAAACGTAGTAAATTCTGAAAATATACATGTATTACTTAAGATTTTTAGATTAGTGGTTTTCCGTCCTTGAATAAACTTTCAACGAACTTTCAACGAGGAAAGGGCCAAACAATTCTGACTATGATGATGAGTATCAGAAATAATACTAGCCAAAGATTTTGGAATTGCCAATGCCATAATACCTTAGGGAAGGAGTTCCTGTTTACTTTCCTACTTACGTCTTGTCTGGATGCGTTCGCATGAATGGGATCTGGGTGGGTATCTGTTGGCCCTTTGGCCCCACGAATTTTTCAGCCAAAGCCGTTCATACTACAAGCCTTGACCCATCTGGTGCACTTTTCAATGTCTTTTTCTAGATGAGCTGGTAAGGAACCTCAAGGGAAAAAAACGTTTGCCATTTCTGGTCTTTCATCGTATCTCGAATCGCTGTTGCGTGTTGCATATGTGCATGTTTTGTGGTTTTGCTTCCTGATTGTATTATCTATGATCCATTAAAATCTCGCTAGGAAATAAGAATTTTTCACTAACGCCGTTGCGTTTCCTGGTTGGAAATTTTGTACGATTCAACATGGCGGTATAGACTGGTACCCGCGGACGGAATATCCCGAAATCTATTTTTAGCACAGTGTACATGGAAAAACTGTTCACCATTAGATTGTCAAAAGTTCTGTATTTTTAGTTCCGATTTAGTGTGACTTTGGACTCAGGAGTGACATTTGGCGATTTTTGTTGCTTATCAAGTGCGTTTACAATTAAGATAAGTAGGAAAGGGAAAGAAATTGCATTTTCTATCCTTTACTTACTTAAAGTGACATTTCACATTTATTTCATTTTTTAAAAGTATGCCTTGATGCAAAAACTGCTTATTCTGATGCATAGAAATGCTATCAGTTTTTTTAAGTTGTTATTTATAAGCGAAAATTACGCCTTTAAAGTTGAGATAGAAATGACCAATTCTATATAAATCTGAACTGTTGTCCACAACAATTTGTTTGATTTTAGCAGAAAAATATTATATTTCTCGTAAACGATTCAATATTTTGACTTGAAATTTCCAGACTTTTCATAAGAAAAGGTGCTCTTTCAGATAGAATAAAAGTAAAATTTATGTAAAAGTAATTTTGAAATGTCACTTTAACTTCAATGGCTATATTTTTTTCGAAATTATTTCATTTAAGCTTTTTGATATCCATTTGTGAGGACGGGGGCCATACTTTAATTTGGGACTTAAGCAGATATTCGACTCATCCGATGTCGATATAGCGATTGCCATCTGTATAGTACGTTTGTTACTTTATCCTTGTGGTTCTAACAAATGTCAAGGAAACGATCTTATTGCTATTGTTTCTTATGGAAACTATGTGGATATTTTTTAGACTTCTATACTCTGCGATACAAAAAAAATAAAGAGTTTCAAATGTTGTCCTCTTCTTTTTCGTAATAGCACATGTCTGTCATCGAAACAAGATGGTGTTTTAATGCCATTGAAAAGGTCAACTTTGTATGAAATCATTTCTTGGACACTTTTATTATATATTTTCCTGTTAGAAGATGATAGTCTTATTCTTCCATTTCATTTTTTCCCTTTTTTTTCATTTTCACTTTTTTTTTTTTTTTTTTTTTTTTTTTTGAGAAACGTCCCTTTGTTAGAAATAGCATTATGGACTAAAAACATTGAAATGATCGATATTTTCATTCTTGGCAAGTGTCAACCTCGCAACGTAAACTTTGTTCCTTACTTAGGGAGCTAAGTGGAGGTAGAACCCTTGGCTCGCGAATCGACAAAATATTAATGTGGTCCAATTTGAAACCTGCTGCAGACGACAAAATCGATTTGATAAAGATGGGTTTTGTGAATGATATCGAGATAAAAGGAGAACATGAAGAACTAGCAGTTTCTTCTTTTGTCCCAATGTTTTCTCAATCTTTTTCGAACAGGGACGTCAAAACCAGGTCTTGTTGTGGAAAGTGTTAGATCTAACTCTTTCCCGGTCAAGACAAGCCGTCTCTGTTAGTAAAATACATATGATTAATAAATTAAGCAAAAGAAAAGAACATGTTGGTAATCTCCAATTTCTCCTTTTGCTTCATTGTTTTGCCTTCTGCAACTCTTTTTCATTGGGACTTGCCTAAATTATAATCCTTTACACAAGTTGTGGGTCTTTGTTATGTCTTAGAGATGAACAATAGAAGAAACGTATCAAAAGGAGATGCAAAAAAACTGCTCCTTTGCGAACCTCTACAGTTACATTTATTATATGCGGTAGGCTTAAAAATGCATCTAGTTTCAAATTACCCTTTTCCCTATTAATCCCTAGTTGGACCTACCGTAACAGAGACACATAAGTTTAATAAAAGACAATAAAGAAAATACCGTGGGACAACCAGCATTTTATCCTGTCCCACATTTTTTCTATTCTATTGCATACGATGTTTTGCTAAGAATACAAATACGGTCTACGATTCTTTTGAAATTTGATTGTTCTAAAAACCTTACTTGATTCGGCAAGGGTTAAATAAGTGATAAATGTAAAATGCTAAAAGCGATGGCATTCAATTAAAATAAGTTGCGTTACAATACACTTCGCAAAGCATTGGAAGAAAAGATGAAAATATTGATTATCAGCATTTTCTCCTTTACTCAAAATCTTTTCCTTGCTATGATATACTCATTTTCCCATCTTAGATTTTTGTGGTTATCTGCACTTTCTTTGGAATTGGACCATCCGAGGAATTTGTCCTTTGGGAAATGGTTCAAATGCGTCAAATTACAAATACATAAATGATAGATGTAAAATGCTACTACCGTTGGCATGCAAGCAATGTAATTGGCTGCAGTGTACTTTGTGTTTCTGCACTGAAGTTGAATCAGCTATTTGGTTAGATCAAGTGTTATCACGCGATGCAATTTTAACCCGTCATGTTTACAAATTGTTTTTAACCTTTTCCCAAACAGCAAAATTTTAGGGTGCTCCAATATGAAAGCTGAGCTCCAAACGACAAAATGGATGTTGATAAAATATGCATTTGTGTTAAATATAGCCCAGAAAACATTGAAACAAATGGGGAAAAAATGTTGATCGCCAGCATTTTCTTCTTTTGCCTAGATGCCCCCCCCCCCTTAAACTATTTTCATTATGGAAGACAAAAGCAGGTCATAAACAAACGAAATGTACACTTTTTAAGCTTTATATGACCTGATTAAATGATTACGACAAACTATTGAAGCAACGACTCATTTTTTCGCAATTTGATACCAAATTCATGAAGCGATGTCGAAAGTAGGTCAAAACAGTAGGACATGCGACTTTCTTGAATGACGTCACAACATACATGATGACGTCATATTGAAATTTAAGTACGAATCTCGTTTGAATCTTGGTCCGCGCTGTGTACGCATGCGTGACAGTTAAAAAATAAATTCAACCG
This sequence comes from Fragum sueziense, assembly GCA_963680895.1. Classification (NCBI taxonomy): domain Eukaryota; kingdom Metazoa; phylum Mollusca; class Bivalvia; order Cardiida; family Cardiidae; genus Fragum; species Fragum sueziense. Next base: position 16,047,544 of record OY804594.1, read on the forward strand.
CATCTGTGACGGAGTTGAATTTGGGTTTGGATTCTCCCTAAATTCGACTGTCTCTCTTATAATTTCGACTCAATCTCTGTCTGGATCGCATATTATTAACCATTCCGAGGTGCCCAGCACAAAAGTTTTGCATATTTTTTTCAAAAAATTTCATTTTTTGCAATTAGACCATCTGTTACCCTCCAGCTTTAAAAATGCATTGTAAACTCCTTTATCTATGTTTTATGTCAAATATTTCATGAACAAGATGAAAAAGGAAGGGGGAAATATCAACATACACTTTTCTTAACCTTTTCCCAAACGAGTGGTCCAAATTGAAAAGAGTCGCGGACTACAACATTAATGGATTGAGGCAAAAGAAGAAAATGCTGATTTTTCAAAGAATTTTTATTTGGGTACTTTAAAACCAGGTCTTTGGAAAGTGATAGAGGGGATCATGGTAAAATATTTGGCGTTCGATAGATGAGACGGTGGTCCGATTAAAAAAAGGTGTGAGGTGCCCCGCATCATATTTTGTTAAAAACTGAATCATAGACTTTTTATATATTTGACTGTCACTCACAGCAAAATTATGGAACGTCAAGGTGACATATTATAGGCATTTTTTTTCAGTTTCTTGCTCTTTTTGTATTGTTAAAAATGTGATAGATCTTTTAAAAATCAGCTAATAAAATGTCATTGATGACCAATCAACATTTTGATTGGTCGTCAATGAATTTTTTATCAGTTGATTTTTTCTACGGCTCGTACATTTTCAAATGTTTTACTCCTTTGTGCTTTTAGGCAACAGAGATGCATATAAAGACTCGCAAGGAAATTTGTCGATGTAGACCCACATCAATTCATATCCGCATGGTTCGTCACTGTTTATGGAAAGGTCTCTGTCCCAAAGCTTGCTTCATCGTTTTGTCTTTGAGATTATTTTGTACATAGCGACATTCCTCCATAAGTATGGCCATCGATCGGAACCTGTTTTCTCTAGTTGAATTCGTTTAAGGAATCGTACAAAATTTCCGGTGGGTTCGTCACACTATGTAACTGTTTTGGAAAATATTTCTGCATCTCAACCCATATCCAGAGGTTTCGTTAAAAAGTGTCACTGTTTTGGGAAAGGTTTCTGCATTGTCATGTTATTTTGTATCGAATTAGATTTATTTTAAATTGTTTCGTTCATATCGACCGTCCTCTAAAAGAATGAGCACCGATCGGACACTGCACCAGTTCCAAAACAGCAAAAATTGACTGTTCATTTGTAACCTGCTATAAAAGACACAATGGATTTTGATAAAGACGTGATTTGTGTATAATATAGAAGAGAAAATACTGAGGCAAAAGTGGCAAATGCTGGTTATCAGCATTTTCTTCTTTTGCGTCGATGCGTTCCTTAACGTAATGTAGAGATATTGCTGTTTTGTTTTGTCTAAATGTTTTTAAGCCGAAGCTTGTTCTTGTTTCGGAAAGGTTTAACATGAAATAATTTGATACAGTTATTAAAGTATTTTAAACATTTAGATGAGATATTTGCCATAGAATTATATTATGAAATTTATCATGGAAATGGGCCCCATACATAGCAGATGTGTGCTTTAGCTATCTATTCAAAGAACAAAGGTGTAGTGCGTTTAAAGGGGGAATGGCACTTAAAATCATGCAAATTTTCCGAGAACTTCATACCAAATAAATATGTATCATGAAAATATGGCCTTTAAATTGCATCTATGCCAAATCTTAGCTTTCTATCTTGTGTTTTGGCTAGGATGTCGACGGATTTAAAACCCCATATCGTCGTTGTAAATGCAAAACCTCGTATCTCGTTTTTGGAAAATTTCAAAAGGCAGGCAAAAAAGTGTAATAACTTTTCCCAAACTGAAATGTTTTACCTGAAATTTGGACATATTGTTCAGAAATGATTTGTCATCAGTACTGATCAGTAAAATATCTCAAAACTTGCAAGAATTGTCTGTAACTGGGCACACAAGTTTGTACTTTGAAAATCGCAAGAATCGACATACGAGGTTTTGCATTTACACCGACGATATGTTCCATTATTGTAAATATTATCCCCGGGACAAAAAATCATGGGGTTTTAAATCCGTCAACATCTAAGCCAATACACAAGATAGACAGCTAAGATTTGGCATATATGCAATTTAAAGACCATATTTTAATAATATACGAGGGTTGTCCCAGTAAATCGTGGACTGGGCTTACTGTATGAAAAACAATTATTGCACACGCTTCCAATTTTCAGGTATATAAAAGACACATATCCTGAGTATACATGCAAAGTGTCACAAAAATATGCCTAAGTATAGGGTCTTTTTGCAAACTTCAAATCAATAAGGTACGCAGACCCGGCGCACGCTGACGACGTCATCTATTTCAACCCCTATTGTTTTGTACATAATGATACTTTCTTTCGAAGTATTTTCCCTTATGTACGATACACATACGGCGTCATTTTACCCCCTTTTAAAACATATCGCTACACTTTCCAATTTCTAATGAAAGAGTAAACAATTTAATCGCATACATCAACTTTTTCCGGTCCTGAAATAATTTTCCCCTAAGATGTGATTTTAACTAAGTAAGAACGCAAAGCGCAATGGACGAGGTCCCATGAATATGACGGATGTACAACTCCCTTTGCTGATCATAAGCTTTGGCATGGCTCCTATAAACACTTCTATTTCCATCTGTACATTACAGTATCTTGTATGAATCATTTCATGTTATGCCCGTTATGAAAATCGAGCTGGACTGCCATTCTGCTTGCTTGGTCTTTTCTCTAACGTCGCCATTTTAACTTGGTTGTGATTTCATCGACAAATATACAAATATGCGTTATTTTACAACAAACAATATTTGACGCTTGAAATTTGCTGTGATGATGTCAAAACGATGTCCCTACATACAGATGTCGCGCTTAGGCGCTAAACACTAATACAGCTGAAAAAAATATTATTTTATTGATCACCCAAATGCTAATTCCAATGCGTCCATTTGGCTTGCGCCAGGTACGCATACATTGGTATAATCGATGATGCACAATTCAAAAGAGGTATATTGAAATACATCGAAAATACATTTATCTTACTTAAGATAAATGTGGGAAGGCATTTGAATATTATTTAGACGATCGAACTTCAAATAAAAATACTATGAACAAAGTCCACGAATTACTGGGACAACCCTCGTATATTTATTTTTTTGTACGAAGTTCTCGGAAAATTTGCAAGATGTTAAGTGTTATTCCCCCTTTAACCCATTCCCACGTAAGACGCTTTTTGACTCCCAGCAAGATAACAGCTTTGGAAATCAACGTGAAAAATGAAGAAATTGCTTGTCACAAGCAATTTCTTCATTTTCCACAATGTTTTCTACCCAGAAATACCAAAAGTATCAAAACTTAATTCGCTCGAAATTGTCGCCTGCAACATCTTTGAATTTGGATCAGTCAATATATATACGTTTGGTAAAGGGTCATACGCCATTATAGTAACAGACGTCAAAACAATTAAGCATAGAAATAAAAAAAGATTGGTACAATAAGTAAAAGAAATGTGAGTGGAAGATGATGAAATAATAAAAATGCAAATGCTTGTTTTCTCTTTACTATTTTCTTTGGCGTCCCTTGTAAAAACAGTTCCAGATAATCATTCAGGGCAATGTATCTTTTTCTCTCTACGTTGCAACGTAGACATGGTGTTCTTATTTAAAGTCATAATAGCTGTCACGATTGAAGTTTTTCTGTTACCGAGTTCTTATTATCTGATGATATGAACAAAGCCTATTCCAACTGCATAAAACCAATAAAAACAGTGGAAGAATGGTACATTGGTACATTTTCCCTATCTTGCAATGTATGTCAGTATGTCATGTTTACAATGTCAAGGGCAAGTCGGAATTATCCGAGTCCTGAGCGGTTATAAGCGAGCGTCTGCGGAATCTAGATTCTTAAACCGAGTGGAATGACGTCAGAGAATAAACAGTAAAAAATTAAAAATGTAAGATGTCTCTTTAAAAAGTACCTTTTGGGAAGTGTGTAGCAACCCTAAACAGTCTGCGAGGAAAGCACAGACTGATCAGTTGATACTCTGGATTTACATGTTTTTCCTATCACACTATATATACTGAACAAAAGTGAAAACGCTACACTGCAAGATTTCTTATTTCTGGAAAAGTATCGAACTAATAGCATGAAATATATTTTGATGTTATTTCCCAGACTTTCAGCAAACGTTTTGTCGAAATTTCATTGCCTTGTGTGCTTTAATGTCGGAGTTACAGCCCTTAATGCGTTTAGAGCTAATTTCATGGAATATCGCATATGCGCATGTGCAGAAAACGCTTTATAATTCTTTCGGAAAGGGTCATATCTGGGTTGCCGAAAAAACACCTAAAATCTCACTTATCTGTTGTAGCAAGCTCTAAAATCAAGGTCTAATTTGGCAATTTTGCGAATTACCTCCCTTTGACATAAACAAATAGGGAATTTGAAATGTTTGGTATTCACAAATTTTTCACGGTTTCCGATTAGGTTTTTTAGCAACATCATGCAGGCCTTACAGGGGATTTTTTAACCCTTTCTTCAACTAGGATTGTTCCCAGATGTCCATGCAATAGTGATTTCAATTTCCTATGGAGATTACATAGTAAAACTTTCAAGCTTTGGGACATAATGAAATATTCTGCTTTTCAAACATCATTTTCTAAACTCTGAAACAATGTTATGCAAGCGTCTTTACATTTTCTGACTTGTTACTTGTCAGACTACCATTCAGTATAGTTCGGCATGGTTTGCATTCTTCTGCTTTGATTTCTGAAGGTTTAAATTGTGTAAAATTTCCGTTCAAATTGTACACCTGAAAAAACGGACCCCTGTTACATTAAAATGGTCCGTTTTTCATCCACCTAATTAAGATCCACTAAACGTTTAGTGCTTGGTATAACCAAGTTAATGAACAATGCGAAACACTTTCATTTGATTTTTTTACTTGTTGTATTTAGAAGAAATATGGCAAGCAAAGTAGGTGTAGCGTTTTCACTTTTGTTCAGTATATTATTATCTAAATACGGATATCGTTGGTGCTTGCTAAATGTGACCTGTCTCTCGAAATATGGTCTTCTGTTGACTTCATAGAAGTATGCTTTTAGCATGACGTGTCAAGCAGAATCTGACCCTTTCCCAATTAAAACCCTGTTTTGATGTCATCATTAGAAGGGATTGAGAACACATTGAGGCAATAGGAGGAAATCTTGATAACAAGCAATTCCCCCAGTTGCTTAGATATTTTCTCAGTTTTATTTAATTCAACAAATCCTATCTTAACGTGCATACGAGGGTTGTCCGGAAAGTTCGTGGACACAGAGCAATACATAAAAATGAGAAAAGAAAAATATATCACACAAACATGATTTCATTAATCAATATCCTAGAAACAATATTTGAAAATTTGAATGAATTCCCTCCATTTTTGACAGAATTACATAGATTTTTGTGAAGACGGTTGAGGCACCCCGGAGCACGGAATGACGTTACGTCGTTCCAGCGACGAAAAAGTGACTTTGCCTCAAAGACTTGTGTTGCTCTATTTTCTTCGAAGAGCAGTCTAGGCACCCATCGTGCACACATTTTTATGTTCAAATGTTCCGTGAGGATTTTGTTAACAATTGTTTTTGACAGTTCACATTTTTGTCCGATATTTCATATCGTATTTTGCCTATCGTCATTCACGACGTCACTCGCCAAATTAACATCTTTATCCGTTATAACACTCGGTCTTCCCGACCTCAAATGTATAGTTGTTTTCTCTGAAAGGTTTGTACATTTTGCAAACACAAATACATGAAACACATGAGCTCATCGTAGAAGAATTAACTAATCCCCTAGTCTCTGTAGGCATTTTCCTAGTTCCGCGCAAAATTTCACACGAACGCGCTGCTCCATCCAAACGTCCCACGTCGTCATTTTTGACAGATTTTTTTCCATATCAGACTTCTTTAAATTATCATCAAATGTTAATTTCTAAAGTGATAACTTTGAAATCAAAATAATATTGAGTCGGAATGTGACGTAAGATTTTCATACATTTATCATTATGTTTCCCGCCAATTTCATGCGTTAAGTCATATTTTAAAACACAGATATGGGTAACCAAAAAGCTCAAATTTTGACGTGCTCCGGGTACCCCTATGTAGAGTTGTTAAAGGTCCTATCGCAAAATAATTGCATATAAAATATGTTTCTTTTTGACGTAAAAGTACTTGATAGTTGTTGAGCTTGCATGTGATATAGATATTTTCACGAAGAAAGTATTGTTAAGCAAAATAAATTATGTGTCCACGAACTTTCAGGACAACCCTCGTAGTTTGTCTGTTTAAAACATTCAAAATAGAATATCAAACTTATTGCCGTTTCGGAAAGAGTGAGGCATGACTATTAAAATAACTTAAGTTGGTTAACCCTTTCCCATACAAGACCTGCTTTGGACTTCCTTTTTGCAAAAACACATGAAACATTGAGACAAAAGAAAGGAATGTTAATTGTTAGCAGTCTCTCCTATTACCTAAATATTTTCTATGTCATATCGTAAATAATTCACATTTCCAATGTCATTGGTTATGCAGTCTTCAAACGATTTTAATTGAGAAGAGTTTTATTTTTTGTCATTTAGGGAAAGAGTTGAACATTTATTCGTAACCAGGCACGTGCAGAAATCCCGTGAAAATCGGAATGTTTCAAATTTTTTACCCGTCGCGCTAAAGAGGAACCTTCTGCAAAGTATAAAAGTTTAGACAATATCCACCCTGTGCGGACTGCGCATACTGACAAGATTCGAGACTCATAACTCGTAGGTAATTTTCTTGGCCTCGAATAATTTCTTTTACTATGTGTTCATTTTCTAAATGCAACATCCAGTTTACGTCTTCTTAGTGAGTCGTTTCTCGAAATTGCGTTTTATGAACTTCCCGTAAATTCCCTTTTAGCGTGACGTGTCACTTTTATTAGATACCTTTGTATCACATGATCGCCCGACTATAAACGAATATTTACGGCTTTTGCAGGTACCCGAAATATATAATATATCAATCTATATATAGACACAATTGTAAACATTCAACAAACTTTTGAGCGCCGGTGGAAAGTTAGAATGTCAATATACATGCGCTTATTGTGGGTAAACAGCGCATGGTTACTCGCTTGAAATACGGTCTTTCTGCATCTTTATGCACATACTTTAATACTGTAAACCCTTTTTTGGCAAATTGGCAGGTTTGTGACAGTTATTATGACTTTAAACATTTATTTGGCTGTCTATAATCACTGGGGGTGAACTCGGACAAAGCGAGGAACATTTTTCATGAACACAAGGTACAGATACTTCATTGCACATTCCGATTTTTGTAAACAATACACGTGGCATTTTGTTTTACTTCTCTTTCCGTCTTTTTTTACAGGATGCACTCAAATGGAAGTTACTAAGGTATGTAGATATGATTTATGATACGCACGAAAATATCAGTTTTATCGATCACTATTTTCAAATGGTATAAACGATTGCAAGTGCACAAAACGCATATTGAGATCATGTGGGTTGATCTTAATCGCCCGAACGAAATGGTACGATATCACTGTTTATGTTTATCTATTTGCATTGCAAGTAAACAAAAAAGACATATAAATGTACAAATAAAGGCTGTAAAAGGCAGTTTTCGGTGTCATGTCATTGAAAATCATTGTGCGGTTTCTTCGTGACAACGTTACAGCATGTTTGCGATGTTATCTTTTCCAGCTATGGTGTTTTAGAAGAACATGTTTGATGAATTAATCGATTGCACTGGACTTAACGGCACATTTAAACATTTATTCGGTAATACCGCACTGATTTGAGCATCTAACCATAGATTTCCGGCATCAAATTCGAGCAACAGGTACTTGTTTCAATATATATCAATATGTACTGCCTAACTCCCCTTTCAGATATATTACTGACAGGTGATGACAATAAGATGACATCATCATCATCATCATCATTTTTATCGTTACCTTGGAGTTTCACCGGTAAGATTTTCGTTATGCCTTCTTAAATTTGGTACAGGTGGAGAATAAGCTATTAAATGATAACAAGATGGATCTTGATCAGACAGTGCACATGCAAAGTCTGATCTGGATCCATGTTGGTCGCAAAAGCCAAAATGAACGTTTCCAGATCTATACTGTAATGTTTGTCATTACCATTATCACCATTTATTCTAAGGAGGATCCACTGTTTCACACAACCCAGGCCCGTACGAACAGGGGGACTCTGGAGCCAACCCCCCCCCCCCTCATAGTTGGCAAAAATGCCGAATTTTCATCATTTCACATTTAAAACTTATGGCATTTCTAATTTAGCCCCCCCCCCCCCAATACTAGACACTGGCCCAAACAGGGCCCACATGGAATTGCTTTCTACGGGCATGCATTTTAAAGTATACTGAGGGGAAATGTTAACTGTGTGCATTTCCTTTTTAATTAACACCTTGACTGCATACGGTACATGAATAAAATTTTACAAATGCACATTTAATCTTTTACTTTCAATAATTGTCAATGTATAACTATACTTGTTATTACCGTAACAATTCCTGAAAGTGGATAAGGATAAGATTCACGTTTACAAGACATTTTCGAGTGTGAACACCGTTGGTATTAATACATGCTATGCAATTGTCCTTAGATTACAATAGATGTTGTCTAACCCACTGAAGGTAATGTTGTCAATAACATCGTAGCAAGACTATGGGTATCGAAAGACATCTGAAACGGATGGTCTAATCCGTTAATCAGCATCTACTGCTGATAGAACTCAACTCAGGAAGCAATCTATCTGTAACGTTTGCCTTTTTCTGTCGATTTCACAGGTAGTCGTTCCGATAATGGTTGTCTTGTTGGAATGACGTCACGTGTAGACGTTGGATGTGTTGGAATCGTCTCAAAATTGTAGCATGGCAAGTAAATCGAAAACAGTCTAATTAATGGGGTAATTCGACTGTTTTCGATTTACTTGCCATGCTTCAATATCTTGTATTAATTTCGGTACATTTATGAATAATCCTAAAATTGGCGACCATTTGCATTAGACAAGTGGCTACTTTCTTATGACGGGGAGTATATTTGTGCTACTATAATTAAATCCATTTGTTTCAATATTCTAGATTTCTTAAAGATAAAATGTTAAAAAAAGACGTCTCACTACATTTTTCCTGAAACAAAAGTTTACGTTCATGATCTGTTTTCATGACTTTATAACATCGCCGCCAAACAATACGACGTCGTTCCCACGTTTTGTGTAATTGACGTTGAAGTGCGTATAGCAAATATTGAATCAAAAGAAGAATAGATCTATACTGAAAATAATTTGGCTCCTTTTTTCTTAATATTTTTCTTCCACATTTTAACTTCTCAACATATAAAATCAATGTATTTTGACATCTAGAGCAGTCAGATAGACAAATTGCTGGACTGGTAGAAAAACGGACAGACGGGAAAACGAAGCACTATCTATATGGTGGTCATTACTGAAAGCCTTCTAATTGGGGGCTGCAATACCAGATAGGCCTATTGTTTTGGAAATGATTATTGTATACCATTAATTCGTCTTGGAAAAAGAATAAATTTTATCTACTATATTTAGACTTAGTGACGTTTTTTCGGACAAACACTAGTGCTTCGTCGGTGTAAATCTAAAACGTCACAAACTCAACTCTATTGAAGCTGTAGTTACGGGATTTTATAACAACACCTACGATTTATCCATATTTAACCGAAAACCCATTCTATTGTTAGGACAAAAGTCATTGCAATTCGAACAGCCATTGAAAATGGTCACGGTATCATAAATTAACCGTACAAGTCCCCTTCAAAAAACGTTAACTACGATTTTCATATCGCAAAAAAACTTCTACTCCAAGAATTGTAATACCAACTTCAGAATCAGTCAGAGAAATAAAAGAACAAAACTGACAATAGCCTCTAAGTGTCTCTCCGATTCGTCCATATTGTTTTGGGCGGATAAACACGTGCAAATCGTTGTGTACATGCTCAAACTAGTAAAACTTGTTTTTAAACGCGCATTCAAACATGAAGTATCTGTACCTTGTGTTCATGAAAAATGTTCCTCGCTTTGTCCGAGTTCACCACCAGTGATAATTGTATTGAATTTGAAACTATCAAAACAGTTTGTCATTTGTGTACTTTTAAAGTCTTCCGTCTTCGGTGCCGCCAATTTCCGGTAAAAACCGGAAAGTCCAAAACTTATCCTAAACCGACGGTTTGGTGATGCATCAATGGAGTGGCAGCATTTATTAAGGAATGTCTTAACCGGTGTACAATGACTAATTGAGAACAACGTGATCCTGGATAATTAGCACGTGTGGTCATTTAAGGCATTGTATGTTTTCACTGCCTCTCCCAAGACTTCCTCGAAGAAGTGTTTACTTATACGAGTAAATAACCATCCACAGGTATTTGACACAATATATCTATATTTGCTGTATATGGAAATTAGACAGTAATAAGAGACGTATTACTGTATAATTGCCATATACAGCAAATAAAGACATAATGTGCCAAATACCTGTGTAACCATTCCTTTGAATATCTTGCATGACCATGCACGGATGAGTCGAATTTTTTCGTAAGTCGAAGTGAAAATCTCGTCCTGTACTCATCAATGGATATCAAAATATACATTTTTAACCCTGCAGACGACAAAAAAGATGTTGGTGATGATGAGATGTATGTGTAATGCGACTAAGAAACTGTTGATGCAAAAGGAGAAAGTGCTGGTTATCAGCATTACATCTTGCTTTCCAAGGCTTCTACTAAGGTAAAGCTAAGGTTTCATTTCCATAAATGACATCTAATAATATTATATTAGTTACACTTTCCCCGCTTCATATCGGCCTGGTATTATAGTTGTTGTTGTTGTTGTTGCTGCTGCTGCTGCTGGTGGTGTTGTTGTTGTTGTTGTTGTTGTTGATGTTGTTGTTGTTGTTGTTGTTGTTGTTGTTGTTGTTGTCGTCGTCGTCGTCGTTGTTGTTGTTGTTGTTGTTGTTGTTGTTGTGTCAGGTCATTCACCGTCGTGCCTTTGTAGGTGTACACTTTGAAGTGGTCGTGGGAGAGGCAGTGAGACCCGTCTAAAACCATATATAGTCAAAGTTGCTAATCAAAAAATAGCACATTCTTTCCATTTTAGTCTTAGTTATACCGATATAGGACAGACATGCCCTAAAGTTGCCATTTTATAAATGTATCAGCGATCCGTTGGTATGTGCACCTTCGCTAGCCTGAGTTGAACCCGCCTTCGCTTAGCCTACACCCATATTTCCAAACAGACCAAAACGGCAATGTACAATGCATTTTGTCAAATTAGTAATGTTCGGTTTTATAAATTCTAATATTCCAATTTGATAAATATCTCTATGTAAGGTCTCATTCATATGTGCATTCTCAAACAAATAAACGTACATAATTAGATCAAAGCGCTATCAGCACTGTAAATTTGACATCACTGAATACTTGAACAGAACCAGCAGAATTGTATATGTTTACATTAAATTCTTCGGCATGGCCCCTTTTTCAATTTTAGTTCGTCATTAAATAAATTGCCATGGGCACGGGCACGGTGGGAGTTTTGCATAACGGGACGGATAACAACTCCGGCCAAATTAGACCCGCTTCGGGTAAGAAATTGTGCTTTTACTTTCTTATTTCTGCGTTCATTTCCACGCGGTTTGTTGCATGTACCCCGCTTTACTGACCTTTTTTCATAGATTCGGGATTTTTTCGAAAGCTCTTGTACTTTTTCTGAAAATCAATCCAAACCGAACAGAAAAAACGATCTGAATTTTTGCCGTTTTTCTGAATGGTTGGGATCAATTTTTTGAAAAAGTAAAATGACTCTGTATCCACAAATAAGTCATTAAGGCTTTCTTATGAAACTGTTAGTCATAGTGTTTCGCATTGATCGATCGTTCGACATTCAAAGCATTGAATTCATCGGTATAATATTGATGTATCCTGGTTACAGACCCCTGTCTGCAGTAATAATGCATCTAAAATCTGTTATGTTAACTGTATCCCAGATTTAATGGGGTCAGCCTGTTCAAGTATTGAAGAGATAATGTCTTCTCAATCCTTGCATATGCTGTAACAGTTTGTTTCCATCCTATGTTGTGGGTACTTGCAGCATGTACATTTCTTTCTTGTATGCAGTTTCCTGTATTAATTATTCACTCCTGTCTCTTGGGGTCAGTCTGTGCATGTATTTCTGAGGCAGCCGCTGTAAGAAATCCTTGTGCACACTGTGTTATTCTCTGCCTTAGCCCTGTGTTGTAGGTACTAGCATACACGAAATTAATCATATGCTGCAGACCTTGTTTGCAATCTTAGGTCCGCAAGCACAATAATACACATCGTGTAACCAGATCTTATACGATTGGTTCTATAACTTTTAGAAAGCCGTCAGGGCCATTTTAAGTCGTCTACGGTGACCAAAGACGTCGTGACCAGTTTTTCTGGTCGCGACCAATTTTTATGGTAGTACGGCCAACTTTCTTGGTCACGACGTTGGTCGCGACCAATAATCTTGGCCGCACGTGCCGTTCTAGTATAAATACGGCTCGGAATCTTGGTCACTAGCTCAGTCCAGCCGAGAGGGTTAGGGAACTAACGTTATATCATCATTTTATTTGCACCCTACCAAATATTGTTAAGAATAGAGAGAATTGTATCTAAAACATTGTGAAGAAAGAAGAAATTAAATACTGGTCATTGATATTGAAACTTAAACTGCTGTTTTTCGTCTTTTACAATACCAAGACTGAGCTCACTTTTGATCACAACCCTCCGGCGACAAATAACAGTGTACATCCAGTGAATCCAGCAGATTAGAGAGAGATAAGAGGCTTGAGAAAGAGAACCCCCCTGTCCCCTGGCACGTTACATAATTTTATGGTGGCAGCGGTGTGGGATTTAATATCCCCAGAGAAACGAACTTAAGATGTCTGAATTAGAAGAGGAGACAGAAGTTTTCTTTAGAAGCCCTAGAGGAGAAGGCAGTGATCTACACTGTGTAGAGGAAGCTAGCGGCTATGACAGACAGAGGGACTCAAGTCCAGAGTCAAACAGATTAGGATCAGCCGATAAGCAGATGATGAGTGACATGCAGACCAAGGTAGATTTCCTATTAGAAGCTGTAAAGAATCTCACTCAAATTATCCAAGTTATCCAGCAGCAAGCTAACAGCAATCTGAATTCTAGTAGTAGTCCAGTAGCTTTAACCAGCACCATCCAAGACAGTATTCCCGAGATAAGGCTGCACAGTACAGATCCTCAGGAAGTCGGGCCAAGCCGAAGTTGTGACCAGCCTGTCCAGGCAGCACATGACCAGACCAGCTCGCTTAACCAGAACCGGCAAACAGAGGGACAAGGAGGAGGTGATTTTGACCGTGTCACAATGGAGCGACACCATCGACTAGTCGACCAGCAAAACCAGCCATTATCTGGTGAAAACAGATTACCTTATTTCCATGGGGAAGCGGAGCGGAATAACAGACATAGAGTTCAGCAGAATAGATCAGCCAATAGTTCCAGCTATCATATCAAGATTCCTCCATTCCAAGGTAAAGAAGATTGGCAGACTTGGGTCAACCGATTCGAGGCTGTTGCATACCGACAAGGCTGGGATGATGAAAGAAAGCTAGATGAGCTTCTACCACTACTACAAGGATGCGCAGGAGACTTTGTTTTCACACAGTTAAGGCATCATGTTATCAATGAATACCGTCAGTTGATTTCAGAGTTAGATAGTCGTTTTAGAGTGGTTGAGACCCCCAGAACTTATGCAGCGAAATTTAGTCGCAGAGACCAGAAGCCAGGAGAGACAGCTGAAGAGTATGCGGCAGAGCTTAAGAGGCTGTATGACAAGGCCCATAGGAGAAGGGACCACAAAACCAGAGAAGAAGACCTGGTGCGCAGATTTTTGGACGGTTTACGAGATGATGATTTGCGGTGTGAGGTAGAATACAGGGCTCGAATTTCCACTCGCATGCTCGCATTTTGCTAGTGAAAATTAAAATTCGCTAGTGATTATTTTTGAAGCAAGATATTTTCAGCGAGTGGAAAAATGAACAGAAAAATAAGAGATATCGCCGTAATTGCACAAGATTAATATTTCAATAAATCTTAATTGTGTTTTTTAACCACCCATCGTAAGTATCATCATCGCTCGTCTTGTTCTATCTTTTACAGTTTGATATTGGTTTGTTTACGAAATGGATGTCGCTTTATGACAGAAAAATCGGGCGATATTTGTCAGAATTCTCAGTTCAGGGAGTGGAATTTAATTGTTATAACCCGGGTACTAAATGCCGGTAACGCCTCGCGTAAACATTATTGTGGTCACGTTTTGTATTATGCTATTTATCTGTTTATTTGGTCTGGATTTTCCTATCAATAATTTGTCATGAATATGTAAAAATAGAAATTATGTTAGTCAAATTACACTGAATTATCACAGGTCAATGAGGTCATCCAACATGAAACACCTTCCTGGTAGGTACCGGTATTCATATTCCGTATTTAATTGTTTGTTTTCAACGCTTCCGTTATACATAATTTACGTTGTAAACAGCTTATTTCAGCATCTGCAAAATGGATAAATTTGTTGTAAAAACCAAAACAACCAAACGGCATGCAGAAATCGAGTCTTCTGACGAGTAGCCTTCAACCAAAACATGTAATACATCCACAAACATGCCGACAAAAAAACGAAAGTGATGGTGGCAAGTGAGAAGACTAGAAAATAGATGCATATCTAGATCTCGATCTAAAATATGACAGCTCTAGGCGCCGATGTGGAGATCGCGTGTCGTATGCAAATGTTATGCACCGCCGTGAATGGCTTCAAGTGTAAGAACATTGAAACAGTTTTGTAAATTTTGTCATTCAGTTTTAGAAAATCAGAATTAAACTCCCAAAAAGTTCAAACCCCAATGCACTCGCCAGAAATTATTTTCCTTTTAGGGCCTATGACTGCAGGTTTTAATAGTTTATCAATATTGCTAAAGCCTTATATTCAGAAGTGCATTTAGATAAAACACTTTGCTAAACAAAACCTGTTTTTATTTTATGTCCCTAACAAATTGCAAGTGGATTCGCATTTTTGCTAGTGGTTTCAAAAGGCACTAGCAAAATTTTGCTAGTCCATTTTTTAACGAAATTCTAGCCCTGGAATATGTGAAAGACCCCACCAACATAGACGAAGCTGTGTATTATGTTGTTAGCTTGATACACACCAGAAGAAATCCAAAACAAGGGTACACTGACAAGAAATTCAAGAATGTAATCAGAAAAGCCCAAGAGAGTGATAGTAGTGATAGTGAAGATGAACAAGACTACGCTCGAAAGGTACAATCTGGGAGAAGAACGCACAAGGGTGCAACACAAGACAAAGTAAAAGTGGCTGTAGATCCAGATCAGCCACAAGATCGGACTAAAGATGACGGTGACATGCTTCAGCTCATCTTAGAACATTTGAAGAATATTGCACAGGCAAAGACTCCACGTAGACAAGGAAGAGAGTGCTTTAATTGTCATAAACCTGGCCATTTCATCAGAGATTGTCCTGAGCAGAAGCAGCGAAACAATGGTCAGGGAACCAGCAAAACTTCTAGCCAAACAGACGAGGCTTTAAACATCAATGGGCTGACCCAGAAGGCCGAGGTGAAGCCCCAGTAAATGAAGTAAATGGCCGATATGAGAATACAGCCAAAGTTGACCAAGGGCACATTATTCCTAGAAGTAAACCTAGCAGGGATGGTCTGTTAGTTAAAGGGACAATCCAAGATTCTGATATTACTTTTTCCATCCGCACAAGAGCAGCACAAACTTTAATATCAGAACGGGCATATAACAACATTCCCAAAGAAAGCAGACCTAGGCTTTTAGGTTTTGAAGAGTCAGGAAGCTTTGCCAATAATGAGAAGGGAAAAATACAGTGCCAGATTACTATCGGACCAGTGAAGTTACAGAGAGAGCTGTTAGTTGTAGATATAGAAGAAGATGGCATTCTTGGAATGGACATATTGCAGGATGAAGAGGGACCAGTAGACATCCTGTTTAGCAAATCTGTCATAGTTCTTAGAGGCCAAGAGATACCGCTTTTACAGAAGAGAACTGAAACCATAATAAGGAGAGTGCATGCGACAGATCCCAGAGCCATACCCCCTCTGAGTAGTGAAGAGCTACCTGATTACTGTCAGCAAAAAGAAGAAGTCAGAATCTGTGAGAGTGGAAACACCAGAGTACCTACAACATGCAACAAAATTGAGAGAAATGCTATTGTAGAAGATAGAGGCTACTGTCGGGGGTCAGAACAAGTGAAGAATTGCAATTTTCTGAGAAACAGACAAAGTAGACAGGAATTGACTGGTGTGACACCACCTGAAAGGAAAGAAATCAGATTACAAAAGGTACTTAAATCGGAAGAGAAAGCAGAGTGTACAAGAAATCAGGAGAAATTAAGTAATTTCACAAGAAAGTTAGGTCCAGAACTCTATAATGAAGAGCAGTACTGCACAAGCCATTCAGTACCCGAAGGTGGCAGGACACTAATGAGGAAACTGAGGGCCTATCTTTGCCAAACAGCTGATGATTGGGACTTGCACACTGGTTGTCTGGATGCTGAACGTAGACGATGCTAAGATGGTGTGTGATGTCACAACAATAGTAACGGAAGAACTGATGTTGACAAATTAGGCTACGTTTAAACGGACTTAGAGAATTATAGTGGATATGGTCGTTATACTTGAATTAAGTTTTTGGAGACATAGTAGAAGTTTTTGTTGATGCAATGATGTATGGTACACCAGAGAGGTAGTGAAGACACAGGAAGAGCCAGAGAGTACCTACACATGGTCAATGGAAGAAGTGAAGGGTCAGAAAGGGACCACTCAAGGAGATGAGATTGACCATGGTGAGGTTAGGGGCCAGGTGTCAGGGTGCCTATATAGAGTGAGTACAGCCTAGAGGGAGATTATAGTCTCTGTATGAGTTAGACAGATGCTGAAATTTAAAGAAAAGAATTTCAGAGAATCTAAATGTTATTTGCTGTCTATTGTTATGCTGTGTTTTGGTGGATTATGTCAGTATTGAAGGAGTACAGAAGAAGAGCCAGGGAATCTTTGAATGTGATGAGCCAATGTGATCAGGATCAGACAGTATTGGATTGTGTAGACTCGGATCAGCAGTTGAGAGAAAAGAGAACATGGTGATAGCTCATAGGTGCATACAGGGATGATTGTGGAGACATGGAGAGGGTCAAAGAGGTACCAAGGTAGGGTCATGGGGTAGTGGAGAGTCAAAGGTGACTGAGAGAAATGCTACAGAGGTGACCATGGTGAGGTACGGGACCAGATGTCTAAAGTCAGAGAGTGTATGCAGCCATGAGGTATTTTCAGATGTGACCAATGAATCGTCTGATCTGTGGGTGAAGATTTGAGGGATCCATAGGCCAGTTCAGTTGTTAGAAGATGCCAGAATAAGATGACCCAGCTATATACTATGCTGATTAGTTGTAACATTTGTGTGTTTGTTACTTTGACAAACAGCTTTGACGAAGAAGAATGCTGATCAATGTACATAAAATACCTATTTTTGGTTTTCGATTCGCTTGTCATGAAGTCAATGGCAGGTCCGTTTAAAACGGGTAGGATCTATTTTGCCAGTTTTGCCAAACTGGACAGTTCGTCTGTCATGAAGGGGTTGACAGACCCGTATTAAGCCTGTCCAGGAGCAGTTAGGTGCAATACGGGTAAAGAAGGATGATCCGTTTACCTAAACTACCATTTCATGGACGATGACATTCGTTGGAAGCGCGTATTACAAACTATAGACCAGCTTATGAATCGCGTGTGAATATGTGATTTATTTTTAGAAACAGTGCGAAATTTGAATCTAAGTGTTAAGTTAATTGTGAATCAGAGTGACATTTAAGGAATCAGTATTATCCAATGACTTTTAAGGTGTTATTGAGCTATGTTGATCTCAGAACAGTGACATTTTAAGATTTAAGTGTTAATTTGTTAATTAATTTAAAGTGTTTTATTCAGATAAGAATTACAGTTAATATTTAAAGATTTACTGCTGCCAAAATGCAAAGTGCAGTTATTGTGTGATTATCTTTAATCGTAATTATATTAAATCATATGTGAACTGAAATTGAAGTGTTGAATAGCTCCTGAGACTGTTCTCAGAATCTAGGGTAACAATTCAAATTCAGTTGTTCAATAATTTTGTCAATGCTTAGTGCACTTATCTATGTATATGTTGTTTATATGTTAATTGTTGCAATCAACCTAACGTTACCAGTATTAATCACATGTAATTATTTTGTTAACACATTACTATAGTTATTCATTTAAACTCTGTATTTATAGTAAGTTTGGCAATCGGAGTTTTGCCATATTAAGAGGGGGGTAATGATGTATCCTGGTTACAGACCCCTGTCTGCAGTAATAATGCATCTAAAATCTGTTATGTTAACTGTATCCCAGATTTAATGGGGTCAGCCTGTTCAAGTATTGAAGAGATAATGTCTTCTCAATCCTTGCATATGCTGTAACAGTTTGTTTCCATCCTATGTTGTGGGTACTTGCAGCATGTACATTTCTTTCTTGTATGCAGTTTCCTGTATTAATTATTCACTCCTGTCTCTTGGGGTCAGTCTGTGCATGTATTTCTGAGGCAGCCGCTGTAAGAAATCCTTGTGCACACTGTGTTATTCTCTGCCTTAGCCCTGTGTTGTAGGTACTAGCATACACGAAATTAATCATATGCTGCAGACCTTGTTTGCAATCTTAGGTCCGCAAGCACAAAAATACACATCGTGTAACCAGATCTTGTAGATTTATTAGGGCATCGTGGTCGTTTTAAGTCTTTCATTGTCGTTTTCTTGATCGGAATGCCGGAATCCATCATATTCGATGCTCAGCTGTGTCCGATTTTGATCGTTGATTTCTCGTTTATTTTGTTATTTGCAAGGCATGACAACTATTGCATTTCATTTCATGAACGTTTTACTTAACTTAGAAATCGCTGTCAATGTCCGACACTCGCTAATTGTTGCATTTCTCGTTAAAAAGTCGAACTAGTCTTGCTGCATATTCTCCATTTTTACCGGGTGTGTATTGGATTCGGTGACCCGTGAAAGATGCATATTGTGTAGAAGTTTGTTTATATCACGTGATCGTCAAGGTCAATTTTACTATAATCGTAGTAACCTAGTTGGGAGAGTTTTGACAGTTCATTTTACTGTGTATTTGATTGTTCTTTTAGGGTTATTTCTATAACTTAGAGAAATCTATCGGAGCCATTTTTAGTCGTCTACGGTGACCAACGACGTCGCGACCACTTTTTCTGGCCGTACGTCCAACTTTCTTGGTCGTGACGTTGGTCGCGACCAATAATCTTGGTCGCACGTGCCGTTATTGATACGGTCGGCACAATCCTTTCAGCCAATCAAAAACGTCGTCAGCGCACCCGCGCTCATTCGGTGGAGGTGAAAGCTTCGGTCTTTTTCGTTGAAGCATTACCAACTTTCAGCATTAATATCTCGACGACTACGCCTGATTATTAAAAATGCGTTGGTAGTTAGAAAGTTTAAATCACATTCTTTAAAGAAAGAGTTTTGTTTATGAATTTTAACAATGGATTTTTGAAATATTCTGCCTCAAAGTTGGTATCCCGTAACGATAAAGACCGAGGAAGTACCCTCGATGAAAAAATGAAAGTGAGGCTATGACGTCATGCCGACTGGTTCTATAGTATAAATACGGACCGGAATTTTGGTCACTAGCTCAGTCCAGTCCCGGAGGTTAAGGAACTAACGTCATATCGTCATTTTATTTGCACCCTACCAAATATTGTTAAGAATAGAGAGAATTGTATCTGAAACATTGTGAAGAAAGAAGAAATTAAATACTGGTCATTGATATTGAAATTTAAACTGCTGTTATTCGTCTTTTACCATACCCGGGCTGAGCTCACTTTTGGCCACAACCCTCCGGCGACAAAATAACAGTGTACATTCAGCGAATCCAGCAGATTAGAGAGAGATAAGAGGCTTGAGAAAGAGAACCCCACTGTCCCCTGGCACGTTACAATATCATGCCGGAAAATCACGTGACAAAACAACAACAACAACAACAATTGTACAAAATTGTCAATAGTGGTTTTAATACATGGCTGATTTAAAAGGGATTTGAAGCAGAGAAAGCGAACAACCGCCAATGCCTTATTGGATGTGAAAGATCTTTTAATCAACAGTTGATAAAAAGATATTGATAGCAAGTAGATAGTTTTTGCATGTTTGTCAATGTTTTTATAAGGCGTTGTTTGAAAGATCCACGACGTCCAGACAATCCTTGATGTTTTCTCTGCTTCCAACTTAATTCGAATAAGTCTCGTATTAAACCCATTACCACATATTGACAGTTTTTGGACTCCCAAAAAGATAATGACTTTGGAAAACGTTCTGGAAAACGAAGAAATTACATGAAGTAATTTCTTCATTTACCACAATGTTTTCTACCAAAATACCAAAAAAATGACCAATTTCATTCACTTGAAAATGTCGTCTGCAGCATCTTTGAATTTAGACCAGTCTAAAAAATGTCGTTTGGTGATAAGTTAACAGATTTGCTGAATTCTTTCTGTTGTTATAGTTGTTGTACTTGTAGGCCTATATGTGTACCGCTTGTTTTCGCAAGATGATAGGGAAAATGAGTAGTTGGTGGACTTTCGTTAAATTAATGAAGTTAGCTGTAGGAGGCTATGGTCAATTTAACACCAGATCGCTACAAAAATTTCACAGCCTGTTTAAGCATATGTGATCCGTCACACAAAAACAGAACATTTCAGAAGTCAAAAAAGTATCGACCCTAGTTAGCCGGCGCAAACTGCGCAGGCTGACTAGAGTCCAAACTTTTTTATTACTCTAAGTGGACTTTTTAATGTTTATCTTGTTTATCTTTCTAGATATTTATTTTCGAGATGCAATATCTTGTTTGTCTATGTTGTGTCCGATAACATGTAATATATACTTCAAATTTTGGGTCCGGAGTCTTCACGGATAACACATTTTCTCGTGATGGCCACATATAAGTTAACAACGTGCGAAAAAAGTTGCTCGTTTTCTATGACGTTATAGGCCTATAGCTAACGTCATAATAGTGCAGTGCACATATGGCATTGTGGCAGTCGTATTTGCAATTGAAATTAACTAGCCTTACGTTTGAATGATTATCAGAAGCATTGCTACTTTTGGAGTAAAATAACTATCTAAGGATTAGAGCATCTTCGAGTGTCATCCGTGACAACGTACATAAACGAGGGATACCTTCGTCAATTTTCGTTGCTATGGATGACAATCGAATATGCACGAAGTGGTTTGATGTTAAAGATGGCTTGTAATCCTTAAGTCTTTCCAAAGGGGAAAATTTTAGTCTGCTTAAATAAAAAGGAGTTGTACATGTAAATGACAATTCATTTGGTGTCAAAAGCAGATAATGGGTATACATGCTACAGAAAAGAAAACATCGATGGAAAAACTAAATTGATTTTAGATAATGTATATACATGCTACAACAAAGAAGATATCGAGAGAAAATGATAACTTATTTTTAGATAATGTATATAACATACAAGCTACAGCAGGGACAATATTGGTGGAAATTTAGAAGGGCTAAGCTTATTTATAATAGAGAGGTGTTAAAATTGACATCGTTGCATTTAAATATAGATAAATTCCCTCTCCAAAACTGTGCCAGTGACGCAAGTTGAATAGTTTAATCGGTACCTTATTGAGTTTAGATTGGAATGCCGGGCCAGATATAATTTATCACATTAAAGTTTGTAAACATTGGCCTGTTGGCCTTGCATTCGGTGTAATTGAGAAGACTGGGTGAATTTTGCCGGGATGATATATACATTTTAAAAAGATCGCTGCTTTTCAACAAACAAACAAAGCACGTAACTGTATCTTGTTTCGAGCTGCAGTTAAGAGGTTTTCTTCTTGAAAAGCCATCAATTAAGATAGTGTTGGATGCTGTTTTACGTCCAATGCTAAAGCTGAGGTATCAATGTCGATCCTAACAAATTCAATCTCCTAAATTCCGCGGCCAGATGCGACCAAATGACTTCTTACCATTTATAGTTCGGGTAGGAAGCCCTAACGATACAGATCCAGCTCGACCGCCACGAACACATCTCGCTTTACGTTAACCCATGCCGACCAAAATCGGTCTATATTCGATAGCCTGATCGGGCTATATGCTAGGTTTCCTCTGTCGGTAACATCAATTCGATTAAAATCAAAGCTTAGATTCCCCGATCACACCAACCAAATGATTTCTTCTCGACTTCTATTGAATCAAATCGGACCTCTACAAATGATTTGACAAATTGAACAGATATAGCAGAGGTCGAGTCCTACGAGTGTAAGTCGAGGCGATCGAGCTCAAGTCGGGTAAAAAAAAGTAACTGTCCGGTCACTAGATCCCCAGAAACGATTGATTTCGATCAGGTCAATCTACTCGATCGTACATGAATATTTTTGACAAGAAACAAAATTGCAGTAGAAAGCTCGGGCGAATATTTCCTTGCAACAGTAGGAGTAGGCCTATGAACGACATTTAAAATCTATTACAATCCATTTTGCCTTTTGGCAGCAACTAGCAACATTCATATTGAAAAAAAATCTAAAAGTGAATAATTGGGGAAATGTTTGAGAATCAGTAGACATGTTTACAAACATAAAAAATGACAACAAACCTAAAAACCTAAACAGGGTTTAGTCCTTATAGCCCTTTAATCTTTTTGGGTTGATAAAATTTGAAATTCCGACTGAAATGATAATTTATCAAATTCCATATTTGTAGACCTACATTGGACGCGCTTATATTGTCCTTGGGTTGACTTGATCCTTTCCCTAACAAGAGCTGGTTTTTGGCGTTTGGGAAAATATTGGGGCAAACAAAGAAAATGCTGTTAATCAATATTTTTTTTTCTTTTGTCTTGACCCTGTCCCAAACAAAACCTGGTTTTGGCGTTCCTAATAGAAAAGACTTGGGAAACAGCACTTTCTCCTTTTGTCTCAATATCTTCTACGTAATAACATACACAATTTCTACTTATGATACCTATTATTTTGTCTTTTTCAACTCATTTGGACCACCCTATTTTTTGTGGGAAAGGGTTAACTTTATATTCACCGCCATAAAAATTAGTCACTTTTAAAGTATCCCCACTTTCACATTTAGTGTATCTTCCACGTCTTCTCCTCGAATTTCGATGGTTAAATGCTGTTAAACATATTGAGTTGAATTTTCAGCACAAAACACAATTTTCAGGTTCAAGGCCCATTTTTGTTCAATGACAGCGGCCATGTTCTGCACAGATAGACTTTATGGATGGACAAACAAAACTCCGATGTAAATTTTACAACCAATCATTTAGTTGAAAGATCTGCAGGTATCACGAGAAACACAAACATACAAAATGTACATGTATTCCATTCTTTGGCCCAATCTAGCTCCTTTTTGTTTTTTACTTTCCTATCTGAAGATTGGTTAACATTGCGAAAACAATGGCAATGGAAAATTATTTTAAAAAAACACATTGACAGAAAATGCTGGTACATGTAATCAGAACCTCTTTACATTGTACAACGATTTCTGACCAATGCCAAAGGGGTCCGTCAAAACCAAGCATTTTTTAGGAAAAGTTTAAAGTGACATTTCACATTTAATTTTCATAAATTTTACCTTTATTCTTATCTGAAAGAGCAAATTTTCTTACGAAAATTTTGAAAATTTCAAGTCAAAATTTCAATCGTTTACGGCAAATACATATTTTTGTGCTAAAATTAAACAAATTGCTGTGGACAACTGTTCAGATTTATATGGAATTTGTCATTTCTGTCTCAATTTCAAAGGCGTATTTTCCGCTTAAAAATAACAACTTAAAAACTGATTGCATTTCTACGCATTAGAATAACTAATCTTTGCATCAAGACATATATGTACTTTAAAAAATGAATGAAAAAAAGAATGTTGTGTCCCTTTAAACTATTTATAAATTAATACGATTTAGCTGCAGCCCTTTTCACTTAGATCTTTTAAAAAAAAAACATAGGCGTATGTCGTTTGGGGTAAGGGATAGTCAAACCAGTTCAAATTCTGGATTTTGTACCTCCATGAACGTCGCGATAATTCGATAGAATCTATTGGAATATGATCGGAAAGTACATGAAATAGTTGACAAGGATTTATGGAAGATCAGACGAGATTTATACTATCTCAATAATTGAACCATTTACCGAGCGGTAAACATTATACGGCTCTAATTTGTAAGCGTATGTTGATAAATATAGTGTTCGTAATTCGTATATAAAATGGCATAGAAAACATTAAGACAAAAGAAGAAAATGCTGGTCATCAGCATTTTCTTCTTTTTCTTAATGTTTCCAATCTATTTTGGTAGAAACATCATAACCAAGTCTTTTGATGGAAAAGTTGATACTACAATGTATCTTAATCACTTAAGCTATCCTTATGATATCAAAATTCCAAACATTCTATTTTACGAAGAAACTTTGGATCCTTTAACCCTGACTTATTAACTTATCGCCCTTTTTTAATGAATGATATGGCATTATGTTCAGCTTTAACAGTCATCAACAAGATAATGCATTAGGTAAGATAGGATTAGCAACCCAGTTCCAGAAAATTACCGCCGAGTGAAAAGTTTCGATCCCAGTCAGTTTGCGCTTTTCGCACAGACTTACTGGAATCGATACTTTTTTTACTTCACAGAAGGTCCCTTTTTAGTGAATAATTGTCCAATTATCTTATCCCTATCAATGCCAAGTTTTACGTCTTTAAATCTATTAGAGAATGTTTATGAAAACAATGATGCAAAAGAAACAAGAGCCGTCATAGACGGATATGCTCCCCGAATAAGTGTTTGTCACAAAAGACCCTATCATACATTAAGCCCCCTTTTCCCATGACAGATTTTTTATACACACATCATTTATAGAATATAGTCTAGAACAGCTCATTTGTCACAAAAGTACAAAATTTTATCAACTTCTGCTCATTAGATAAAGAGAAACTAGAGAAAAACTATTTTTTACATTAAGGCCCCTTTTTCCATGACGCAGCCTCAAATTAAGAAACCGAGAAAATGCTCTCTGGGGATTGATCCCAGGAGTTCACATGTGAAGTTTCCACGACTATAATTTTTTTTATTTATGCTCCCCCGAATTTTTTTTCGGGGAGCAAAAAAATTGTGTATAATGTATTTCCTTCACTGGTTCCTATCCTGCAGAACTGAATGAAATTCACTTTGATTGTGTCTTCTGATACTCCTTTGAATTTGTTTGGTTTGTGAATTTATCTTTTGTGAAAGGAACCCCTTCTCCATATTCGGAGCTCTCACAATCTAAGGGGAACAATTTAACTTGAATCGCCAAGACTATTTCAAACATTTTTATCTCCCTTACATTCATAGAACTCAATTTTAAACAACGGAGCGTTCAGTAATCATTCAGTTATATATTTTAGTCCTTATAAATCTAGTTTGTGTATAATTACCTTACCCGCACTTTATATTTATAGTAACATGCATGGGAAACTGGATCTCTTCTTTCTTTTTGGCCCTAGATAATACAATGCACCACACAACACTGCAACCCCTGACTTTCCCCAAGTTGTTCTGGGCTCGTATTATCAACGGTCGAACGATTTTATTTATTTATTTCGTCCGTGTAAATGCAAAACCTTGTATGTCGATTTTACGATTTTCAACGTAAAACCTTGTGTGCCAAGTTAAGACAATTCTTGCAGGTTTTGATATTTTTCCACTGATCAGTATTTATAACACATTATTTGTGAATATTATGTCCAAATTTCAAGTTAAACCTTTGAGTTTGGGAAGCGTTATTACACTTTTTTCCTTCCCCTTTAAAATCTTCCAAAAACTAGATACGAGGTTTTGCATTTACAACGACGATTTTTTTTATTATTATTTTTTTATTATTATTATTATTATTATTTTGTAGTTAATTGTAACAACAAACAATATTGGCCCGATCTGATTTCTCGTGCAATCAGATGTCTTCTTGCACAGTTTACACAAAAACATGGTATAGTTAGGCAGATATGGCATATGATCGTTCACTTTTTCAGGAAAGCACCAAATTTGGCGCACATGTAGTATAGACCCATACAAATGGTTTCCTAGGTAGATCCCAAAATCTGACCCTCCTGATGGCCGCCATATTGAATTCCAATATGGCTGCCAATTTTGACTTGTAAATAGCAATATCTCCCTTATTATTGCATATATTGACTTACTTTTTGCGTCTACACCTATATTTGAAGTACCAGCGGATCAAATGAATTCATTCATAATATGCGTTTGGAATGGCCATCTTGGATTTCAAAGATGGCCGCCACTTATTTCTGTTCTGTTAATATCTTTCGAATTATAACTGATACAAATGATCTTTCAATGACCTTCAAACACTTTTACGAGCTTTGTTTCAATAAAATCATTTTTAAAAGAATCTGGGTAGGCCATTTCAATTTCAAGATGGCAACCCGTAAGTTGACCAGTATTTCATTTATTTTCATCTTTTTGCCGCAAAATATAGTTGACATAGTTATGAGTGGAGATGATAAGACATGACATGGTACAGATTGTGTTTTAAGCATAAAATTAGTGAAAACATTGCTCAATATGAACGTTTTGAGGTATAAGGTGATAACCACCAGAAGTTCCTTCTGACTGCCATGTTCTAAAATGGATGCCATTTAATGAATAATGATCCTTCAAATTGGTAAATGTTTACTTCAAATTTGTTACCGAGAGTTGAAATTTATTTAAATTTATATTGAAATTGTCTAGTAATAATTATAAATGTCCAATTTTTATAATTACTGAATGCATGTTTGTAATTCATAGATGGCCGCCGACGAAAAGGGTACAATTGTTTAACAAAGGACTTCTCTGTTGTATTTTATTGCTGTACTGTGAATTTGATATGGTTATGCAATCTTTAAAAAGAAATATCCAAGAATGTTGATAAACAAATGGCAGATTTCTGTTCTACACAAAGATGGCTTCAGCAAGAGATGTAGTAAGTGACTTATGCGTCAACCCTCAATGTTTGAGAGAACATTGGGTCTATTGAAGCCACTTGTATATCACTTGAACATACATGTTGGATCGCCATCTTCTTATTCAAAATGCCTATCATTTACAATTTTCTTTATTTCTAAAATAACAACTGATACAAATAATCTGTATGTCTAAATGTTACGTATATGTGAATTAAAGTAACCTCTCTCACACATTAAGCGAATGATTTGCTGATAAATGTATTGTCTAGGCCGACAAAACTGGGGACTAGTAGTTGCCTCCACCAAAATCTTTAGTGTTTGTCATGTAGGAAGAATGAATGAACGAATAAAAAGATTTATCAATGAATTGAAACCGGGATCTCATGTGTGAGATTAAATTTAAAGACAAGAACCAGAATGAAATCTACTGACATGTATTGCTGCTTCATTTATGAAATTAATGCAGGACAACATTTGTGCGCATAGTGATAACTTACACACAATATAGGCTTCCAAAAAATTACCTATACGTATAATTCAAGTATGCGCACAGCAGCTACCTGATCATCTTCGCTAGCCAAGGTTGAACCCACCTACGTTTGTATTCACCCTTGGCGGATTTAGTCCGATTTTCTTGAATTCACAAAGCGCCGCCTAGCGGTTGTTCTGCTGGTTGTTTAGGAGACCGGGGCAAGATGATACACGGGACAAGATGATACACCTCAATTTTAAGCAATATGACGCCATGTATGACACCATATACATTCTATGTTGTAGCGTCTTTTTGTCATCTATATTTGGCAAAAATATCTCAGGAGTACAACAACACATACAGAAATAATACAGAAATATCGTTTTTCGGGGTATTTTAGTAATTTATTTCATTTTTCTAAATTCCTTCTGTAACGTTAGAATACGAAAATATTTTTTTGAAATATTTTCAAGATAAGAACATGTCATTTCAACATTTATTTACCATTCTTATTTTCATCTAAATATTGTTTGTTTTTAATGATATGAGTTGAAAGGTAACGAGGTGTCACGGGGCAAGATGATACAGCATAGACGGGGCAAGATGATACAGACTGCCATGTTGTCCTGGTGACTGCCATGTTTTGCAAAAGATGTATTCAACCCATAAAAACAGTCCCCTAGAACTTATGGTGTTCATATATTTGTTTCAGAGTGGTTCTGTTGGTAATTCTGATGTATATATCATATTTGTCATTTTTTTTTTAATTCGAGGATCATTCATATTTAGAATTCGTTAAGAGTGGCTTTATATGTATGATATTAAAAGGAATTTAATTCAATTAATATTTTCAAGAGAGTAAAGATTTACTAGGCTATATTCTATCAATTTACTTTAATAGTGGAATTCATAATACGTGCGCTCTTTTCTTTATCATTTTTGTTTTATCATAATTATTATATATTTTTGAAAACATTTTTTTTCCTATCCATAGATAGATATTTGGACTATGAAACCATTTATATCCTTGCAAATGTTAGTTGATTCAGAAAGAAAGAGACCATTCTAATGAAAACGTAATCCATTTGGCATCTTTTCTAGTATTTGCTGACTTGATTATACTGAGTTTTAAATATTCTAGGCCATTTCTTTATAAAGACACGAAAATAAAAAAATAAACCATTCCAGGGCGCCTTACGGCATGGTTACTTTCTTATTCCCACATCTTCGTTAAAATAGATTAGTTTCTTTATTGTTTTGACATGAAACATGCCCCTTTATAAATTCTGAACAACCTCGTAGTATTTTTCTCATAGTTAATGTATTTTATTAATAGTAAAACGACGTTGTATCATCTTGCCCCACCACCTGTATCATCTTGTCCCGAGCACGGGGCAAGATGATACATCTTACAAGACTTTTTCAAACGCAAAATTCCACATGTTGCAAACATTTCATGAGTGCGGATTTTGGTCTAGAAATAGTCAAGAAACCAAATTTTCCTTTCTGTCCTAAATTAAACAGCAGAGCAAGCCATGGAAGGAGAATTTTGAAAAATTCGAAAAAGTGTATCATCTTGCCCCGGTCTCCCCTACGTCCATTATTGATGACGTCATTAACGCGCGTTGTCTTTCGCGTCATACGTCATGCGGATTATGTAAAAGTTAGCTGCTTTTTTGGTCGAATTATCGAAAGTATAATTATTCGTCGATTAAAGTTAGGGAATTCCTGTCTATTGCAGTGAAATTCTTAGGAAAAATCGCCCATCTTCGCGTTTTTGAGTTACAAATGCAATGCTTTTTTCCCGCCCGTTGTCATGATTTGGTTACTCATAACAAATTTATCAGTCGACAATCTGATTGGTTCCAGCGAGACCTCGCTGGAACCAATGAAAACGCTTTCCATGAGACCAAGAAAATCGGACTAAATACGCCAAGGGTGAATACAGAAACGACGTTACGTCGTAGATGTCACCCTTGGCTTGCGAAGATGCTACCTGATGTAGCACCATATTAAGTGACAAAAAAAGAAGATGGAAAAATACGAAAAGGCAACAATTGTGTACATGTACATAGAAGCAGGCTGAAAATAGCTGTATGTTATTTCACATTCTTTTCACATATCTATTAAGGACGTTCGCGCATATGCAGGTCAAAAACGGCTGTCTCTCAGAAATGCATTATATTCAGACATATATTAGATAAATATTTCGCGACTTTGTTTCTGCTTTTATTTTTCCGATATATCACCTGTCCTTTAAGTTACAACGCCACCTAGCGGCATACCGTAAAACGTCAGTTTTTCGACGTTTACGGCCTATAATATTCCGACAGGGGACCCATTTCAAATGAAAAATACATGTATCGATTAATCTTTCAATTTACATTTTAAAATATGTCTTATGAATGTCGAAATACGTACGTATTTTTGACTACCGGCGTTTTCTAAATACAACCCAGAGCAAATAAAATCCCGAAAAAACGCAAACGGATGGCGTTTGAACGTTCACAGACAAAAAATCGAACGATCACCCCATACTTTCATTGTTTTAAATTATTCTCGAATTTTTCTCAATATTTTCGCGCGTTGAATATAATATAATGTTGTATTTTATACGACATAACGATTTCCCTCTAGAAGAATTCTATTAGATATAAGTATGTTACATACTACATTTTAGCTTTGTATGTCAAATACATTTGGAGAAAAGGCAAATGTTAAGTTTGTTAAGATTAAAATGTTAAGATTTTGTGTAAAGGGTTGATAAGGGTTTACAGATAACCTTCAGGAAGGTCATATTGCATGAAACAGATAGATATCATTGAAATATGGTTACATACCAAATTTGAGCTATGTATGTCCAATACTTTCCGAGAAAAGCCAAATGTTAAGTTTCAGACAGACAGACGGACGGACAGGCAGACAAATGGAAGGACGGACGGACGGACGGACGGACGGACAGACAAAAGATACAAGTAAAACAATATGTCCCCATCTTTTGATACGAGGGCATAATAAATATCAACTAGCTCTGTTTACAAAAAAGATAACGTAACTTTTTGTATATTTAATAAATTGCTATTTATGTGTATTTATCTATCAATACCATGTATCTTGGAACATGGCAGCCATACAAAACTTAACATGGTAATTTTGATTTTACTTCAAAGTTACAAATTTGGAAACATTCCCTTACTTTTTGCACTTAAATTCATAACTGGGACGATTCAATGACTATATGCTCCATTGACAAGTCACGTGTGCTATAAAAGAACGAGAAAAAAAATCATCGACATAATGGCGCCAATCTTGGAATTTAAAATGGCTAACTCGAACCAATTTGAGAAGGGTCTCATTGAGACAACAACAGTTCAAAGTGTTGGTGTTAACCCTAAACGTTTGTTTGTATTAATAAAGATTTTCATCGGATATTAACAAAAACATTAAAAAGTGGCGGCCATCTTTGAAATCCAAGATGGCCATTCCACATGCATATATGAATGAATTCATTTGATCCGCTGGTACTTCAAATATAGGTGTAGACGCAAAAAGTAAGTCAGTATCTGCAATAATAAGGGAGTTATTGCTCTTAACAAGTCAAAATTGGCGGCCATATTGGAATTCAATATGGCGGCCATCAGGGAGATCAGATTTTGGGATCTACCTAGGAAATCATTTGTATGGGTCTATACTACATGTGTGCCAAATTTGGTGCTTTCCTGAAAAAGTGAACGATTGACCCAAAATTTTGGATATATCTGCCTAACTAGTAGTAAGATCGTTGATAATATGGGGCCCTGATTCCCGAAAAAGAACTAGCACGTGCTCCTTTAACTCGAGCGTCTGCTTCCGTCACAGAGAAAGACTGGTTTCTTGATTTAAAAGGAAAACAAACAGCGGATAATGTTTAGAGTCTTTAGAGTCTTTAGAAAAAATGTTCATTTTCATAGAATAATAGAAGGAAGTGGAAAGAACTTGCTTGTTTTAAGCAATGTATCCCTTGTCTTCTATATTCAAACTATACATTAAACCAGCAGTTTTTCTATTCAATTCCACGTTTCCTTTGCTACTATTAAACATACTTTTTATTTTGTAGACATTTTGTTTTATCTTCTGAAAATCCATTGTGTTGCTGTGTGGATGGTGGGGTAGAAAAGATTTAATTGGGAAATATTGAGATAGAAATTAAGAAATTGCGAATGTTTAATAATTTATCCTTTTCCCATGATAATTATGTTCTTTGATAACATGAACATTTTCTACTTTTTTACTTTACATAAATCATTTTGTCCTCTTTACTCATTTCAACTTGATATAGTTTGAAATTTCACTGTTTGGAAAGAGTAAACACGTTCCCAATCAACAATATATCAAACTAGTTTAAATTAAAATATTTGAATGTAAAGTTTTTATTATATGCATGGGTGTTGTTTTTTATTTTGTTGTTGTTGGTGGTGGTTTATTTTTTTTATTTTTTTTTTTTTTTTTTTTTGGGGGGGGGGGGTTGTTGTTGCTGTTGTAGTTTAAATTGTTCAAAAACTTTGATACAATAGAAAAATCAAAATTTGCCAATTTCTTCAAGCGCCTTTTCAAGTTTCCTGAAATGTACGCGTCTATGTAGAATTACAAACACTTTTAGACATCGTTAACGCATTAGACAGAATTTATTTTAGGCAAATGAAGAAAATTCCAGTATTCAACTTTTTCTCGTCCTGCTCCAATATTTTCTATGCGTTACTATGCACAAAGTCTATCTTTATCAATATCAAATTTGTTGTCTGTATGCTCCCGAGAAATATAACCTCTAAATGTGCATCGATTGGGATTGTATTCACGCATTCGGTCTGCTCCAAGTTTATATTTGCTGCTTTCATCGAAATAAAGTCAACGAAACCTTGAATACATGTTCCTGTTACACTATCCCTATCTAAAAGGGCAATAATTTAGGCTCGTCCAAATTCAAAAGATTTTTAGACTTAAAAATAAGTAAACAATCTCTGCTATTGCATAGAAAACATAGAAGGAAAATACGTAAGAAAAAGCTTGATATCAGCATTTCCTTTGATTCTTCAATGTTTTTAAACCCATTTTCAGACAGAGTCTCAAAAGAGGAATTGTCAGGAAAAGGTGTAATTGAAGAGTGCTGCGGTACATTACAGTAAGCTTTTTCAGTAACAGCCGAAAATGCTATTGATCGGCTTCTTTTTCTAAAATATAAGGACGTCAAAACCACGCGACATTAGGAAAGTCTATAATCAATCCATTTCTGAACGGAAAATAATTATACTATATGTTCCAATTTGAAATCTGACTGCCGACAACAAAATAAATATTGATAAAGATGGTATATTGTAAATATTGCACAGAAAAGGTTGAGGAAAAAAGACGAATATATTACGTTGGTTTTCGGCATTGTCTTTCTATAATATTTCAATGCTTCCTTGTCTGGGAGCGTCGAAGCTACGTCTTGTTTGGGAAAGGGTATAATTAAGCATTTGATTTCTTTTGTTTTAATTATCGAAAGTTCTTTTTGTTCTATTTTTGGGTTGGGTAGTTACTATGCTTTGCATGGATAACACTGAATAGGAAGGATTTCGATTACTTTATATTTGGAAATAAAAGACATTTAAAGAACAATTGCATGGACTTTAACAGAGAAATGAGCAAACATAAGCTTGAAATGTGTCAACAAATTGGAAAAAAGCAGCAAAGATTGACTGTGTGAGACTGAATAGACTTCAAACTCGTCCATGGCGTAAAAGTAGATGATGTAGAAAATATATAGAAATAGAATACTAACTTTATCTTTGGAAAATAGTGGTTTAACTTCAACAAGAACAAGAGGAATTATGAAAAAATATTATTTGTGAATATACCATGGAATTAAACTAAAAGTATAGATAATATCAAGCTTAACAATGAATATCCACGAAGAAATAAATCAGAACATGACTGTGAGTGCCGGAGGAGGTTTCGAACTTAATAATGATGAACTAGAATTGTTGAGAAATAATCAAGGATGGGCGAACAGCCGGGCAAACAGGCGGAAACCAAGTGCTGATAAAACGGGGCATAGAGTTCACCCACAGGACTGGGTTAACGGTGCAAATCTGATGCAGCCTGGAAACTCTAATATTGTGGTTCAACAAAGATCAGTGGATGAAAATCGTGACATATCAAATGCCAACAGTCAGAATAATAAAAACTTATCAGCTGAAAATTTAGACACGATAAGAGAAAATATCAGGAATAGTCAAGAGTCGGTGCGGAAGAGTAGTAGTGAAAATATACTGGAAATAGAAGAAAACATGAGGAAAAATTCAATGAAACCCTCAAACATTAATACAAACATGGCCGATGTTGATATCACAAATGTTCAGTTACGTCACCCTTCTAAGTTAGGACTACATGTGGCTAATAAAGCAGTTACAGAAAGCACCGGAACACTGAGTGGTAGTACTGTCGATATGTATCAAAGTCCGACCTCTCCTACGGCTAAAGATGCCCACACGGCATTCATAGACTTATCCAACAATTGTCGACAGTTTTATTTCAGTCATCTGAAGAATGCTGAAGCTATCAAGCAGTCAATTCGGACACAAAAACACAACAGGGCTCTGGATAAAGTGCACGGAAGATCGGCTTCTGGTATCGACAACGCTATGGATCGGCTACGTGCTGAAATGGTGGGTTGTTTAGTATATCGTCGGTGTAAATGCAAAACCTCACGTGTATGTCGATTCTTGCGATTTTCAAAGTACAAACTTGTGTGCCCAGTTTAGACAATTCACTTAGGTTTTGGGATATTTTTACTAATCAGTATTAATGATACATTATTTGTGAACAAAATGTCCAAATTTCAAGTAAAACATTTCAGTTTTAGAAAAGTTATTACAAATTGTTCGCTCCTCTTTAAAATTTTCAAAAAAAAAAAAAAAGAGATACGAGGTTTTGCATTTACAACGACGATATCGAACATTTCAATTTCACATTTCTAATAATCAATTTTCTATGTGAGTGCGTTGTTAAGATAGTGTTTGCTTCTTCGAAAGAACATGTAGATGCGCCAAATTACCACTGAAGTGCACGAAAGAATGCATCGGATGTTCGTTTTTGAAGGCTTGCAATAATGCGGTTGAATTCTTACAGGGAAATATAAACAAGCGTGGGATACAGTTCAAGTATTCTGACAAAATGATTAGATGCCGTGGTCCATGTCGAAATATAAATGGGTAACGTTATAAAGATGTTTTATGCTTTGTCTGGATAATTCAATCTATTCTTTATTTCTTTTCGAAGACTTAGACGTAACGTCAAAAGTTGCGGACCAAGGTTATTTTTGCGACGTTAACGTTGCGCGAAGCGGTCAATATATCCGTTGTCTGTCCAAAGGACTTATTATATATTGCTGGAATATTTTGCATCGTGTCATGCTGGAGTGTGGCTTTTAATGTGACTCCAATAAAGCTACTTATAGCAATAGTTCAATACGTTAACACGTCAAAATCGCGTAAATGGGACATTTTTCTAACGTAACATTTGGAACATTGAACTATTTCGACATGGCTAGGGAGTTGTCATTAAATAATATCATATCTTAAATGACAGAACTTTGGACATGACAAATCAGATTTAACAATACGTTAGTTTGAAACAATCGAGTATAAACTGTATCCGTTCCAATGATTTGTCCCTTTCAACTTATTTCTTCGCAAATATAATTCTTTTCAGTTGGATTTAGGACCTAGTATCGTGTTACAAAACCTGATACTTTTTCGGATTAATGCCAAAATATTTCGTCAGTACAAACTTTTCTTGTGTGACTTAAAGTCTTGCTTAGGAAATGTTTGTATTCATTCAAAGCACCACAGGCATATTAAATCAAAGTACTGAAAGTATTGTTGGAGAGCCGATTTTAACACAAAATAAAATGATCAAACTGTGATCATGGTTACATAATTGGGAACATTATGTACAATGTTCATGCTAATTCATCCCTGAGTGAAGGTGGAGTTGTATTAACAAGACATTTAAAATTAGAAAATTTTTAGACTGGTCCAATTTCAAAGATTTTGCAGACGGCAATTTAAAGTGGATGAAATTTTACATGTTTCTGTATTTCTATATAGAAAACATTGTGATAATCGAAAAAAAAGTCAAAAGCTCGTCAAAAGTAATTTCGTCATTTTCCACATTGTTTTCCGAAGTCATTTTCCTGTGTGGAGCAAAAAATACCCACTGGGTAGTAATTGGTTTAATTAAAGCTTTTGAACCATTTGCATTGTCCAAAATTTAAGTCACATGACTTGATCGCATGACCTACATGACCCAATTGTGAATGGCAAATTATTACACCGATTTCTTTTCTATTTAATACTCATTAACTCCAAATTTTTGCATAGATCATACCAGCCATATATTTTATATAATGACATGTGTGATTGTAGACTCTTCTAATTGTTATTTAGATCTTTTTGTCTTGTTGGGGAGGAGCTATTTTCTAAGAGTATAGTTCCGAAGTTGTGTTGTTTGCATATTAGTACATTGGGTGGTAACGACAAAAGAGAGCATAAACTCTCCAAAACCTAGTCCTCTCATCGACTCGGAAGTTTATATGGAATCGTTGGCTGTGATATAAATGTTTACAAGTACAAAATTGCTCCCCTGTATTGACCCACATTATTTGTGATTATCACAGTAACATTATTAGAAGCTTGTTTGTATGAAGCACACTTTTCTTTGACACAAAAACCTGACAATATGTTCAAGGTCCGGCGACTAGGAAGTAATGCTAAGCTAGTTATACTAAATCAATTTTAATCAACATTCAGCTTGTAGTCTGTAGCTGCTTTCGAATTGAAACAGTCTACTTTTAGCCGTTTGTGAAAAGGTTTGTTTCCTAATAATCAAATTATGCTTTTTTTTCAGGCTGACTTGATGGACCAAGACCTCTCTTTGATGTCCCAGCTTCTTACACTGAATGA
This sequence comes from Fragum sueziense, assembly GCA_963680895.1. Taxonomy (NCBI): domain Eukaryota; kingdom Metazoa; phylum Mollusca; class Bivalvia; order Cardiida; family Cardiidae; genus Fragum; species Fragum sueziense. The sequence continues at coordinate 16,084,234 of OY804594.1, forward strand.
CAAAATTGAAGAAATAAAGAACCACGTCAGAAATTCTGCTGACACATTTAGTCAGAGTTTCAGTTACCTTAGCACCGGTGACGTCACGGACAATGAATACAGTGACCTTGAAGAAAGTGGTATCTTTAACAGAGACTTTTCTATCAGACGACATTCCGCCCCTCAGACTACTCCAGTACATAGTGTAATCAGCACAAACACACATTCCTCCATACCGGAAGCGGAAGATGATAGTCACGAGCCACAAAATGGCGACGATGAACCTCGTAAAGTTGAACCGTCTGAGAGAGAAATAATTGTGTACAGAAAAAAGAAATCGAGAAGAAAGAGTCGAAGTGACATAACAAGAAGTCGAAACAACAGCAGAAACAACAGCAGAAATAACAGTAGAAACAACAGCAGCGCGGAAGATTCCGAAGCGACAGACGAAGAAAGTGACGAAACTGAGGAAACTGAAGAGGGGAGCCATTCTGATACAGAAAGCACAATAAGTTGTCCGTCAGATTCTGACGGGGAGTCTGAACTTACTGAAACTGACACTAAAGATGTAAGTGAAAATGCAGATAGTGGTGTTCAGAGCCCAACGCAATCGAAGGAACCCGAACCTTCAAAACCAGTCAAAGGTGGTGTTTCCAGAAATCGATTTTTCCTGAAGTTCCACAAGAAAAATGGCGCCTCTAGTGCAATGACGGGTGGGAATTCCGTTTTGACCCTGCAAGGCCACCATATTCCGCTAGAGAAATATTACATTCCACAGGGACTGGTTTATCTCAAACATACAGAAAGTGACAATGTGTTCTGTCAGTTCTCACACTAGTTTCTGCTGTTTCAAAACAGGTTAAGAATGGTAAAGAATTTCGTGTCAAAAATAGACTGGATTTGTCGTTATGTTTTGATAAACCTTCTGTGTTGCTATGAAATCTCGTAACTACGGCTTGAATCAAGCCGTAGTTACAAGATTGTATAACAACATCTACAGAAATACTGTTGTTTGTCCGAACTTACCTCACTGTTTACTTGATAAAATCGCTCCCTATTCAATCTTTTCCAAGGCGACCCTATTCAAGGCTGGTCCGAGTTGAGTTAGAAAAAAATTGATGCTTAACCCTTTCCCAAACAAGACCTGGTTTTGACATCCTTTAAAGAAGAGGCTTTGGAAAACATTGAGGCAAAAGAAGGAAATGCTGATCATCAGCATTTTTTTCCTTTTGCCTCAATACTTTCTGTGCTATTTTGTACAGAAATCATATTGTTGTTAATGTCTTTTTTGTCGTCTGCAGCATCTTTCAAATTGGATTACTCTAAAAATTTGTTGAATGGGAAATGGTTAATAATAAATCTATCTCCGTGTTATAGAAATATTTACAGAAAAATGAGGAAATGCTGTTTATCAGAATTTTATGCTTTTCTTGTAAGATTTTCTGAACTAGATCTCATATCTTGTGAGTCGTCAAAAAAGTTGTTGGAAAAGGATTAAATCTGATCTTATCCTTACATATTAAACAAGTTCGAATTCTAAGAATGGTACTTGGCTATACCTGTGAAATATCGACTTTTTTCAAATCGGTCACGTATTAACAAAGCACTTTATTTAAGATTTCTGATATTGTTATAGGCTATCACATGATTACCCGCTGTGCTGTTAATATTTGATTAATCATAGCATACACTAAGTATAGTGGTCCAACGATTTTCTGATTCCTGCCAAACAATGAAGATCATACCCAAAAGATCATACCCCCTTCCCCTGTTCCTTAGGGCCTGATCGATATGTGTTGCTTGCATTTCTAGCGCCAGTATTAAACAGAACCACAATCAGAGCCACTAGCAGTTCATCCCGTGCAAATGATTTGCTCGCTTGGTGAGAGACAAAATAATCAACGACTTTTATCTTGTATAAAAAAAGTATCGGCCAAGCAAGATATGAACAATTTATTGTCTCCAAAGTTGCCGACTGGGCTACCGTGCTTGACCCTTGAAAGGGTTGAAATATTTGAATGGTCAAAGGATTGATTGAATGGGCTTTAACGCCTCTTTAACCCATTACCGCACAGTGACTCTTTTTGACTCCCCACAATAGACTGGCTATGGAAAACATTGTGGAAAATGAAGAAATTGCTTGCGACAAGCAATTTCTTCATTTCCCAAAATATTTTCCACACAAAATCATTAACAAAAAATGTTTTTTCATTCATTTTTAGTTGTCGTCTGTAACATATTTGAATTCGGACAAGTCGAATTTTTGTCGTTTGGTAATGGGTTAAACTGCTATGGTCATATCGCGACGCATAGAGCAACAAAATGTGGATTCCTGGTATTTCTTCTACCAATACTACCAAAATATCTGATGCGAGCCTCCAGCTGCTCTCTCACATAGATGATCCACTGACGAGAGACTAAATCAAATGTCAGAGTGGATATTGGCCAGTCCGAGGATGCACTCACGACCCCCGTATTGATAAACTCCGACGATACTGATTTGGCTATCAGGTTCAGCGATTATGGAAATAGAGACAACACATAAACATGCGTTTGAATACATTAGGAGAAAGGAGAAAAACTGGATTTCATCATTTCCTTCTTTTCCCTAAATGTTTCCAAAAGCTATCGTTGCCGTCTTGGTAAGGGTCGTCAAATATAATGTAAAATTCGCACGGAGGATAATCACGTGACTCGGAATTTCAGAAAATCTTCAATACTTTGATTAACACTGGACTGATTTGAGTTCAGTTTGAAGCAGAATAGGTAGAAAAATGACAAGAATTAGCTGGGCGTGTTGGATTTTTCAAAAAATCAGCTGATAAAAAAGTTATTGAAGATCAACAAAAATTTTGGTTGGTCTTCTATTACTTTCTGATCAGCTGATTTTTAGGTCGAGAAATCCCTTCGAGATTTTCCTAACTATAGCTACGCAACGCTTGTAACGCTTTTCTACGAAATTCTCGTATCTGCGGCTTTGTTTTTTCTGCAAATACGAGGTGTTCGGTATCACCTGGCCGCCGCATAGTCGTTTGTCTGAGTCCGCCGCGAAAAGGTAGACCTACCCTTGAACAATTCAAAATTGCTCAAATAACATAATCATCCTTAATAGACTTTCATTTCCTAATTGTTTTATCAAAACAATGCAGCAGTTTGCTCATAAGTGCGAAAACTATCAACCTTTCTTTTTGGCGAAAAGGTTGATAATTGGTGTGGCAGACTAGAGCAGACGAGAATTTCATCACCAAAACAAATAACTGCGCCACATTTCGTTTAATCGGACATTTCCGTAAAGCACTCGTAGAGACATGGAAAATCTATTTTTATCATGAGTCTAGTCAAGTTCAATCGCTATGCGCATAATCGGTATAGGCAACACATGCATTCGGGTGTGTCACAATCAGATGTACATCCTGTACCTGCCTCAGGTTATAGGATTCCAGTTGACATACAAATCGATATAACAACATAAACTTGATCTTATATTAATCGCAAAATGATTGTGATGTTATGTACCAAATCTTAGGAAGAATGCATTAGCGGTAAAAAAGTTATTGCAATAAATATATTGAAAAAATGGGGTAAAAATGAAAAAATGATGTTTCATTTGAATTTTCCTTATTTTACACTTGAGAATTTTGTATGAAATTGTTCTATTATTCTACACGACATGCAGCATTCAGTTAGAGAAATTATTCAACTTTTATCTGCAGGTTATTTTATGAAGATGTAATCAGAATTGATTGATTTATTACAAAAATACCGAGACCACCCTTTCGTTATATAATTTCACTTTCGTAGATGGTCTTTTATAGTGCGAAAAAAAGTTAACTTATGACTTACAGAATTTTCTTATTTTCATTTTTCTTTTGAAAAAAAGACATGTAGATAACAATTTAAATTGAAATGTTCATAATGAATCAAAGGGTAACTAAGCTATTTCGGCAAGAAGTTCGTTGACCTAAAATGTCCTGTCCGTAGACACGTTTTAACAACGTGATTTTTAAGCAATATCACTACAGATTGTGACAAAAGATTCTTTAGCTGTTAGCAAATCTATAAAATTACAATGGCGTGAAATTTTATCAAATTGTATTGAGTACTTTATTTTTTATGTACAATAACAGAAGTGTCTTGTCCGTAGACAAAATGTCTTGTCCGTAGACAGGTGTAAAATAGCTTCTTAAATGGACACAGTCTTTGTTAGCTGATATTGTAGACATGTTTCTGCTAATTAATTGTGCTTTTCCTTGAAAGAACTGTATTTTTAGTGAAAGTAAGGTGAAATAGTGGCTCACAGGCAAAATTAAATGCATCTACGGACAAGACAGATTTTCATAACAGATATTATGAGTACCTCATGCCGCATTTTAATCATCATTTTTTATGTGTATTTCATTATTGCTGGCATCCAACAGTCGAAATCAATAGAAAGAAACCTTCACAAGAACCATTTTCCAAATTGGGTACTGTACATTGTGGTATAAAGAACAATTTAATGCTGATAAACACCATAATTTGCTTTCTTAACCTTTTCTATCTTTTTAAATTAAATTTTTAATGATAAACTATATAAATTGATAAATGTTTCCTGATGTTTAGGTCTCTAAAAGAGAAAAGGAGAAAGGTTTTGAAACACCAAAGGCAAATAAATAGCATATTGAATAAATTATTTACCAGCGGTTTCCTTGCCCCCTGTATTTACTACCATACATGTATCTCAATTAAAATTCCAACTCCCATAAACTCTATTCTATTTACAATATCTCAAAAAATCACAACTTTGACTTTCTGCTGCAGACGACGATATGATATATGAGCATTTAGTTGGAATTCTTGTATAAAACATAGCAAAGAAGATATTGATGAAAAATAAGAAATAATCTGTTTTGCTAGCACTCCCTTCTTTTGTCATGTTTTTCATGCTCTTTTAGTACAGGCGTCAAACCCCAATCTTGTTCGGGAAATGATTAACATTCATATTCATTAAAATAATTAATGCTGCATTTTTAAGTTTAAATTGATATGTGAATTTTTTATGCTTGTGTCTTAAACAATAGGTAAGTATTTGTAACTCCTGAAACCTTATAGTGCTCTAGTTAAGGTATTGTGAGCTATCAATGTCCCTTGTCTGTCCGTTTGTCCGAATGTCTGTTCAACAGTTCAATAACTGCTCGAAATTTGTACCTTTCTTGTTTAAAGTTTATTCCCTTAAAAAATGAAAAGTTTTGGTGTTGTTTATTGTCAATTAAATATGATATTAATACCGTTGAACTGTAATCATTGTTAAAATGTCCAGTCCGTAGACAATGTTCAATGCAAACACGACCAACTTCAACAGTCATTATTTCTTTAAGTATTCGTTTTAGGATAACACATGTATATATCATTTTAAAGAAAATTGAAATTCCTGTCAATATTTATTACTTTCAGGGCTGTACAGGCAATACTGAATGAAAATAGAAAACTGAAAGGTGTCATTTCATGTCTAATTTAGATAAAATGTGAGAAAATCAGATTTTTTTTTCAAAATAAATACGTCATGGTCACTTTGTTTTGCATGTCATTTGAAAGCTTAGTCTGTGAGTGTTATGATGTAAAATGTTTTCTCCATTTCAAATGAAATTGATATTTCCCAATATGTGTAAGAAATTATATGCAACTTACTTTTTTCTCACTAAAATCTCAAGTTTAACATGTAAAATAATTTAAATCCTTAAATCTGTGGAAGAAATATTATTATTTTCATGAAGATATATTACTTAGCTTTCAGGAAAATATTGTCTCTTTTGTATTCAATGACTTTGAAAAATCACCCTTGGTGAAACATAGTTTGCACATCTGATTGTGACACACCCGATTGTATCGGATTGTACGTGTACACTTCACGGTGTAAAGCTAGTATATTAGGCCTATGCTTTGACCAACCAAAGTGTTACCGTAACGGCGTTGTACGAACTTTGGGCCGTCTTGGGTACCTACAACGTAATTTTCGTGATATATTCATCCTTATTTATCCAGGCTTGGGTTTAACGGGTATTTAATAATCTTTCTTCGACCTGGGTTTGAGATATATGCTATTTATGAGTTAATTGTAGGGTTCTATCTCTGCAGAAGAAATGGGTGATACAGTTGTCTCTTTCACAAACGTCAGAAAGAACAATTCCCAAGTGAAAGCTAATGCGAAAAGCAAAAAGGACATCAAAAATAAAAAGAAAACAAGATCTAGATTTGTGTGTAGAAAATACGAGCTCACCTTTTCAAATTCTGAGTTTAACACACATGTTAAATATTAGAATTGTTGATCAATGTTTATGCCATTATTTACAATGTACTATATTGTAAATTCAATGATCTAGATCTAGTCAGTTCTCATGTCACTTTTGTGAACCATGTTAAAGTGACAATTCACAATTATTTGTACATAAATTTTACTTTTATTCTGTCTGAAAGAGCATGTTTTCTTACGAAAATTCTGAAAATTTCAAGCCAAAATATTGAGCCGTTTACGTTAAATATATATTTTTGTGCTAAAATTAAGCAAGTTGTTGTGGACAACAGTTCAGATTTATATAGAATTTGTCATTTTGTCTCAACTATAAAGGATTATTTTCGCTTATAAATAACAACTTCACAAAACTGATAGCATTTCTATGCATTAGAATAAACAATCTTTGCATCAAGACATACTTGTAAAAAAATGAAATAAATGTGAAATGTCACTTTAATTTTAACTTCATTTCTTATTCTGAATTTTGTTCAGAAATTTTCCCGTCATAATATTAATATTTTTCATCGTGCAAAGTTTAACCTTTCCTAAACAGTGATATGTAAAACTGCTCTCAGGCCCGTAGGAAGCAATTTGATAAGGGAGGAGGGGGCTCAAAACTCTGTCCGGGTTTGTATCTGAATATTTTAGGGGCTTACTTGGCTTTCGCTTCAATTTTTTTATGTAAAATGAGGAAAATTCGGTATTTTTGACCAACATTTGGGGCTTATCCCCTCTCTCCCTCCAGTAGCCCCAACCAGTGCCTACGGCACTGCATCAAAATCGGAATATTGTTGCTAATGTCAAGTTTGTGTTAATAATTTAGATAAATATTCATGTAAAGTTTAGCCGAAGAGTTGTTGAAAGATAGATTGAGACTAAGAAAAAATGTCGGATATCAAAATGTTTTCGTTTTGCCACCATGTTTCCTGAAATCTTTTTTATAATGGATATCAAAATGATATAATGTTTTACAAACTGTTAACCCAGACAATTCATTAAAGCAGTCCATCCGTAATGAGATTCATGTGACGTCGGATCTTTTCTGACAACGCCGTAAACATTTTTAACATACGGTTACCCGTTCAACACGGACACGTTACGACTTAAAAAATCGACATTTTCCATCACCGAATGTTTACGACATCACCGGAAAAAATACGACATCGTGTAATGGATTTGGTTTATTTGGGTTTTATAAAGTTTTCAACTAATAGGATCAAATCGCGGCGGGCCGTGTAATGGAGTAGATCTATATTGTTGGCAATTACCCTTTCCTCTATTATGATTTCTTCTCTAGAAATATCAAATTTTTGCTTATGTAAACTCGGGAATTAGAGTATAAGGGTTAATTTTAATGATAACATCAGATAACAACATTGAGAATATTTTAAAGTGACATTTCACATTTGTTTTATTTTTTTAAAAGTATGTCTTGATGCAAAGATTGTTTATTCTAATGTGTAGAATTGCTATCAGTTTTTTGAAGTTGTTATTTATAAGCGAAAATACGCCTTTAAAGTTGAGACAGAAATGACAAATTCTATATAAATCTGAACTGTTGTCCACAACAATTTGTTTAATTTTAGCACAAAAATAGACTCTATATATTTCTCGTAAACAGTTGAATATTTTGACTTGAAATTTTCTGAATTTTCATAAGAAAAGATGCTCCTTCAGATAGAATAAAAGTAAAAATTTATGTAAAAGTAATGTGAAATGTCACTTTAAGAATTCAATGTAAATTTAAGAAAATTGACCATTTACTGTATTTCGAATCCTCTGTTTCCCGACCTTCAGTACTATCAGTACTTTAATTTCATAAATCCATCACGTCCATCTAATGCGTGACATCTGTCCACCTTCTTTGCTTCAAACCGAATTCAAATCGGTCCTGTATTAGTAAAATTATTGGAGATTTTCTGGAGTTGGTGTTTCACGTGATTATCCACCGTGGTATGGGTAACGGTTCGAGTCTCATTCAAACGACACGTGGAGCAGGAAATCGAACAAGCGATCGATCCATAAATAAAAGATCAATGATCATCAGCGTTGACAAATATATATTGTTGTACGGATCGTGGCGGGGAATCACAAGACACAGTAGAAAATCTTCATTCTGTTGATACTTGGTCGATTTGAATTTGGGGTAAAGCAAAGTTGACAAAAACAAAAGGCATTTGTAAGACTGCGTGGATCTTTAAACATCATCTGACAGACAAGTTATCGACAAATTTTGTCCAGCAATAACAAAATAGCTGTAAGGGTCGTCAAACAAATGAACTAGAAAGACCTGAAGGTCTTGAGTCGCTCCACAGGCCTGAGCTTCATTTAATATTTAATCCAAATCTTGATTAAAATGTTCAATACCTGTGGTTCTTAGAGCAAGAAGAATGTAAAACTAAATGTTTGCTACTTGGGAAAGGGTTGAAGGAAATTCCAACTTAGGTCCATATTAGCAATGAATATTTTCCTTCTTCCAAACAGATCTAAATTTATTTATCAATTACTCCTTAATATCCTATGTTTCTAACCAGATAATTGCCATTTTGGAAAGGGTTAAATGAAATGGGAGATAATTCCAGTTTTGGATGATACTAGTAATGAAAATCTTCCTTATGCAAAATAGATCTAAATTTACCTATGAGTTGTAGATCTTCCTAAATATACCATATTTCTTATAAATGTTTTGCCATTTGGGAAAGGGTGAAATTCCATTCACTGTTACCCAGCCTAAAAATTTGCCATCTGCTAATGGGTTACAAGGGCGGACCCAGGATTTTTTTCCAGGGGGGGTCCAAGCCCAAATTAGGGCTTAAAATGTAGTAAATATGTAACGTTACACTACATTTATATAGTCAAAATTCAATTTTCGTCCAATGCCAGGGGGGTCCGGACCCCCCCCCCCCCCGACCCCCCCTCTAGATCCGCCCATGGGTTAACACTTCACTATGACCCACTCTTTTATTTAGTTAACACATTTGGGGATACAATGTGCCTTCTAAGTACACCCTTAACCCATTACCGCACAGTGACTCCTTTTGACTCCCTACACGATTTTGGCTTTGGAAAACATCGTGGAAATGATTTCCCACAATGTTTTCTATATGAAAATACCAAAAAATTGTAACATTTCATTCACTTGAAAGTGTCGTCTGCAAGATCTCTCAAATTGGAACAGTCCATAATGTTGCTGTCTGGTAATGGGTTAACTCATTACCACACAGTGACTAAAACAAGAAGAAAGTAAAGGAAAGAGTGGACATCCAGCTTATAGGCCTGTCCCACCTTACCGAACATTGGCAGCGAATTCATACCGAATGTCAAGTGCGAAATTCGCAGTGTTCGTTGTCATTTTATTCGGTGAACTTTGGTTTTCAACGATTTTGTACCGACCATACACCGATCGCGTAACGAACTTGTAGCGAATGTGTCGAACAGCCAACGATGTTTCTCCGAAATATCCCCCAATTTCGTTCCCAAACATCAACGATCCCCTACCGTTTGAGTAACGAATATAGCGTCATATTCGGAATGGCATCGTCAGGATCGGTGTATTCGTTAGCGGTTCGTTTAACCTTTTCGGCCAGATCGGTAAAGAAACGCACCTTCATCAGAGTGCAAACGCTAATCCTTTGGTGAGATCTTAACGTACATACCGAACAGGAATTCGTCTGCGAATTATTACCGACACCAAAACGAAAGTAACGAATGCCAGACGCGCGCCTACCGATCCCTCTGCGAACGATTACCGAACTCATTCCGAAATTTTGATTCGCTGCATTCGTTGAAAAATTTTGTGCATGCTCAAAAACTTTTTTAGGCGTCTGCGAACACCGCGTAATGTCGACGAAAAGCACCGAATGGCACCGTAAACATACCGAACACAAACCGTTTGTGGAACGAACCTTTAACGAATACACCGAATTAAGTTCGGTACGCATTTGGTGTAAAAATTCGGTTAGGTGGGACAGGCCTATTAGGATGATACTGGCAATGTAAACAGATACATAGTCCATAAAATTGCTCAATGAACGATTGAAACTATCTATAGCTAGTTTAACCCATTTCCACACAAAGACACTTTTTGTCGCCCCTCAAGATAACGGATTTGAAAACAATGTGGAAAATGAAGAAATTGCATGTGACTATCACTTTCTTCATTTTCCACAATGTTAACTTCCCCACAAGACCAACAATTAACCTAAATTTGTTGTCTGCAAGGTCTTAGAATTTAAACTAGCCTAAAATTTTGCCCTCTGGTAATGGGTTAACTTGTATCACATTTTCATGATAGTCACAAACAAAGCTTCAAACAACACAATAATAACCACTCTGTTGTTTAATTAATACCCTTTGGGTGACCCTCTCTGCACTTCCAAATACACCCCTTCATAACCTCTAAGATAAATATACTGCAAGCTGTAACCCTTCCACCCATTGCACACTTTACTCATTACCTGGCTGAGTTTATGCCATATAAATGAGCTCTTAACTCAGGCCGTGAAATTCCGATCAAAATGAAATATACACTCATGCAAGATCTACCAGTAACCAACATTCTGTCCAAATTTTCTATTGATTGGTCAATATTTGTTGTTGCTAGAGTGATAAAAAGCCAATAGGGACATTTTGATATTCAAGGGCAGATAATTCCAGACTTTCTTGTTCAATCTGAATAATTTCGAGGAATCTGAGAGAGGGTCACCCAATGACCATTTCTGTGAAGTTTGATTGAAATCCATCTAGTAGTTTCTGAGAAGAAGATTTTTAAAGAAAAAGTTGACGACCGGACGGACGGACGGACGCACACACGGACGCACGCACGACGGACACAACGCCATGACAATAGCCCGCTGGCCTGAAAGGCCAGTGGAGCTAAAAATGTATCAAGTACTTACCGTTTCCAAACAGAAAATATTAGAATAATCCAATTTGAAAGCTGCTGCAGATGACAAAATTGGTGTTGATAAAGATAAGGTTATAAAAAATACAGAACTAGTTCGGGTAAATTTTATCAACATTTCATTCATTTGCTTCCATCCTTTTCCTATCCCTTTCTAAAAGGGACGTCAAATTGTTAGTCATGGCTTCCTTGGAAAAGAATTAAATATTGCGTACGGAGTTGGTTAGTCCAAAAGGTTGACCTATCATTTTTATACGCCCGAAGGGTCGTATTATGTTATGGCCCCGCTCGTCTGTCTGTCCGTCTGTCCGTCCGTCCGTCTGTCCGTCCGTCCGTCTGTCCGTCTGTCCGTCTGTCCGTCCGTCCGTTAGCAATTTCTTGTGTGCGCAACTCCTCCTACAGTTTTGATCGGAATTCAATCAAACTTGCCACAATGAATCTCCATGGTGTCTAGTTGTGCATACCGCTTACGGAATTTAATTAACTCTTTTCGTTCTTGAATTATCTGCCCTTGAATTTAAGAAAAAATGCCCATTTTCTCAAAAATGTCCATTTTCTCCTGTGTGCAACTTCTACAGTTTCAATCAGAATTTAATCAAACTAGCCACAATGAATCTCTGGTGTTTTATTGTGCAAACAAAATTTTGATAACTTTTCATGTTTTAATTATCTGCCCTTGAATCGAAAAAATGGCCAATTTTACTGACAAGCCCCTCTCGGGCGTATATGCGCCGCTCTGCGAAGCTCTTGTTGCATATAGCAGCATAAAATTCGTCCACCTGTATGGACGGACGTACAAATAGAAACCAGCCCAAGAAATATTAGATGTGGCATATACCCTAAAGGGGACCTTCTGGAAAGCGTGAAAAATATCGATCCTAGTCAGTCTGTGCAGTCGAGACTTTTAACTCTGGTGTGATTTTCTTGATCTAGATTACTTTCACTGGCTTAATATGTGTTTATTGTCCAAATACGACATCCGGTTGATTACAGCTAAAGGCTTGGTCATATAGATCTACACGTTCATATCACGTCTAAAACAGGGGACCCGTGCAGTATTATTTTAGACGTAATGTGGACGCGATGATGACGCGGAATCGTATAATACCGAGCCCTTAGTCTAAACTGTTTCTAAAACTTTGGTTTAATACACTTCCCAGAAGGTCCCTTTTAGCCTAATGGATCATAAATGTAAGATCTAATTTATTACTCACATCGCCAGAAACGTTCTTTAACATAATGTATACATACAGATAATCTAATTCGTAGTTACGACGCTTTTAAAGGTTCATATTTACAGAACTTTACTTACTAATTTTCGGGGTAATTTTCTGTAAAAATAGCTGTACGTGATTAAAATATTGCCTTTTATTTTTCTCTGTGCAAAATTTCAGCTTCGTCTGACCTGTATTGGCTAAGATTACGACGGATATAGAACCCCATATCACATCATCTCGTAAACCCGATCAACCAGTTTTAAAGGTACATTAGTATCCACAGGCCTAAATCTCCAATGATCCACAAAACTCGGCATTTAGCATGTTGTCACGCCGTTTATAGACTTTATATGACATAATACAAGATTCATACAGTAAATGACATGAATCGATAATCATGCAGCGGTGTAAAACTATGTAAAATAGTCACTGCTGGTTGATTGTATTTACAAAATGATGTGATGTGGGGTTTTATATCCATCGTAATTTAAGCCAATACAGATCTGACAGAGCTGAAATTTTGCAAAGAGAAAAACTAAAGGCTATATTTTAATTATGTACAGTTATTTTTACAGCAAATTACCCCGAAAATAAGTAAGTAACTGTAAATATGTATATCTTTAAATATTTTACATAGTTTTACACCGCAGCATGATTATCGATTTATGTCATTTACTGTATGAATCTTGTATTATGTCATATAAAGTCTATAAACGGTGTGACAACATGCTAATAGCCAACTTTTGTGGCTCAGTAGAAGTTTAGGCCTCGGGATACTAATGTACCTTTAATGTTATTCGACGATATTCAAACATTAGGGCGTCGTTCACGGTCAATACAATTTGCGTTAAGACAAAAACAATACATCTGTAACAAATTTATTTTTGATGTGTTAAAAAAATAAGTAAACTTTACATATAGGTTTTAAAACAATTGCAAAAGATAAAAAGAAAAATAATATAAAAAATCACTCATGAAATAAAGTTGCTGTATTTCTTCTAATAAGCACTTAGGGCCCGGTTGTATAAACATTGGCTAGCGCTAACCAAATGGTTAAATCCCTGTTATGTTTAAAATTGCCTGTGTTGTTATAGGGAAATCTAACCAAAACAGGTATCTAACCACTTGGTTAGCGCTAACTAATGTTTATACAATCGGACCGGGCGTGGAAGAATACCTAATTTCGCGTTGCAAATAAAAATAGTTATGACAAGATGTGTTTGTGAAACACCAATGCCCCCGAAATGGCCATTTTTCTAAAATGTTTTAAAGTTTTCGTGTAAGGGCTGATAAAATGATAAGGGTTAACAGATAACCTTGAGGGAGGTCAAATTGCATGGAACAGATAGATATCATTCAAAGGAAGTTGCATACCAAATATGAGCTTTGTATGTCAAATACTTTTGGGGAAAATGCAAATGTTAAGTTTTCGGACAGACAGACAGACGGACGGACATGAGTAAAACAATATGTCCCGATCTCTCGATCTATCAGCGTTTTCTGCTTAATCCTAAATATTTTCAACCTATGCCAATTATCAAAGATAAATATAAATCTGGCAGTGGGATAAATTCAATGACACCGGAGTGTCCAAACCTAATCTGTTTTTGTAAGGGTTAAATTGTTTTTGCTATAAAAGATCAACATGGATCTTGATAAGACCACAACAATGTGCAAATTGATATTTGTTCATGTTGGCCGAAATTGCCATAAGAATTATGTCATAATTATGCCCCCTTTCGAAGAAAATGGGGGTATATTGATTTGCAAGTGTCGGTCGGTCGGAAGGTCGGAAGGTCGGTCGGTCGGTCGGTCGGTCGGTCCGTAGGTCGGTCGGTCTGTCCGTAGACCAAACCTTGTCCGGAGCATAACTCAAAAAGTATTAAAGGTAGAATCATGAAACTTCATAGGTGGATGGATCTCATTATGGAGAGGTGCAGTGCACAAGAACCATAACTCTGCCGATCAAAATTTTTGAGTTATTGCCCTTTGTTGAATTTATAACTTGATTCTTGTCCGGAGCATAACTCAAAAAGTATGTAAGGTACAATCATGAAACTTTACAGGTGGATAGATATCATTATGGAGAGGTGCAGTGCACAAGAACCGTAACTCTGCTGATCAAATTTTTTGAGTTATTGCCCTTTGTTGATTTTCAAACTTGATTCTTGTCCGGAGCATAACTCAAAAACTATGTTAGGTAGAATCATGAAACTTTACAGGTGAATAGATCTCATTATGGAGAGGTGCAGTGCACAAGAACCGTAACTCTGCTGATCAAATATTTTGAGTTATTGCCCTTTGTTGA